>JASPKZ010003864.1:2350000-2375000 GCA_030220185.1 Diploptera punctata | reverse complement strand
AAAAAGAATCAATATTAAGGGTCGGTTTCACCAAAATAGGTAAGACTGTAATACGCCAATTTAAGCTATGTATTATACATAGGGAAAACTGGCGTAATACAGTTACCTCTGTTGGTGAAACTGATAAGTCGTGGTAAGTCCTGATAAGTCGCTACTGAAACGCGTTGACTCTTAATTTTTTTAATTGGTGATTTGGATTTTATTGTCTTTGTATCCGGCCGTGGTCGATGGATTTTTTAGGACGGAAAAATCCACGGAGCAAGTCCTCCGGGAGGGACTTTAAGCCGTGGGTCCCGAGTCTGAATATTTTCAGGCTCGTAAAAATCCTTAAGCCTGAATGAAAAGGCCTCTAAGCAAAATTTACCGAATTTTCCCGTCTTAGTATTACCTTGATTTCCTAGATGTCAGTATGAGGCGGAACGCTGACCACGGACCACTTAAATGACATCTATACGAAAACAAGTGTAACTAAATTAGTATGGTTCAAATTCTTCCCTGTAGGGGGAGAGCGCCTAAATCTCTGTAAAGGGAAAATATAGGCTTACAATACAATACAAATAATACATTCGCCCGCGGTGGACTAGTGGTTATGCTCCATGCCTCTGGTCCCGAGGGTCGCGGGTTCAAACCCGGCCGGTGTCGATGGATTTTTTAGGATGGAAAAATCGAAGGAGCAAGTCCTCCGGAAGGGAATAAAAAGCTGTGGGACCCGAGTCTGAAGATTTTCAGGCTCGTAAAAGATCCTTAAACTTGAATGAAAGGCCTCTAAGCAATATTCACCGAATTTTCTCGTCCTAGTTCTATCTTGGTTTCCTAGATGTCAGTATGAGGCGGAACGCTGACCACGGACCACTCAAAGGACACCTATACGAAAACAAGTGTAACTAAATTAGTATGGTACAAATTCTTCCCTGTAGGGGGAAAGCGCCTAAATCTCTGTTAAGGGAAACATGGGCTTACAAGATACGTACAAGAAGATAATACATTCTTTGTATGTCGTCGAAATAATATTGTTTGTATTCTTTGATTCCGTGTGTTAAGCTGAATATGTAGGGCAGGTCCTTCACTGCAATCATAGCATTTTCATGCTACGCTTTGCAGCTTCACTAAGGAATTATAGGTGTGGTAGCTTCCCGTTGCTTTCCACATCGTGGAAGATAATGATGATGATCTTCTTGTATCTTGTAAGCCCATGTTTCCCTTAACAGATATTTAGGCGCTCTCCCCCTACAGGGAAGAATTTGAACCGCACTAATTTAGTTACACTTGTTTTCGTATAGATGTCATTTGAGTGGTTCGTGGTCAGCGTTCCGGCTCATACTGACATCTAGGAAACTAAGGTAGTACTAGGACGGGAAAATTTTGTAAATTTTGCTTAGAGGCCTTTTCATTCAGGCTTAAGGATCTTTAAGAGCCTGAAAATCTTCAGACTCGGGACCCACGGCTTAAAATCCCTGCCGGAGGACTTGCTACTTGGATTTTTCCATCCTAGAAAAATCCATCGACCCCGGCCGGGTTAGAACCCGCGACCCTTGGGACCAGAGGCAAGGAGCATAACCACTAGTCCACCCCGGCCGATTAATGATGATGATGATAATGATGGCCTAATGATGTTCGGGGACCGTTTGGGCCTCAAAGCTTACTGACATTTGTCTTACAGGTGAGGAAAACCCCCGAAAAAAAACTCATCCATGAAGCTTGTTCCGACCGGGAATGGAACACGGGTCCGCTGCGTGACAAGGCAATACGCTACCTTAAGTCCTCAGGGGTGGACTTATGTTTACCTTATTTCTAATATACTTGCTAAATTTTTGATCTTGTAAATTATATCCAGCTACATGCCTCAGGAAACTTATTTTTACATATTCTATTTTTTTTTTTAGTTTCAGGCCCATGGGTTAGTTATAAGCGTTTCTGACTACTATTCATAATGTCACGGGTTCGATTCCCGGTCAAACAATAGGAATTTTTCCTTAAAGGGAAATCATCATTCCTGTGGTTACCCATGGTTTGGAATTTAGGTTAAGTTTAGATTAAGAACTCTCCTGGCGCTTCATTATCATTTCTCACCCATCATATCATCGGGCTAACGTAACTCCGCCTTCTAGGCGCCCCAACTTCAGATGTGGGTTACAATGCCAGGAGAGAACACCACGAATGTCGAAATGACAACCTGGGGCATTGAATAAAAAAAAATTAGTTCATTTTTAGTTAAAGTCCAATTTTCGGAGTCAAATAACACACCAACTGCCATAACCTTGTAAAATTTTAATTTGTTTCTTTTCTCGTGTATTTTAAACAATTTTACTTGTTTCACACATGTATCTGAATGTGTTCAATTTATTTGTTTATCGTACCAACATTCATAAATTACATAATATCCCACATTAGAGGCTGCTGTTATTTGAAAAACAATATATGATAGCAGAATATTAGTTAAAATATAAACAGGATTTTCCCTTTAAAAAACTGTAAATTTATAGCTGAACTTATAATAAATACACGGATATCTTCCCAAGGTGAACCACGTTCGCATGAATTACATCTCATGATTCGCCTTACTTTTTGTACACATCTGCACACTTCACTTCATTTAATAGGAAGTTACAAGGGGATAACTTAGTTCTACCCACTGTCCATATTGAGGAAACAAGCTCTAACGGCTGGGGAAGACGACATGCCGACCACATACCACCCCCTATATTGGCTAGTATCTTTCACCATCATTAACCATTTGAGGAAAGTAGATCATACAGGAGATGATTGGAAAACATTAGCACGGGATAGGGATGTATTGAGAGCTTATTTCCGCGCAGCCATGAATCTACGGGTTCGATAGTGTCAGTTAATAATTACACTGGTCAGCATTATTTTTGTCTCATGAGTACCAGTAGTTGTACTTAATGCAGTTTTTTTATTGTGTTTTCAAATATGTATTCGGAATTTCTCCATCACCCACAGTTGTTTTATTTCAATTTCAATTAATGGATTTAAATAATTATTTTTTTAATAAACGTTTTTTCGTCAATTTGTCCATTGTAAAATAAAACCAAATGAGCTAACTCAGGAGATTTCAGCTATGGAAAAGATATATCAAGGCAATGGAATCCTAATAGGCTGGCCGATTATTGTTGGACCATCAAGAGGGATGCTCCACAGGCGAAATATAGCAGAAAATCGTAATTTCTTACTTTCTAGGTGAGTCCGAATGTTCGAATATTGTGTAGTTACGAATGTAGAAAATATTGAAGTGTTTGAAATCATAAGTTCTGTCTCTCGGAAACCTTGCGTGATGGAGAAAAACCGATATCATATTTGAATTCAGGAGAAAAATACTATCAGAATCACATATTTGTCTTTCTGAGACAAAAAAAAAGTTTATTTTTTTGTTGCTCAGTGTTATTATTAGAGACCGGATTATATGCATTTGCATATTTAGACCTTTTTCACCTGTTATTGCATATTTTAACTAAAACTAGTGATAACGAATATTTTTGCGCTATATTTACAACATTTTAAAAATCTGTGTTGTTTTACAATGAACATTTCGAGGCCATCAAAAGTATAGGCCTAGTAAATGATTTCGATAGTGCAGAGCCTTTGACAGTTCGTCAGCGCAAGGAAGCATTTAACGATTCCAGTATTTAAAAAAAAACATAGCTGTGATTAGCACTCATTTTCCCATAAATCTGCAACCATTAAAAAGATTGAAAGTCAAGGTTTGATGTTGATTGAATCTATTCAGTTAATGTATAAAATCCGACAACTGAACTCCTTATTGACGAAGTATTACCGAGCAAACTTAAAGAAAAGTTTTAAAATATTTTGAACGACAACCCAGGCTTTGAACTTTGTGTCAAATTAATAGTTTTATAAATGGGACGGGCGAGCTTTTGCCAGAAATAATAAGTGCCAAAATAGCACCCAAATTCAAATACTGCCCAATTACTTCAGTTGACGTAGAACAGTCCTTTTCTGTTTATGAACATATTTTGAGCGATTGAAGACACAACCTTACTACCGAACATTTGGAACAGTACCTGATCGTTTCTGTTTACAATAGTAGCAAAATGTAGAATATTTCAATTTGTGAACAATACTTTTGCCTGATACTGATTGATAATTTATCATTTAACAGGATGGTAAATGATAATAAATACTTGCTTGCTTACTTACTCACTGGCACTATCGAACCCGTAAGTTCATGACCGCGCGGACATAAGCTCTCCATACACCCCTATCCTGAGCCAATGCTTTCCAATCATTCCCTGTATAATCTACTTCCCTCAAATCATAGTTAATGTTATTCTCCCACCTCATTGTTGGTCTACCAACTGGGCGTTTTCCCTCTGGCTTTCCTACAAGATAATAAAATACTATTATGTTAATTTATAAATAAAATATATTTTTTTTTCAAATGCCCCAGGTTTGCCTTTCGACATTCCTGGTTTCTCTCCTGGCATGGCGTACTTGTAACCCACTTGTGAGGTTGGGGCGCCTGGAAGGCGGGGTTACGTTGCCCCGATGATAATATGATGGGTGATGATGATGATGATAATGGTGCGCCAGGAGAGTCCCTAATCCTAAGCTTAACCTAAGATGAATATGAATGATGATGATTGCGTTGGTCATATGATTTCGGGGACCGTTTGGGCCTTAAAAGTTTTCCTGACATTTGTCTTACAGGTGAGGAAAAACCCAGTAAAACTGTCCCGACCGGGGATCGAACCCGGGCCCGCTGCGTGACAAGGCAGCACGCTACCCCGAGACCACAGCGGCGGACAATAAAATATCTAATAAAGTACAAATAATTATCTTTTTTATTATTTGATATTGCATATATTGACATTTTTCATGCAAATTTTAAGCATTTTTCATGCATATTTGCATGCATATTTCGTGCTTGTCATGTTGCATATAATCCAGTCTCTAATTATTATTATTATTATTATTATTATTATTATTATTATTATTATTATTATTATTATTATTATTATTATTATTAAACTCCTTGTACCTTGTAGGAAAACGAGATGGAATGTGCCAGTAAGTAGACCAAAAATGGGGTGGAATAATAACATTAACCATGATTTGAGGGACGTAAATTGTACAAGGGTCGACTGGAAAATGGATTTTCAATTACGTCTTACAATCAAAGGGGGAAATATTTGCAAACACCTGAAATTCCAACGTACTCTTTGAGCGTAAGAATATAACAATGCTCTATTAAAATTATCCATCGCTGTGGTCTCGGGGTAGCGTGCTGCCTTGTCACGCAGCGGGCCCGGGTTCGATCCCCGGTCGGGGACAGTTTTTCTGGGTGAGGTTTTTATCGAAATCATATGGCCATCGCAATCATCATAATTCATATTCATCTTAGGTTAAGCTTAGGATTAGGGACTCTCCTGACGCACCATTATCATCATCATCACCCATCATATCATCGGGGCAACGTAACCCCGCCTTCCAGGCGCCCCAACCTCAGAAGTGGGCTACAAGTACGCCATGCCAGGAGAGAAACCAGGAATGTCGAAAGACAAACCTGGGGAATTCGAAAAAAAAATTATATATTTTAAAATTTTCCCAATAAATGAGGAAATTATGGAAGAATTGGATGTAGAGCCCATTCTCCACCATATGCAATTACTACAACAACTGGAAAGCCCACCTTCAACGAATGCCATCTCATAGAATTCCAAAAGACATGCTTCGTTACTGCCCCCAAGACAAAAGATCGCTGGGCCGTCCAAAAAAGCGCTGGATGGAAAATTCCTCTTTGAGACTGTAACAGGCCACACGGCTTAATACTTGCATGGGTGATGATGATGAAAATTCTCCCATATAACTTACATAGACATTTGCTAGATAATACATATTTGTGTTATTTTTATTTTCTCTGCTTCCAGTGTTAAAAAGGGAATTGCATTTTCTTACACGTTTAATGGCAAAACCATTATTCGAGCAATGATAATGCAGTGTTACATCTGCTTTGTTTACATTACAACTGGAACTCAGCTCGTAAAATGTACATTTCGAAATGTATTATTATAGTGATATAAATACAGCATTTCTTTTATAAATTCCAAAACATGAAGAGAAAAAGGGTTATTGTACCGGAAATAGTTTTGTTTTCAAACAACAGTAGTATACTGAAGATTGGTATGCAAAATATCATTTTTTGTCATACACAACATGGATGATTTACAAAGAGCCATTCACATGTTGAATCAATTAGGACTCTATTATAATCTCAAAGTCTCAACATCAAAAACTAAAATTATGGCTTTTCAGGGCAAAGTGCCAGTCAGAGCAAAAATAGTGATCAATAATGAAATAATAGAACAGATAGCACACTTTAAGTATCTTAGTTCAGATATAACATATAGCTACGATTGGGATATACATAATAAATTAAACCGATATCAAATGATGTGTGCCACCATCCGAAAGACTCGAAGAGAAACTCAGCTCAGGTTTTATAAAATTATGGCTGTTCTTGTATTGTAATGTATTGTATTGTATTGTATTGTATTGTATTGTATTGTATTGTAAGCCTATGTTTTCCCTTTACAGAAATTTAGGCGCTCTCCCCCTACAGGGAAGAATTTGAACCATACTAATTTAGTTACACTTGTTTTCGTATAGATGTTATTTTGAGTGGTACGTGGTCAGCGTTCCGCCTCATACTGACATCTAGGAAACCAAGGTAGTACTAGGACGGGAAAATTCGGTAAATTTTGCTTAGAGGCCTTTTCATTCAGGCTTAAGGATTTTTTACGAGCCTAAAAATCTTCAGACTCGGGACCCACGGTTTAAAGTCCCTCCCGGAGGACTTACTCCTTGGATTTTTCCGTCCTAAAAATTCCATCGACCCGCGACCCTTGGGACCAGAGGCAAGGAGCATAACCACTAGTCCACCGCGGCCGACTCTTTTATATGGATCTGAATCTTGGGTATTTGCAAAAAAAAAAAAAAAGATATCTCACACATTCAAGCCACTGAAATGAATTTTTTAAGAACGGTAAAAGGATGTACACGCATGGATATATTACACAATGAATCAATAAGAAATTAACTGGACATATTTTCAATACTCGATAAACTAGAAGAGCACAAATACCAATGGAAAGAACATTTAGACAGAATGGACAATACAAGATTACCTAAAACGATCAACACCATACAAACCACATGGAAAAAGATCTTTGGGACGGGCCAAGGGAACATTGGACTTGAGACCGGAACAGGTCGCATTGACCTAATCCTGGAAAGGAAGAAGAAGAAGTGATACAGAACATTCAAAAGGGTATACACTATAGGAACAAGTATATTAGAATAACAAGGAAGCAAACAAGTTGCAAATAACAGGTATGGAAAAGAATACTACAATTTGCAAAACCGGAAAGACAATAAGTATGTCAAGGTTTGCTCCTAAACCTGATACGATTGCTTGCCCACCTCGAGCCTATTTCAGTCACTTCACTTCCAATTTCAACTTCCCATGGTTTGTTAGAATGGTTGTATACCTTCCTGAGTATCTTCAGAACGTAAATGAGTGTCTGGTTGGTCAGCCTTCAAATACCCACACAAAAAAGACTAACTTCCTTAAAACAGCGGAAGTTGAAGTGATTACACTGAGCAACAAAAAATACACTTTTTTTTGTCTCAGAAAGAAAAATATGTGATTCTGATAGTATTTTTTCCCCTGAATTCAAATATGATATCGGTTTTTCTCCATCACGCAAGGTTTCCGAGAGACAGGAATTTATCATTTCAAACACTTTAATATTTTCTACATTCGTAACTACAGAATATTCGAACATTTGGACTCGCCTACAAAATAAGAAATGACGATTTTCTGTTATATTTCGCCTGTGGAGCATCCCTCTTGATGGTCCAACAATAATCGGCCAGCATATTAGGATTCCATTTGCCTTGATATCTCTTTTCCATAGCTGTAATCTCCTGAGGTAGCTCATTTGGTTTTATTTTACAATGGACAAATGGACGAAAAAAGTTTATTAAAAAATATATTATTTAAATCCATTAATTGAAAATTGAAATAAAAAAAAACTGTGGGTGATGGAGAAATTCCGAATACATATTTGAAAACACGATTAAAAAAACTGCATTAAGTACGATTATTGGTACTCATGAGACAAAAATTATGTTGACCAGCATTATCAGGGCTGTCGATCACGGTGGACTAGTGGTTATTTTCTTTACTTCTGGTCCCGAGGATCGTGGGTTCAAACCCAGCCAAGGCCGAATGATTTTTTAGGATGGAAAAATACAAGACGCAAGTCCTCCGGGAGGGACTTCAAGCCTGAGTCCCGGGTCTGAAGATTTTTAGGCTCGTGAAAGAACCTTAAGCCTGAATAAAGAAGCCTGTAAACAAAAGTTATCGATCTTCATCATCCTAGTAATACCTAGTTGCCTACTAGATGTTTACCATCTTTCAGAAACAAATTGAAAATAAAATTACTAACAGAAACAACTCACTAATATTACTTTTTAAGAATTAATAATGTGTTTTTGCATTATTTAATAAAAATAGACTTAGGATTAGTTAATATATTTACCTAATGCCTTGTATAAAAAGCATAGATTAATTCATTGTAGTTTATTACTTTCTTTGTATTTTTTTTCTTTTCTTTTTATGTGTAGTAGATTCGAGCTGTTATTCCTTTTTGTATTCATTGTATCATTAATTTAATTTTAATTCTATTTAGTTTCATTGTATTATTAGACATTATTTTCATTATGTCCACCGCTGTGGTCTCTGCCTTGTCACGCAGCGGGCCCGGGTTCGATCCCCGGTTGGGGCAGTTTTTCTGGGTGAGGTTTTTATCGGGGTTTTTCCTCACCTGTAAGACAAATGTCAGGGAAACTTTAAGGCCCAAACGGTCCCCGAAATCATATGGCCATCTTCCTTATCATTATCATTATCATCCTTCACCGGTGTGGAAAGCAACGGGAAGCTACCACACCTACAATTCCCTAGTAAAGCTGCAAGCATAGCATGAAAATGCTATGATTGCAGTGAAGGACCTGCCTTCGGACAGAATTACTATGGATGGATGGATTTTCATTATTATTCAATTTAACAGATAATTAATTGTTCAATATGACTATTATTGTAATTTTTTTTGTATTCATATGTAACATATGTTTGTCCTGTTTAATATGACTATTATTGTAATTTTTTTGTATTCATATGTAATATATGTTTGTCCTGTTTAATATGACTATTATTGTAATTTTTTTGTATTCATATGTAACATATGTTTGTCCTGTTTAATATGACTATTATTGTAATTCTTTTTGTATTCATATGTAATATATGTTTGTCCTGTTTAATATGACTATTATTGTATTTTTTTTTGTATTCATATGTAACATATGTTTGTCCTGGTGAGTGGAAGAGAAGGCCACATGGTCTTAACTCCACCAGGCTAAATAAATCTATTCTATTCTATTCTTTTGGTCGGTATGTTGACAGGAAACCATTCATTCTATCCGTCGCCGTGGCGTAGTCGGTAGAGATCCTACCTTCCACTCCGGCGACCCGGGTTCGATTCCCGGCGGGGTAGGGGATTTTTAATCTCCACCTTGGGTCTGGGTGTGTGTATTGTCCATGTGTCTATATGTGAAAATAACAGAAAGTTAACAAAAAGGTAAAACAAGAAGGAAAACAGTGTTTAACAAAAAGGTAAAACAAGAAGGAATAAAAAAACTACATATTTAGGGAAATAAGCGTAACTAAATTAACTAGGTCTAGTAACTCCTAACAAATGAGAGGATACGGTTAAATATTGGGCTGTTACGCCATTGTAGATATGTAGATTATCAGAGCTAGCGGTTCCCACACCGAAGCATCAAGTGCAGGACGACCTGATTGAAGCAACACTTGCATGGGCGAGGAACGGGAGCAATAGAAACACAACGGAAAGACGGGACCAGCTGTAGTTAGATGATGCAAAAATTGTATAAGACAGCAGACAATTCTTCTTCTTAAATTGAACTACATCCCAATAAGGACCTTCGCCTCCTCAATGAGCCTCCTCCAGACATCCTCCTCCATAGAAAGCCTTTCCGAAAGGTTTATTTTACATTTTTTAAGATCCTGGCGCACTTTGGTTGCCAGGGTCTTTGTCTATTAATCCAATCCTTCCAAAGCTTCATATTTGGGCTCCTAACAAGACAGTTTTACAGGATGGGTCGTCAGCCGCATGCCTAACCCCCAACCTGGAGGGCCAGGTTCTGTTGGGGTTCTATACCTTAGCTGAGATGGCCTCGTTTGAGGGCGCCAGGCTTCACCCGAACCAATTCCCAAGGGTCTTTGCTTGCTGGTCAGGTGGCTGTTGTAATGCCTTCTGTTTTATATCTAGGTATTTATTAGTAGCTGCATCTACTCTGCATTCATGCACCTCCAGCAGTAGATATTTGTATAAGATAGATAATTTAGGAGAGGTAATTAAAATTTTAACTATCTTGGTTCATGTATTACAGATAATAACGACAAACACATTGAAGTACAAAGACTGAAACTGGCCAACAAAGCTTATTACTCACTTCATAAAATAACGAAGAGAAATAACATACACTCAGCAACTAAAATAAGGCTGTATAAAATTTTAATAAGATCAGTTTTGACATGAAGTCTCACTAAAAGATCAGAGGTAGCCCTAAATAATTTTGAAAAAAAGTACTGAGGAAAATATTTGGACCAATAAATATTAATGGCCAGGGGAGAATACGATACAACAAAGAACTTTATGACAAATACAATGAACCTGACCTTGTCAATTGTATTAAGTTAAAGAAATTAGAATGGGTTGGTCAAAAAAATATGTTTACAGCAAGTTTTATGGGGAATAGACAAGTTGGAAGACGGAAAAAACTATGGGAGGATGGTATTAAGGAAGATGCTGCAAACCTACTTAAAGTGTCACAACTGGAAGCTTGCTGCGCAAAATAGAAATGATTGGAGGCAGATGTTAAGGGAGGCCAAAGCTCAAATTTGAGCCAATCAGCCGTTGGATGGATGGATGGAACTGGAGATTATGATCTACTCAGTCCCCAGGGGTATAGGAAGGTTATGAAATGAAAGAATATTTGGTTAAGGACAGCGGTTTGCTGCTCCTATTGGTCGCCCTTTTGCACAAAGAAATTAAACATATGCTCAATTCTGCAAATGCGTGCTATTATGCATTGCAGAGACTCTTGATGTCTCAACTCCTTTAAAAAAACGTTAAACTGAAAACATATAAAACTATTATTCTACCAGTTATATTATATGCGTGCGAAACATGGGCTCTTACTTTAAGGGAGGAAAGGAGATTACAAGTATTTGAGAATAAAGTACTTAGGAAAAATTTTGGACCAAAGAGAAATGAACAGACAGGTGAATGGAGAAGACTACATAACAATGAACTACATGGTCTTTATAGGAAGCCAGATATAATAAGAACAGTTAAGTCTCGTAGGCTGCGATGGGCAAGACATGTTGCACGTATGGGGAATGAAAGACTTGCATGGAAGCTTCTTGTAGGAAAGCCAGAGGGAAGACGCCCAGTTGATAGACCGAGAATGAGGCGAGAGAATAACATTTACTATGATTTGAGGGAAGTAGATTATACAGGGAACGATTGGAAATCATTAGCTCAGGATAGGGATGTATGGAGAGCTTATGTCCGCGCGGGCATGAACCTACGGGTTCGATAATGCCAGTGAGTAAGTAAGTACTGGTCGCCTTTTACGACATGGGGAGGTCCCATGGCATCACATAGGGGACAGCAGACAATTACAGTTGTACAATAAAATAACTAAAACACTAGGGCCTATCCAGTATTTTCGATGCTGGCAAACACAGAGAAACAAACATAAAGAAAACAACGCACATTATATAAGTCCAGTAATACTTATAATAGGTGTATCTTGAAAGCCCATGTTTCCCTTAACAGAGATTTAGGCGCTCTCCCCCTACAGGGAAGAATTTGAACCATACTAATTTAGTTACACTTGTTTTTGTATAGATGTGATTTGAGTCGTCCGTGGTCAGCGTTCCGCCTCATACTGACATCTAGGAAACCAAGGTAGTACTAGGACGGGAAAATTCGGTAAATTTTGCTTAGAGGCCTTTTCATTCAGGCTTAAGGAACTTTTACGAGCCTGAAAATCTTCAGACTCGCGGGACCCACGGCTTAAAGTCCCTACCGGAGGACTTACTCCCTGGATTTTTCCATCCTAAAAAAAATCATCGACCCCGGCCGGGTTTGAACCCGCGACCCTCGGGACCAGAGGCAAGGAGCATAACCACTAGTCCACCGCGGCCAAACAATTTTTTCATGTATGGTGATTAATATAATGCTTAACTGTTTAATATATTTTGCTCTGAAATAAAAAAAAACGGTGCACCATAAAATGAATAAAACTCTTCAAATATTTTTGAAAAAAAAATGTTTTAATGGAAAAAAACACTAAAATCACACTACAATAAGCGAAAACTTCGTGAGTCATTGGAACTGAATTGGAGGGCCGCATACGTACCGCGGGCTATTATGAAAATCAGGTTTGTAATTATTACCAGCCGTATGAAGAACATGCACATTAATTAAGGATGTATTGTATTCAATTAAATTCTGATGTCTGGTTTCTTATAGAAGTGATTAGCATATTATTTAATATCACGTGCTTGGAATTTAGCATCTTAACCTTATGATGCAAGAGTTTCCAGGTAAAATCTCTTTTTTTAAAGGAAGTCTCATAAGGGATTTTCAGAATAAAAAAAAACATTGCGCAATAATCAAACTTTCTATTCAAAACTGCACTTCGAAGTTATTAGTCTATAGAGCAGAGACGCCAAATTTTATTTGTATCGCGGATTAAGGGTCATTTTCACCAACAGAGGTAACTGTATTACGCCAGTTTTCCCCGTGTATAATGCATAGCTTAAACTGGCGTAATACAGTTGGTGAAACCGACCCTAAATGGAAGAACCATTAAGGTAGCGCGGGCCATACGTCCTATAGCTGTTGTAGATGATTATGATGATGATTATTATGTCCATCGCTGTGGTTTCGAGGTAGCGTGCTGCCTTGTCACGCAGCGGGCCCTGGTTCGATCCCCGCTCGGGACAGTTTTTCTGGGTGAGGTTTTTATCGGGGGTTTTCATCACATGTAAGACAAATGTCAGGAAAACTTTAAGGCCCAAACGGTCCCCGAAATCATACGGCCATCATCATCATCCTTCACCGGTGTGGAAAGCAACGGGAAGCTACCACACCTACAATTACCTAGTAAAACTGCAAGCATAGCATGAAAAGCTATGACTGCAGAGAAGGACCTGCCTTCAGGCAGAATTACTATGGATGGATGGATGGATGGATGGATTATTATTATTATTATTATTATTATTATTATTATTATTATTATTATTATTATTATTATTATTATTAAGATTTATAGAAGATATAAAATAAGAAACGGAACGAACAATTAAAATGGCATGATCATGTAAAAAAGAATGAAGGAAGACAGATCCCCAAAAGCAATACTGGAAGAA
Source organism: Diploptera punctata (assembly GCA_030220185.1). Lineage (NCBI taxonomy): Eukaryota > Metazoa > Arthropoda > Insecta > Blattodea > Blaberidae > Diploptera > Diploptera punctata. Next base: position 2,361,433 of record JASPKZ010003864.1, on the reverse strand, counting down.
TACTTGGTAGAATAAGACGACGACGGCCAAAAATAACGTGGATTGATGGTGTTTTGAGCAGCATGAGCGGAAAAAGAATTGGACGATGGAGACTGGAATGAGAGGGAAATGTGGATGAGAATGACAGTAGATTAATTGGACGCAAAAATATGTAAAATATATTTTGCGCAAAATAATAATAATAATAATAATAATAATAATAATAATAATAATAATAGTAATAATAATAATAATAACAATAATAATGTCACTCTTATTATTAGTGGTTATGGTCCTTGCCTCTGGTCCCGAGGGTCGCGGGTTCAAACCCGGCCGGGGTCGATGGATTTTTTTAGGATGGAAAAATCCAAGGAGCAAGTCCTCCGGCAGGGACTTGAAGCCGTGAGTCCCGAGTCTGAAGATTTTGAGGCTCGTAAAAGATCCTTAAGCCTGAATGAAAAGGCCTCTAAGCTAAATTTACCGAATTTTCCCGTCCTAGTACTACCTTGGTTTCCTAGATGTCAGTATGAGGCGGAACGCTGACCACGGACCACTCAAAGGACATCTATACGAAAACAAGTGTAACTAAATTAGTATGGTTCAAATACTTCCCTACAGGGGGAGAGCACCTAAATCTCTGTAAAGGGAAACGTGGGCTTACAAGAAAGAAGATTATTATTATTATTATTATTATTATTATTATTATTATTATTATTATTATTATTATTATAAACGTGTGTTGATTTGTTACTTTTCTTGTAATGTCGTTATAACATATTTCATGAGTTCTTCTTCCATTACTGATAGACTAATATTATAGGCCTACTCTAAGCTTACTTTGATTTATTAGCACGCCACAAGCCTACAGAGGCCGGATAGAAAGTGATGGAAGGCCGTATCCAGCCCGCAGTTTGTGCGTCCCTGCTATAGAGGATCGTTATTTGAACGATTCTTTTGTCGTGTTTTTATCACTCATTATTTTTTTTACTTTTAAAGCCTGCCCCGTGCATATTCGTACCTATAAATTGTCAATTTTGTATGTTGGCAACATTCCTCCAACATATTAACAGGTATATTTGTTATTTTTATATTATTAACATTTAACATTCTGAGTTGTATTTCTTCCCGGCTTAATCCTGTTTTATATTGTAATTTGATTGGTTCGCCCGTTATTTTTTAGTTTTTGATTGCATGTGATGAAGATGAGCTTCAGTATTCTGTGACCGGCAAAGACAAGAAGCTGTTGCGAAGTTCCGGCTCCAAACCGGACACGATATTCTTAACTTTTATAAGATTCAGTAAGATATTCTTGCCAAACATCTGTCTCGCTTTGGAATACTTCAAGCGCCCACCTGAAAGCTCTGTAATCTGGATAAAGATATTGGACAGGGAACACTTAATGCGCTGCCCGGCTCTTCGCAGTACATCTGAGACCGGAAAATATTGGGAAGCCAGAAACATGAGTATGAATCAGATGAACAAATGGCGTTCTATTGATGTTTAAATACCATTAGATAAAATAAAAAATAAAATATATGAAGTATTCCATACATAATCTACGAGCGCAAAATATTATTTGGAAATTAACATTGACAAAACAAAAGTCATTTTGTGGAAAATACCCGTTACAGGCAATATTTGCATAAACAATAAGTTAATATAACGGGTCAATGAGTTTACATGTATTGGATATAATTTAACAATACAAAGTAAAATCTGTCTCCAGAATAAAATTTTAGAGAGATCTAATCAATTTAAATATCTTGCATATTATCCCTCTATCTGGGATGAAAAAGATATCCCTGAAAAAATTACTAGTTATAATGAAAGTTTGGGAATTATTAATCAAGTTATGAAACCATACCTTGTACAAAAAACACCAGATTACGTTTATATAACAGTTTGGCTAGACCAGTGTTGACCTATGGTAGTGAAACATGGACACTAAAAAGACAACATGAAATCAGAATAACGGCTTGTGAAATGATATTCATGCACAGAACAGCGGGTTACACTAGATGTGATCGGAAAAGGAACACCGATATCTTAAAAGAATTGAAGACTACGTCAATTTTGGAATATATTAAACAGTACCAACTAAATTGGAAACACCATGTTGAAAACATGAGTTCAAATCGAATCCCCAAAGCTGTTTATAATTATATACCAAGAGGACGAAGATCACTGGGCCGTCCTATGAAACGCTGGAGGGAAAATTTTCTATAGGATCGTAACAGGCCTTGGCCTTGGGAGGAAAGGAGATTACGAGTATTTGAGAATAAAGTTCTTAGGAAAATTTTTGGACCAAAGAGAGATGAACAGACAGGTGAATGGAGAAGACTACATAACAATGAACTAGATGGTCTTTATAGGAAGCCAGATATAATAAGACCAGTTAAGTCTCGTAGACTGCGATGGGCAGGACATGTTGCACGTATGGGGAATGAAAGACTTGCATGGAAGCTTCTTGTAGGAAAGCCAGAGGGAAAACGCCCAGTTGGTAGACAAAGAATGAGGTGGGAGAACACCATTAACTATGATTTGAGGGAAGTAGATTATACAGGGAATGATTGGAAAGCATTAGCTCAGGATAGGGATGTATGGAGAGCTTATGTCCGCGGGGCCATGAACCTACGGGTTCGATAGTGCCAGTGAATAAGTAAGTAAGTATGTAGGATGCAGCATAAGTCAGTTAACCACTGAAAACGTTTGCAAGGAAAACAAATCATGTACCTAAACTTGTAATTACTGACACAAGATATTTAAAAAAAATCACATTTTTATTTCCCTATTTAGAGTATGAGTTCATCCACATCCTTTCGCAAACACACAATCTGTTTTCTGTAAATTTATATTCAGTCCCCATCTTTTATATTCTCCCAAACATGATGTAATATAAACCCAAGGACATCTACGACCAGGAAGACCTCTTAAGTGACTGCTAGATGGGGCCGAAGATATAAGAACAGAGTTAAATATATATCCATTAAATGATAAAATCAAAGGTTATAGAGAAAAATGATTTAGACATGTAGAAATAATGAACGTAACAAGATTACCGAAAGCAGCATTTAACTACAAGCCAAGAGGTTCAAGGAATGTAGGAAGGCCAGTGAAAAGATGGGCAGAACAACTGTGAGGCGGAACAAGCATTTTGCCTAGCCCGTGAAGTGAAGAAGAAGAAGGAGAAGAATCAGGACTTTTTCGCGTACTTATTGCTTCTACAACGTACGTCGGTGTCCATAGCCAATGAAAAGCGAGCAGGTCACATGGTTTTGTTTTGACGAGATCACTTTAAGAGCGGTCAGGGTATGGCTCGGAGTTAGTATAACGAGAAATATTTGGCCTTCCTGAAGTAATGGAGAATTCGCTCCCCCCTTCACTATATGTTAAAGTAACCCGAGGTTACAGTACTCGCATATTTATTGTACAATACTGATAATTAAGCGATCACGTTGTTGCCTGGAGGGTTATACAATACAATGGATCTGCTACCTCATTCCAAAGAAACAGACACAGACAAATTACTTAGGTAATGATGTAACATTTTATGGGGTGACAGTTCATCTACCATTTTTTTTCTCTCTTTGTTGGTTGCTTTAGGCTCAATATTATAGCATTACGCAGTTAATTTGGAGGACATTCACAATTCTTAGCGCTAGAATTTTCAGGCAAAAAGGTCCGAAAATAATCAATTCAAATCAGCCGAACATCCACAATTAAGGACCATGGTGCTGCCAGAAGGTTTGGGTCAGTTTAAAAATCCTGACCCCATTGGGACTCGAACCCTCGATCTTCCAATTTGTTCCGTATTACCTACTGACAGTAGGTCACAAGATAACGGTCTGCTAATAATCCCTCTCCGTAACACTTCCTCTTATTATACTTCTTTCACAGTAGCCTCTGCCCGCTCCTGGATTCCCCTTCACCAAGATATCAGGGACTGCCACACATTTGATGTTTTTAAGTCACGCTTATACAGTTACTTGTTGTCAAATAATTATTTTTTTCTCGAGAATTAAATTTATTTTATGTTGTTAATAATTTTTTTTATTTCTATCTTGCAAAATTTTATTTGATTTGTTACATCTAGATTATATCAAAATATTTTGTAAATAATAATTATATTATAGGCATACTATGTAATATTTATTTTTATTGACATCAGATGTAAGAATCTTTTTGTATTGTTTTAACCTGCTTGAGTGATAGACAAGGCCTTAAGGTTTTAACTCTGCCAGATAAAATAAATATATTGTATCATTTCATTTGTTTTATTATTAGCCTCCTTGTCATCAGTCTAAGAGTGTTATTCACTTGCACCCTTTGCTGTAAACTTGGCAACGCTATGGCGCTGCCGCATTCAAGGTTATACGTTGCAACACTGTAAGCACGTGACCGTTCACGCTTCTCAGGACTCTTCCGCTGGCAGCAGTCCAAGGCAGTCGCTGCAATCTGCTCCTGTACCCCCCCCCCCACCACACACAAGACTCTTTCGCAGGGATTTGTCCAGGGCAGACGCTGGTTTCTGCTCCTGCATCACATACACAAGACAACAACGCATTCATCTCAACACACACAAAGTTCTTCAAGACATGAAGCGCGCATTATTCAAGTTATTAACCCTTAAATTGGCAAAACACAAATTTATTTTCTCAAGTTATTTAAATGTGGCGGACCGCAGTGAAAACTGAATTTTGTGTAACTGTTATTATTAGGTATATTGTATAATTATACACACATTTAAGTGGTTTCATTTTGTTCGTTTTCTTCTGATTTATTTAAAATATTAAATTAACTGAACCAACTAATGTATCCAAAAGGATAAATTATGAATTTAAGGGTTAAAGTAAGTGTTTCAAATCATACGTCGTGTTTTCATTCAAAGCTGCGACGTGAACAATTTATTATTCATATATCCAGCCCTACGGATTCGTTGCACACAGTTCAACCAGAGGACTCATTTAAAACTTATTAAGTACTTGTGTATCGACTGATGTTTTGTCATCTCGTAGAGAGACACTATATTATTATTATTATTATTATTATTATTATTATTATTATTATTATTATTATTAATCAACTACGGTACGCGGTGCCCCCATCTACGTCAAGTGATCTGCCGAAGTGGTGCGTAGATGAAAAAAATCACATTAACGTCATTTACCCGCATAGCAGGGAACATGTAACAAGTAAATGTTCAATCCAGTTGGGTGACATTAGAAAACACACACACAGTTCGTTTATTTAGTTGTAGCAGCGCACTACGTGTATTAGATAGTAAAAAATGATAGTTTAGGGCTTATTATGGACTATCCACTGCTATGGTTTCGAGGAAGCGTCCTGCCTCGTCACGCAGCGGGGACAGAGTTCGATTCCCGCTCGGGATAGGTTCGTGGGGTTTTCCTAACCTGTAAGACAAATGTCAGGGAGCCTAGGGTCCAACGGTCCTCGAACATCATCGGGCATCATCATCATTCTTATCATTTCACCGGTGTGGAAAGAAATGGGAAGCTACCAAACCTATAATTCCCTAGTAAAGTTGCAAAGCATAGCTGAAAATGCTACGATTGCAGTGAAAGTCCTGCCCTAGGTCAGAATACTATACAGGGTGAGTCTAAATTCCCCAAGACAATTAAATTTAACATAGAAACTTATGTCCGGAAACGTACTTTTTACCGTTACATACAAAATACCACTACAACACATGTTGCTCTCTCAGACTCCTGCTGCCTGTGGTCTGGAACCACTTACAAGAAGGGCTCTATGTGCCGACCACCGACTTCAATACAGATGCAGTACCTCCGTAGCATGTTCTCGTACACACGATCACCAATCCCTGGTCCTCCAACATCCGCCGCAGCCATAACTCGTGCTGGTAGGTCATCCTCGGATTCTACAGGCCTATCGTAAATTAAGGTTTTCATGTGACCTAACAGGTAGTAGTTTATAAGAGCCAAGTCGGGAGAACGTACAGGCCAAGCAATCGGAACTGCCATTGCACCGATCTTCGCTGTACAATAACATCATATCTGCGCGTATGTCATGGATAACTGCAACACTTGAACCTTGCATAGTCCAAAGGCGAGAAGAATGAAAGCAAGGGATGAAGGAGGTCACGGGGAATTGCAAGCGATACAATGGCTTACTACCTGAGAATATAGGAACAGTCAGGTCACTCACATCTGTAGTTTATTTTAGGCGTATTCAATTTTATGTTTTATATTTTGTGTTTTACGGTAATTAAATTTGCTCTTCTTATTCAGTTTAGTTACTTTACATTTTAATGTTTGGTAGTTCACTGTGAGGTAAGGGTGATGATTAAAATTTTGAAGTGTGTCCGTCAGTCTCGGAACTAACACGCCCGCTCAGCGTTTAAATTAAGGTAAGTTATAGTACAATCCTCCATGACATAAAGTGCTGAGAATGAAATACCTACTGCTTTCATTCACTTCGTCTGTGACTTATACTGTCGTGAAGGATTGCTATTGAATTGTGGAGGTACAAACATCACTAGGAGGATCACAAACTTAACTTAATAGCACGTAAACAAACTTGCAATGGTCATGCAATATCAGGTGAGCGGGGAACGACGTATGGACTACCCTAGTCAAGATTACCCTAGTGAGTGGCGCCGAAAAAGCGTGCGAGGTGATTTTGCGTTTAGCGGGAAATCAGTACGTTTCCGAACCCGAGTTTCTATGCTAAACTTGGTCCCTACTACAAGTGCTCAAACTCTGTAAGGGGAATTTAGACTCACCCTGTAGAATAGAATTAATGCTGGTAAGTTTCTCAAAATTTGGAATAAAAATATTACAAAGGAAACTAAAATGAAAATTTATAAGAGCATAATACAGAATATTTTGTCATATGGAAGTGAAACTTGGTCTTTGACGGAATTACAAAAGAACAAAATTAGAACAGTTGAATTTGATTATTTTAGAAGAAGCCTCCAAAAAACAAGACAGGATAAAATAAGAAATGAATTCCTTTGGAGAGAAATGAATGTCACCACATCTATTGTTAAGAGGATTGAAAATCAAACACTTAAATGGTATGGCCATGTACAAAGAATGGAAAATAAAAGATGGCCAAAAAATATATACCAATGGTCACCCCCTGGAAGAAATAATTTGGAGTTTCTTTTTTTCCTTTACAGGTAGGATATAATTCATTAAAATCTTTTGATGGAGGTTGGAATGAATATTTTGGAGGCCAAGGGCTCTATAATGGCTTAATATTCTTAGGGAAAATAAATCAATGGTGACAATATAATAATTTAAAGACGTTTTTCCTGTTTATCGTTACGTGGCAGACCAAGATGGAAATGGAAAACCTACGTCAGAACTATAATGGATGATCGGAATTTGGAAGAGGGAGATTGGAATGATAGAGATAAATGGAAACTGAAGACGGCAAACCTATAAGTGGGGGAAAGCCGAAGAAGAAGAGAAGAAGAAGTTTCTCAATATTTTTCACAAGTAATGAGATGGAGTGAATTAGAAAGGCGTCAATTCACGAATAAAAATTATGTCATATTTGAGTGATATTAGAATTCAATTAGGATTTTTGAAAATACTTGTGAAAGAGTAGCACGCGAGTTTAATGACGTGTTCTTGCACAAAAATACAACACGAGCGATAATGTTGTAATCGCGCCCGTGTTCACTCGACTCTAACCTGCTACTACCACACGTTTCGACACCTATTTATTATTTGTTAAACCAGAACTCAGTGGAGGGTAAAAACTCGATAATTTCCAACGAAATCCAATCAATATTAACCAATCCAAAGGAAATATGCGAAATGGGGAGTTATATTTAGACAAAATGAAGTGACAGAGTTGGTTGACAAATTCGAATGGTTTCACTTATCATCATCATCGTCCTTTCAAGTATTAGGCCCAGTGGCCCGTTACGGTCTCCCGCCATCTCCGAAAAGGTCGACCCACAGATCTTCTGCCTCGAGGAATGTAGTGAAGAATTTGTTTTGGTATTCTGTGACGATCCATGCGCTGAATATGGGCTAGCCAATTGTTTCTATATTCTTGGAGGTATTCAGATATAGGTACGATGTTTAACTCTCTGGCTATTGTTGAATTTCTTTGGTGGTCTAGAAGGCAGTTCGTCGCAGAAATTTCATCTCCGTGGCTGTAATATGACGGTCATCCTGAGTTCTGATGGTCCAAGCTTCACTGCCATAACAGATTATGGGTCTAGCGAGAATTTTATAGATTTTCATTCTTGTGTGTATCTGCACTTTTGATGGTTTAAAAACTTGGTTGATAATTCTTAAAGCTTTATTATAGTTTTGTATTTTAAAGGATATATCACATTCCTCATTATAAGTTAGATTATATCCTAAGTATTTAAATGAATTAACTTGCTCTAATATTGAATTCTGAATACAAATTTTACGGTTTCACTTATAAACAGAAATATATTGAGTGATTCCGGGCTATGTGACCGTGGTCCATTATTGGTGTTCGAGCCTCCGACCAGGAAACAACGCCTAGAAGCACTCGCCACTGAAGATTCCCTCCGCAGTTAAGGGAGAAACGTCAGGTAGGAACACCAAATAATAAGTGTTTTGACGAAGTCAAAAAGAATCCTGCCTTGATCGACCGTGCTGGCCGATCGTTGCTGCGACGATATCAAACATACAATGAGGCACAGGGTCGAATGTTCGAAAACTTATTGTAAAAACATGTATTTTTCAATGAAATTATACTTGTACAATTGTTCGTATTCAATTCCGACCCTTGCGGGTGAACACCTTCATCTGCGCATAACTCATAAACGACATGTTTGCGACTATATGTCGTCATCATCTGCATTCATGGATTAGGTCTGTTGACCCGTTCCGACATCAGCCCATCTCTTTCTAGGTCTGCCCACATCTCGGGTGCCTTTAGGTTTGTATTTTGTTATTTGTTTTGGATATCTATCTTCATTCATTCTGTCTATGTGTTACTTCAATTTTTGTCTATTAGTATCTATTTTATCAGTTATTGCAAATATTTCAAGTTCCTGTCTTATTTCTGTGTTCTTGATTCTGTCTTCCTTAGTGTACCCTTTAACAGATCTCAAAAATTTCATTTCTGCCGCCGTTATCCTACTTAGATCTTGTTTTTTATGTATCCAGGCTTTTGAACCATAGAGCAGTACCGGTACTGCCAACGTTTTATAAAATTTCAATTGGGTCTCTCTTGTTGTTTTGTTATTTAGTGATCGTTTTATCGTACCACATATTCCCTGGAATTTTGCTATTTTATTAGTTATATCATTATCATAATTAAATGAAATGTCACATTCTAGATAATTGAGATGGTTCACCTGTTCTATGATTTTGTTTCCTGTTACTATTTTGGATCTGATTTGATTTTTCCCTTGGAATGCCATTACCTTAGTTTTTTCTATGGATATGCGACTATATGTTCCTTCACAAAAAAATGATCCTCTCTGCATGGCCTATCGTCCCTATCATTTTTCGGTGAGGTCCTGTTACACCCTGTATTTATGAAGATTTTTATCTGCTCATAAATAAAAACTTGGATTGTCCTTATCAAAAATATATTCTAGTCAAGAGATTTGCTTGCATTCGATTCAATTCCATAAAATATTTTAAAAAATCATCTGAGAAACTTTTTACTTATGTAAGAATGGACCTTGATAGATGGATTCTTGATTGCTTCCAAGAACCGAAGCGAGTTACGAAGAAGTTAAAAAGACTCGGGAAAGTTGCAGAATTTTATAAGATCAGGAGTAAATGGAGAGGGAGGGAGGGAGGGAGGGAAGATGCATAAATTGTAATGGTACTATTAATGTAGTACCATTTTTTTCCCCGTTAGCTTGGTCTAACCTTTCGTATTATAAGCACTTCTCTCATTCCACACACTACCCGGGCCTTACAGTGGCACGACATGTCGAGAAAGGGATTGTAACTTAGGATCACACACATACATTTTTAACCACATAAGGACATGGAGAGGCTAGTCGAATAACACTGAGCAACAAAAAAAAAACACTTTTTGTCTCAGAAAGAAAAATACGTGATTCTGATAGCATTTTTCTCTTGAATTCAAATATGATATCGGATTTAATAAAAAGACGAAAGAAGCTAGGGAAAAGGACCATTCATACAGAAACATATGTGTTCTTCTTCTTTAGTACGCGACTAGAACCTCAACAAATTTTCTCCACCTAGATCTATCCTGAATACAGACTGGCCCATTTCCAATTTTCCGATTGAGGGTCTTTCCACTTTTCAGCGGTTGCCCTTTTACCAGCCGGCTGCTGGCCCTTCACATCCACATGTGTCAATCACAGAGGTAGATGATCAACAGCCAGTGTAGGGGTGACATGTGGTTAGCATGCCGAGTCCCCCAGCCGTTATAGCTGGTTCCTCAACCTGGAGCCGCTACTTATTGTAGCTACCCAATTGTCTCACGATGCTGGGTGGGCACCGGTCCCATACTGGCCGAAATACCATGAGAAAATTTCTTCCCTCATGGAGACTCGAACCAGCGCAAGTCCCGTAGCTCTGCGCCAAGGCTTCCTACCTTAACCGCTCGGCTAAGGCGCGGGGACCCATTTCCAATTTTAATTTCTATTATATATTTTATAACATCATCCTGCCATCTGTTCTTCGGGCGTCCAGCTGTTCTGGTGAATATTGGTTTTCATTTGTATATTCTTCTTACAAGCTTGTCTTCCTGCATTCTATTTATATGTCCAAACCAGCGCAGTCTTAGAGCTTTAATGTGGTTTATTATATTTTTATTTGGTATTGGATTATCTAATTCAGAGTTCTTTCGTATACGCCATGTGCCATCGCTTTCTCTAATTGGTCAAAAAATTCTCTGTAAGATCTTCCTTTCAAAGATTAATAGTTTTTGTTAATCAGACTCCTTCAGTACCCACAGCCATAAGTTACAATCGGTCTTATTACTGTATTATACAGTTTAATTTTATTTAATCTGGAGGTAAGTTTACTTTTGAATATTATTCTATTTGCATAGTAAGCTTTATTGCCCAAAGAAATTCTTTCACAATTTCTTCCTCTATTTTTCCATTTACAGTTGAATCAAGATATTTATATTATTTTATGATCCACTATAGATAATATAAAGTATAGATAATATAAACTATAGATAATATAAACATATTTGTTACCTCGGTTATAATATTAGTCCAGGTTTCTAAGAAGACAATGCACTAGTTTACAGGACCAACATGTTCACCTTGTGATATATATCATGCACATTCCATGGTCTACTTTCAAAATCATCGATATGTCACGACAATAGCATGACAATTGTTCTGCCAAGGTTTGAAAATAAATTCCTACTTCTCTAAGCGTGTGACAATATTGTCTTCTATCAAGAACTTCAAATAAGATGATGTTTAATTCATGGTCTGCTGATCCCATTCCGTTTAACAGGATATAGGACCAG
>JASPKZ010003864.1:2022500-2347500 GCA_030220185.1 Diploptera punctata | reverse complement strand
TCTTCACTTCTAATGTGGTTTTGCAATGAGCATCCCTTTACTGCTCTTAAAAATTTAATTTCCGATGCATTTGTTCTTTCATCCCCATTATTTATTTGGCTGGTGGAGTTAAAGCCATGTGGTCTCTCTTCCACTCACCAAGACAAACATATGAAATTTAAATACAAAACATTACAATAACATTACATACTAAACAATACATTATCTGGTCAAACTAAACAATAATAAAATAATATAATAAAATTAGAGACCATTAAAATTAAATCTAATGAAAGAAATAAACACAAAAGAATAACAGCTCCAATCTACTATAAAAGAAAAATAAATACAAAGAAAGTAATAAACTGTAATGAATTAATCTATATTCTTCTTCTTCTTCACTTCCTGGTTTAGGCAAGAGTATATATATATAAAGACATTAGGTAAAAATATTGATAAATCTTAATACTATTTTTATTGAATACAGGAAAAAAAATATTAATTGCCAAAAAAATTATTAGTGAGATGTTTCTGTTAATTTTATTCAGCCATACAAAAATGATGGCACAACCATTGTTTTATAAAATTTTAATTAAGCATATAAAGTTTAAAAGGAAAACCAGGTAAAAATAAAGTGTGGACGAAGGGTATCGAAGAATGATAAATAGAATAATAATAATAATAATAATAATAATTGATAGATAGATCATCGGTTGATTAATGTTTTTGACATCGTCCGATTCCCAATAGCCAATTTTGTCGGTCGATCCAATCTCCTGGTTGTAGATGTTTCTCCTTCATCTATAAATATATTTCCTGACTCCAGGAGGTTTTAGGTCTTCCTCTGCCTCGTCTTCCCTCAGGTTTCCATTCCAAAACAGATTTTGTTAGCCGATCCTCTTCCATTCGTTGTACCATGTTAATTGCTAGGGGGCACGCCGTAGCGTAGTGGTTAAGGTACTGCGCTACAAGTCGGAAGATCGCGGGTTCAAGTCCCGGTGGGATCAGGATTTTTAAACTGACCAAAACCTTCTGGCGGCACTATGGCCCTGGAGTCGACTCAGCCTCTAACGGAAATGAGTACCAGACGCTTATTCTGGGGGTAAAGGTGGCCGTCACGCGGGGCTGACAACCCGGCTGACATCAAGTGCCGATTGTCTAGAAACAGTGGGAGCCTTAACCTCCTACTACCCCAAGGGCCTCCCGAGGCCTGTAGTGGGACTACTTTACTTTTACCTTAATTGCTGAGTTTTAATATAATCTAAAATAGTGTCTTCAATCTTCACTTTCTCCCTTATAACTGAGTTCCTATTTTTTTCTCTCATTGGAATTCTTGCTGCCCTTCATATAAAATTCATTTCCGTTGCCAAAAGATACTTATTTGTTTTTGTTGTTAATGGCCAAAGTTCTGCTCCATAAGTAATGATGCTTTTAACAATTGTATGATATAATATTAATTTTATTTTTATTACTTAAAATTGCTCTAATTGCTTTAAATTCTAAGACTTAGAGGAACCGACCTGCACATCTTCCCACCTTCACGTGGTGCAGCTGTTAGTAACCATATAACTTATACGTACAACTTATGTGGTGAAAGGACGGGATGGGCTACTCACCAATTGCACTGATCAGCATGGTGAGATATTGACCGATATGGTATTACTTCCACTTCCATACCATCTCTTTTTTATCTTTCCTATCCAGTCTCTCTGACCTGAACATTTGTTATTTTCCGACCCCGATGGTATTAGAATATTCGAGGCCGAGGGGATCATTTCATCATATATTTTCTGTAAAATTCTTCCTAAAGGCCAGATCAGGTTCTTAGCTGTAGTGAAAGCAACTGATCTAAGGATGGACACCTGAAAAAGAAAATCCCCGGTCCTCCAGGTTGGGGGTTGATGCGGTAGGCCAGCTCCCTCCCATCAGAAAAAAATGCAATGTTAAAAAACCTAATAGAGAAAAAAACAAATGATAATAATATGGCACAAACTTAAAAAGAAAATGAAGAATGAGTTATGAAATGGATAAAAAAAAAAGCAACCAAACAAGTCTGAAAAGTTTAAATGCTTGTTTCTAAGAATAATCGCTGATGAAATGCGAATTAGTGATGTCGCTTGTAAATGCTTTATCTACGAGTAATGAATGTAACGGCCTACTGCATGTTATAGTCTATACCTGTTCGTAAGTGGTCTGCGAGACAGAAAAGACTGGTAGAGGTCACCGACCTGCAATATTCCACAAAATGAGAAGTCACCACACAAAATTGCATCTTGTTAATGACGAATTACCATGGTTGTGCTCTTCTCAAACTCTACACAAATTGTGTTGTTGGCCTTGCTGGCTTTTTAGCAATACATTCAACGTTTGGAATACAGAAAACTTCTACTGCAGTTAACCATTCCATTAAGATATCACTCAAAGTTTGCAGCCTTAAAATACCGAAGGATCGATTTAATATAGGATCTACAATAAATAGATCCATCCATAGTAATTCTGCCCGAAGGCAGGTCCTTCACTGCAATCATAGCACTTTCATGCTATGCTTGCAGCTTTACTAGGGAATTGTAGGTGTGGTAGTTTCCCGTTGCTTTCCACACCGGTGAAGGATGATGATGATGGCCATATGATTTCGGGGACCGTTTGGGCCTTAAAGTTTTCCTGACATTTGTCTTACAGGTGAGGAAAAACCCCGATAAAAACCTCACCCAGAAAAACTGCCCCGACCGGGGATCGAACCCGGGCCCGCTGCATGACAAGACAGCACGCTACCTCGAGACCACAGCGGTGGACAATAAATAGATGAGTAATAATAATTAAGGAGGCCACCGCAGTCGTCTCGAGCTAGCGTACTGTCTTGTCAACCAGCGTGCCCGAGTTCAAGTCTTCGTCGGGATAAATTTTCTTGGTGAGGGTTTTTCCTCAACTGTAAGACAAATGTCAGGAAACTGTAAGGAACAAACGGTCCCCGAACATCATATGGTCAATAAAACCATCATCATTCACATTCGCCTTAGATTAAGTTTAAGATTAAGGACTGTCCTGGCACTATTATCATCGCCCATCAAATCATCGGGAGCCCCAACCTAAAAATCATGATTAATGTTATTCTCCCACTTGATCCTTGGCCTGCCTATTGGGCGCTTTATCTCTGGCTTTCCTACAAGGAGTTTCCAAGCACCACTTTAATTCCAATTCGTGCCACATGTCCTGCTCATTGCAGTCTACGAGGCTTAACTGTTCTTATTATATCTGGTTTACCATAAGGACCTAGTAGCTCACTGTTATGTAGTCTTCTCCATTCACCTATCTGTTCATTTGTCTTTGGTCCAAAAATTTTCGTAATAGTTTCTCCTTTTTTAGAGTGTTCATGTTTCGCATCCTTAAATTATAACTGGAATAATAATAGTTTTATATATTTCTGTTTAATATGTTTTGAGAGAAGTTGGGACGACAAGAGTTCCTGTAACGCATAATAACATGCATTTCCAGAATTGAGCCTATGTTTAATTTCTTTCTGCAGCTCATTTTTGTTTGTAATAGAGCAATTCCACATGTGACTGACTGACATTTACAATACACTTCTGCTGCAAAATGCTTGCATAAATATTATAATTGTTTGAAATCAGAGGTGTTATATACGTGATATGAAAGAGGAAAAGAGTCTGATTAAGATTGTACATAAATATGCAACTTCTGAAGAAAAACAATGTTATTTATTATCTATCGAAGTATGTGTGACTGACTGACATAAATGTCAACTCATCATGCAGCTTAACATGTTCATCTACATCATTCTCTGAAATGTGATTCTTAATTCAATTTTCCAAAATACCGTTTGGAGAGGGCACATTTCAAATAAAAAATAACCTAAATCACAATTAATACCGAAGTTATGACCTAATATGTGATGTGTGACTGACTGACATTATTTTGTGACTGACTGACATATCTGAATATTATTTAGAATTTCAAAATGCAAATATTATGCAAATTTAACAAAATACTATGAAAGTTGATAAACAGCTTTAGTAACAGAGGTTAATAAAGAACTGCAAATACATTATCAATTCTACGAAAATTGTTAAATTTAATTTAGCTGTAAAATAAATATTAATTTAAATCAACAATATAATTAAATTAACTCGCTTGTCATGTACCATTTTAAATTATAAAAATAACGAAACTATTAAATACTTAATAACAAAGTGCCTTCTCTATTGTTAAACATACCTACTAAAATTGTATGCATGTGTGTATATTATATATATATATATATATTATAAATATATTTTTGACATTTGGCAATGAAGGCAAATATGATATGAAAAGAAAAAAGAATGCTTGAGTCGGGATTTGAACTCGAGTTCAAATCCCGACTCAAGCATTCTTTTTTCTTTTCATATATATATATATATATATATATATATATATATATATATATAGGCCTATATATATATATATATATATATATATATATAGTAACTGATTACAATTTAGTCCGGCGCCATAGCCGAGTGGTTAAGGCTAGAAGCCTTGGCGCAGAGCTATGGGACTTGCGCTGGTTCGAGTCCCCATGGAGGAAGACATTTTCTCATGGAATTTCTGCCAGTATGGGACAGGTGCCCACCCAGCATCGTGAGGCATTTAGGTAGCTACAATAAGTAACGACTCCAAGTTGATAAGACCAACTATAACGGCTGGGTGACCTGACATGCTGACCACATTCCACCCCTACATTGGTTTATGATCGTCTACCTCTGTGATTAACACATGTGGAAGTGAGGCCAGCAGCCGGTTTGTAGACCAAGGGCCATCTAGGCCTGTCGCGCTTGGAGTGGAGTTTATTGCAGTATTTTTGATTTCTAAATTGAATCACTGAAAAAAAAACTTAACCCCCCCCCAGAATGTATACACATTCTTAATAGTTATTTATCAGACTGCATGTACTTACAAAACAAATGATCGTAAATCACATTAGTAAGCTGTAATTAGTGAACAATTGCTGACGTATTGAATTCTACTTTTAAACAACCATAAAAACAATTCTAATTAGCCCGAGTTCTGATGACTCACATCATAACATCGATATATGAGATCGCATATACAATAATTTCTCGCCGCTAACTTGGCCTGACTTGACCCTTCTTCTTCTTCACGGTTTAGGCTTATTTACTAGCCTGTTCTGGCTCCAAATTGCTGCTCTTTCCATCTTTTCCTTGGTCTTCCCAAGCAGCCCCTCCAAAGGACTGACCCTGCAGTACGTTAGTAGCGTACTCAGGGGACACCTCAAAATACTTACAAGCTCCAAAGACTTGACCCATTAATAAAAATAATGTTTCCTGTCACGCATGAAGTTCCACGCTGTAACTGAATGGTTTGAGTCAAGATGTCTCAATAGAGAGCACTGATTCGAGCCCCATGAGAGAAGACATTCATTTTCTCATAGAATTTCGGCCACAATGGGATTGGTTGCCGCCCAGAATCATGAAATATTTGGGCAGCTACAATATTTAGCGGTTGCGGTCGAGAAAACCAGCCATAACGGCTGGAGTATCCGACATGCTGACCACATGTCACTCTATATGTTGGTAAGATGATTGTCCACCTCTGTGATTTATATACTTGGATGTGAGATTAGCAGCCAAGAGCTATCTAGGCCTGTCACGCCATTTCAGTTTTTTTAACACACGAACTTATGAATTTGTTGTGCTGATTGTTTGACAGTTGTGTGTACTCTATAACATACGGGTCCAACGCTTTCACGTTGTATACGCAATGAGTCTGCGATAGATGCAAGATATTCAAATTGTTTTTTCTAAAAAAATTCTTTCCTTCTTTATATAATTTTGTGACTCCAGTTATTTGGTTGGTTTTACAGCTCACATTACATAATTTTCCCGATTTTCCATACATCCATGCCATCTTTTTTACTTGGCCGCCAATCGCATCTATAGTCCCCTTTCCATGGTACAATTCAAAGAAGTTCCATTTTATGTCAAAATCCAAATATGCAAGTAAGCAGTGGCACATTGCTAAATGTATAGGCCTATTTCTATTACCTGCTGCTCCAACTGAAACATTTTAACACCTCAAGTTTTTGAAGAAATCACTATAGTTAAAAAAAAACACTTTTCTATAGCAAACATCTGTAGCAGACTTGCTATGTGTCACATAACCTGACACTAGAACAAAGTATTTTTCTGAACTTCTCTGTCACCTTCCATCTAAACTAGGCAACAGTAGTTAATATTGAGATATGCTAATTTTTCCAATGAACTGCCTGGATCTCATTTTGTTCATTGTAGGTATAATTTTCTGAGATATCAACAAGTATGGCTGCTTCGTTAACTGCAACCTTTTTCCTGAATATATTTAAATGTTTCCGCTATCTTTTAGCTCAAATTGACACAGAAAAAGGGTCGGTAATTTTATGGAAGAGCTGAGCCGAACAGTTTACCAGATTTCCTAAAACCATGTTTATGTTAATCCTCAGCGGAGTGAAGCAAGCAACTAACTGCACCATGCGTATTAGCATACATAGAATAGGACAAATAGTCAGTCAGTCACGGGACACTAGCGGGAAAAATAATGACTTTACAAGAAAATGTCTTCAATACTTTTTTGTTAGTTGTGTACCGATAACGTAGAATCCATGAGGAAATTTTATTCCATCAATTATTATGTTGTGTACAGTAATTTTTATACGTTTTCTGTGACTGACTGACTGACCATAGCTTGCAGTTAATAATTATAGGACACATTTAAGGTATATAGAACATTAGAAGGCAATTAATATTATTACATTTACGACTAGGAAGGACTTAAGTATGGTTTAACAAAAGAGTTTGTAAAATAAAACGAATTAATACGATCAAATCATTAAACAACAAATTGGTAAAATTTTGCCTGTTTTCACAGGTTTAGAATATAACAAGTTCTACCACTAATATTAGATTAAAATAATACACTTATGGAACATTATCTTATAGAATCAGAAAATTTGATCCTTAAAGATATATATTACGCCAAAAAAAAATTCTCCTGCGTCAATTTCAAAATGTTCACCTTGCTATGACATTTCCATGGAATCGCTCAATATTATATTTTCTAGGTTTTTAAATTCAGCCACTTCTTCAGAAATTACCTCATTTGTCATTAATTGTCCATATGCTACTAATTTTATTTTTTTAACGTCATACTTTAGTCTTGCGATTATAATTGAAGGGTCTAGTGAGAGAGGGAGTTATGCCACTTTGAGAAGAAATGGAAATAAATTGGGTTTTATAAAGCATTATATTACGAAATTATTTTTACAACCTTTTTCCTCTTTAACTTACTGTTATGTAAAGTATGCAAAAGGAAAAAAATATAAATTTTAATATAAATAGCAGTGATTATTTCCATTTCTTCTCAAAGTGGCATAGCTCCCTCTCTCACTAGACCCCTCAATTGTTGCCAAGTCTATTAACATTTAGTCATCAGTCCAACTTTATCCTCGGAAAAGTCCTGTTACTCATTTGTGAACCACTGAACCATCTGGACACTGACGCACAAAGAAAATTCTTCATTCCCTTGGTATCTAATCTGCTTGACTCATTAAGGTCAAAATACTTCGATAATATTCTCTTTCCCCCCCATATGGTGCTGCGAACTAAATGGCTTATCAGCGATTTATTCAAAGTTATAATTTTACTACTTAGGTCAGTATACCCGCGTCCATTTGATCTAAACGTTTACAAAACAATGGACTGTGTGCGTGCGTGACAAAGTTCACGATCTTACGTTGTTTCTTTTTTTTTACATACAACCTTGTAAACATACCAACATCTTGTAAGCACGTACGAGAGATGATTGCGCCCTTCAAACGTCTGTTGCTCTTAAATTCTGTAATTATTAGTAACAAGTATAAGATGTTGTGCTAGAAAGCACGTACGCAGACGTTAACAAAAAAGGAACGCAATTGTAACTTCAGCAGGATCGCCAACACCCAATGAGAAAAGATGGCTAAAACTGTCTCCTAAAAGTGGCTAGAAATGGCTAAAATGCAAGTTGTAGCTATGGACGAAACTGTATTTAGAAAATCGACTTTGTATATTTGAAATGCAACTTTCTCAATACATTTTCTTTTACTCTATTGGATTTTTTTTATTCAATGCCCCAGGCTGTCATTTCGACATTTCTGGTGTTCTCTCCTGGCATTGGCTTAATTGTAACCCACTTCTGATGCCTAGAAGGCGGAGTTACGTTACCCCGATGATATGATGGGTGATAAATGATAATGAAGCGCCAGGAGAGTTCTTAACCTAAACTTAACCTAAATTCCAGATCATGGGAAACCACAGGAATGATTCCCTATAAGGAAAAATTCCTATGGTTTGACCAGAAATCGAACCCGGGACCTCATGAACAACAGTCAGAAACGCAGACCATTAGCCCATGAGGCTGGCCACTCTATTAGAATTGCTGCAATTATAATATTCTACTCTATAGTGTTCTGCCCAAGGGCACGTCTTTCACTGCAATTATAACATATTGATACTATGCTTGTAGCTTTACTAGGGAATTATAGGTGTGGTGTAGCTATCCACAACGAAGAATGACAGTGATGATGATAGCCGGATGATTTTCGGGGATCGTTTGGGCCCTAAGCTTCCTGACATTTGTCATACTTCTTCTTCTTCTTCTACTTCTTCACTTTACGGGATAGGCAAAATACCTGTTACGCCTCACAGTTGTTCTGTCCATCTTTTCACTGGAGAAGGGAACTCCGGAATAAATCCCCGATCCACTAGGGAATGTGGTTATACGTCTGGGCTGGTAACCCGACCATGTAAAACATTTACAAACTCATCTCTCTCACATTTGTCATACAGGTGAGGAAAAACCCCGAAAAAACCTCACCCAGGAAGCCTGTCCTGACCGGTTATCGAACCCGAGCTCGCTGTGTGACAAAGCAGCATGCTACCTCGTGACCACAGCAGTGGACAATCTAAATATAGTGACTAAATTATGAATATGAAGTCTAATTTAAGTAATATAAGCCTATATGCTCTCACAACGAAAGATTCTGTAAATTCTGGATTTTAAAAAAAGTTTTCTTTAATTTCTATCTCTATAAGTTTGTCTAAGTTATACTGTTATTCTCTTCTCACCACAAATTCTATTTATATGGGATATTCTTTATTTATATCTCACTCTCATAGAATGATGATCATAATCACTATCTAGTTCCTTTGTTTGTAATTTAAAATTGTGACTTGAGCCTGTTTTGTATGGTTACCTGACTAGTAATATCTAGGGGATGTCCACTAGGGTTGTACTTTTTGGACTTGTGTGAAATAAAATATTTCCTGTGCAATGCATGGGTGAACGTTTACTTAAAACCATTGAAAAAGGTCTTCATTTCACTGAGCTGCAAGAAAAGGTCATCCCAAATATATTTATATATCAATATTTAATATTGATTTGAGGGTGAACTTTTCTTGAAGCTCTGTGAAATGAAGGCATTTTTCAATGGTTTTAAGTAAAAGTTCACCCATTTATTACACAGGAAATATTGTATTTCAACAAACAGTCCAAAAAGTTATAACCCTCTTTTAACTTTTTGGACTTTTGTGAAATAAAATATAGTCGGCCGCAGTGGACTAGTGGTTATGCTCCTTGCCTCTGGTCCCTAGGGTCGCGGGTTCAAACCCGGCCGGGGTCGATGGATTTTTTAGGACGGAAAAGTCCAAGGAGCAAGTCCTCCGGGAGGGACTTTAAGCCGTGGGTCCCGAGTCTGAAGATTTTCAGGCTCGTAAAAAATCCTTAAGCCTGAATGAAAAGGCCTCTAAGCAAAATTTACCGAATTTTCCCGTCCTAGTACTACCTTGGTTTCCCAGATGTCAGTATGAGGCGGAACGCTGACCACGGACCACTCAAAATGACATCTATACGAAAACAAGTGTAACTAAATTAGTATGGTTCAAATTATTCCCTGTAGGGGGAGAGCGCTCAATTCCCTGTTAAGGGAAAAACGGGCTTACAAGACAAGTGAAATAAAATATTCCCTGTGCAATGAATGGGTGTAAAATATTTTCTGTGCAATGAATGGGTGAAATTTTACTTAAAACCATTGAAAAAGGCCTTCATTTCACTGAGCTTCAAGAAAAGGTCACCCCCAAATATATTTATACATCAATAATTAATATTAATTTGGGGGTGACCTTTTCTTGAAGATCAGTGAAATGAAGGTCTTTTTCAATAGTTTTAAGCAAAAGTTCATCCATTCATTGCACAGGAAATATTTTATTTCACAAAGTCCAAAAAGTTATAACCCTAATGTCCACGTTTCTTTGTGCATATTTTCCTTGGACAGAAAGGTACTCATTATGCATTTTTTGTGCTTGGCAAATTCTATCAGTATCCTTCCGTTATCATTATAAAATTATATAAAATAATTAGGAAGTACTTTACTACATGTAACTGAAACATTTTTCTATGTTCCAATCATACACCATGAGCATGCGCTAACAAACGCGAAATGGTTTACACTATGGAATCACGGGTTGCATTCAACATATACACGATACTTAACGTACCTAAAAGCTAACCTAACGCAATTTAAGCACTCTAACCTGCGAAAGAATGCAATGCCCAGAAATAAATAGTATGTTCTGAAATTCTGAAGTATGTGTGTGCAATTCTGAAAATATATAAAACTATTATTCTACCAGTTATATTATATGGGTGCGAAACATGGCCTCTTACTTTAAGGGAGGAAAGGAGATTACGAGTATTTGAGAATAAAGTTCTTAGGACAATTTTTGGACCACTTTTTTTTAAGAGAGATGAACAGACAGGTGAATGGGGAAGACTACATAACAATGAACTACATGGTCTTTATAGGAAGCCAGATATAATAAGAACAGTTAAGTCTCGTAGACTGCGATGGGCAGGACATGTTGCACGTACGGGGAATGAAAGACGTGCATGGAAACTTCTTGTAGGAAAGCCAGAAGGAAAACGCCCAGTTGGTAGACCAAGAATGAGGTGGGAGAACAACATTAACTATGATTTGAGGGAAGTAGTTTATACAGGGAATGATTGGAAAGCATTGGCTCAGGATAGGGATGTATGGAGAGCTTATGTCCGCGCGGCCATGAACCTACGGGTTCGATAGTGCCAGTGAGTAAGTAAGTAAGTAAGTATATGTGTGCAATTAAATAGTACATACTCTATATTGGCTACACTGTTACATGCCATTGTTGTTGCTTAAAATATTAGGTAAAATCAATGTAGCTGTTACGTCTTCATGCTACGTATGTAGTTAAATATCATATCATTGAAATAATCGTTAGAAAAATGTAAAAATTATTGTAAATGGTGGGAAATAATTAAAAAAATAAACCCTAAGAATAAAATTTGACAGGAGTTATGAAGGAATTAAAAAAATCATGTCACTGATGGTAAAGTTTAGCCAAATACGTAAAATAAAATAAAAATGGTTAGAAGTTGCTAAAGAAAAGGCAACGAATGGGCAGAAAAGCTATTAATAGGTTTTCCACAAAATTTAGCTAGTTATGTTTCCAAAATCTAGCCACAAAGTAGCTAAATTGGCAACCCTGCTTCATCTCTTCCTAATATGGATTTTATATAATGCGGAGGTCAATTTACTATTCAAAACTGGGTCAACCGAATGTGGAATCGCCACAATGATCAAAATGTATTCCTATTCTTAACTTCATGATGCGACTGGCGTAGAAGGCCTTTGGTCTACCATCCGGCTGCTGGCCACATGTGCTAAACACAGAGGTGGGAATCATCCATCCAGTGTATGGGTGACATAATCAGCATGTCGGTTCCCCCAGCCGTTATAGCTGTTTTTCTCAGCCTGGAATATCTGGTTATTATTATAGCTACCCAAATTCCTCAGGATGCTGGATGGGCACTGGTCACATACTGGCCGAATTTACGAGAAAATGTCTTCTCCCATGGAGACTTGAATCAGCGAGTCCCATAGCTCTACACCAAGCCAATATACCTTAAATCGCTCGGTTACGGAAACTGTGTGTATTTAACTTCATAGAATGCAATTTACCTACTACCTACCTAATACAGGCTTTCCACTTTACAGCAGTGCGCCCTTGATTCCTGCTTTCCAGATATTCCTATCTTCACATTGTCCCTCTTCCATACCCCTCTTAATCATGGCATCGTATTATTTCCCTCATACCATGTTCTTCTACTTCTCCCCCTCATCCTTCTGCCTGGTGCCATCCAATCTAACACATGTTTAGGCCGCTGATTCCGACATCCGTTGTACACGTCCATACCACTGTAAAGCTCTTTCGATAACAGTCTCTTGTGCATCCATTTCTTGTCTGATATATGTATTTAGAATAAGTTGTAGCCTGGATATTCTCATCCTTCTCCATTTCTGTCGCCAAGATTCTTTTCTGCATCCTTTCATTTAGAATGCAATTTAAAGACGTGCATTTTTGTTGTCCACCGCTGTGGTCTCGAGGTAGCGTGCTGCCTTGTCACGCAGCGGGCCCGTGTTCGATCCCCGGTCGGGGCAGTTTTTCTGGTTGAGGTTTCTATCGGGGGTTTTCCTCGCCTATAAGACAAATGTCAGGAAAACTTTAAGGCCCAAACGGTCCCCGAAATCATATGGCCATCATCATCATAATCAACCTTATCATCATCATCATCTTTCACCGGTGTGGAAAGCAACGGGAAGCTACCACACCTATAATTTCCTAGTAAAGCTGCAAAGCATAGCATGGAAATGCTATGATTGCAGTAAAAGACCTGCCCTCGGGCAGAATTACTATGGATGGATATTTGTTTTGTAAATAGTGAAGATATAATTAAATTATTTATTTTTGTCTGCGACATTTATAAGTATCTCAATACTTTCTACACTAACTGCATATAGGCTACATATGCACCCGAACATGAGGGTTGCTCATTCGGTTATCAATACTGATTGTGAGTAGAAAATCTAATTTAATATATAAAAATCAATGTGTGTTTGTATTTTATGCGCTGCCATACCGTTCATCCGACTGTGATGCGGCTTTTTGCAAAATGTTCAAGAGCTTCCCGGGAAGGTTTTAGGCTATAAAAGATTTGTAATATTCAACCCCTTCGCTCTTAAAAGTCAACCTTTGTAGTGAAATATGGGTTTTCGGAAATTTTTAGACGCTTAAATGGCTTACGCTGCCTAAAATATAACATATACACAAATTAATGTATATAGATTGGAATACCTAAAAAAATCTACAAAAAAGTCCAGGGCAGCATATATCTATATTTTACGGATAACTCATAATAACCATTTTTATCCTTCAGCTCATTGAAGCCAAGAAGATAGGGGAGTGTAGCAGCGCATGACGGGTATTCTTTTACGGTAAACTCTCAATAACCATTTTTATCTTTCAGTTCATTTATGCCAAGAAGATCAGGATAAGTAGGTTCCCGGGAAATGCCGGGTAATCAGCACGGAGTGTCTAAAAATAATTACGATATAAATGTATAACTATTTTTCTACTCACTTATCCAACTAAACATAAAAACACATTTAATTTATTTAGGCGTAGGAACGCACACCGGGTATTAGCTAGTTTAATATAATATCGAATTACCCGATAACACCATGTGATAGATCTGTATTTACATACCAATGGTTGTAGTGCGAAAGGAATCATGTGAGGCGGATGTCTGATCGATTGTCTCACCTGAAACAAAAGAATGACTTCATTAACATGAGCACAAAATGCTATAAATTCATGACAACATTATGCAATTTCTAATTTATTCGCATAATATGAATTTTAATAAATATGTCAATAGGTTAACATAGACAATAATTGTTGTGAAAAAGGGAAGACATAAATATCTGAAATCATTTTACCGGATCAAAGTCGTACACATTAAGAAACTGGGTGACTTAAAGCAGTAAATTCTAATTATTTTTCATAAGTAATGCCATGAATTATTTCCAAATTATCGATAAATTCACGACTCACGAAGTAAGGAGTGAATTTATCTAGAGAATTTGGAAATCAAGAGTGGCATTTGTTAGGACTATTTAACGAATAAAATTGAGCTCTTTACTAAAAATAATTATTTGAATATAGTTACCGGTGTTTTAAAATATTTATATAGTTAATGTAAACGGTGATGTTTGAAAACAAATTAGAAATGTGAGGTTATGTATATTCACTGCAACTCGATCATATTATTTATTGCCAAATAGGATCGCAATATTGTACGCATGCACTCTAGTGGAGAAATAATGAAACACATCAAACTATTATAATCAACATTATAGGTTAATCATTTATATTTTGAATAAACAACTCAGTAAAATCACTGAATCTATTCATTATTTGCTATATTCAATGTATTTGTTGGAGAAACATAATAGTCTAACCTGTTCAGAATATTAAAAAAAGGAGGAGCTTCCTTTATCACAAAAGTAGGAGCTGATAAAGAGAAATCGATAAAGAGCGAGGTGAAACACGACTGTCATTGGTGCAAAACAGAATTCATTGAAACGTGATTGGTCATTGACTACCATTTGCGACATGAGTTAAATAGTCAAAATTATATACACTACATACAGGATGCACAATTAGTGTTCCACTCAACTTCAGCAAGGTTTCTTTTACAGGATTCCTGAACAAAAATTCTTCCACTAATAACTAACTAACTGGCACTATCGAACCCGGGTTAGCGGGCATCAGCTCTCCACACATCCCTAACCTGAGCTAATGTTTTCCAATCATCCCCTGTACAATCTACTTCAAATCAAGGTTAATGTTATTCCCCACTTCATTCTTGGTCTACCAACTGGACGTTTTCCTTCTGGTTTTCCTACAATAAGCTTCTATGCAGTCTTTTATTCCTCAATCGTGCCACATGCCCTGCCCATCGCAGTCTAAGAGACTTAACTCTTTTTATTATATCTGGTTTCCTATAAAGATCATGTAGCTCACTGTTATGTAGTCTTCTCCATTCGCCCATCTGTTCATCTCTCTTTAGACATTTTCCTCTTCTTCGACTTTCCCCCACTTATCTCTATCATTCCAATCTCCCTCTTTCAAATTCCTAACATCCATTATAGTTCTGACGTAGGTTTTCCATTTCCATCTTCGTCTGCCACGTTCATTTCTTCCAGGGGTGACCATTGGTATACATTTTTTGGCTATCTTTCATTTTCCATTCTTTGTACATGGCCATACCATTTAAGCGTTTGTTTTTCAAGCCTCTTAACAACAGATGCGGTGATATTCATTTCTCTCCAAAGGAATTCATTTATTTTATCCTGTATTTTCTAATACTCGCAACATTTTCTCGTCCCTTAAAGTAATAGTCCATGCTTCCAATCCATATAACTGAGAAAATATGGATTTATCTAATTCCGGCGTTAATATTTATAGTGCCCAACTATTATAAAATGTCCTAAAATTCAATGTTCCTAGGAACATGTCCCTGGTGTTCGAACGTTTGCCATGGATTCTCTGAAGTAGTCCACGCCCGGAGAACCGAATCGGGGACTATTTTTACAACAGTGGAACCCATGTCCGCGTTTCTTGACGGTTGCATGATTAAGGTGAAAGTTCATTGCTCTTTCGAGCAAGGTACAATAAAGTATCGTTTCGATCTGTCCGTCATGGGCCACTCTTTCAGCAGCAATGCTACCGCCGGCATAACTCTCGGGGACATAGAAATTAAAAGTAATAATCAAACAATTTTAAAACGATAACTTACATAATTATGCCGTAATTTTATATTGTTTATTAAGTCCGCCCCGCGCCGTAGCCGAGTGGTTAAGGCAAGAAGCCTTGGCGCAGAGCTACGAGACTTGCGCTGGTTCGAGTCTCCATGGGGGGAAGACATTTTTCTCATGGAATTTCGGCCAGCATGGGACCGGTGCCCACCCAGCATCGTGTTACATTTGGGTAGCTACAGTAAGTAGCGACTCCAGGTTGAGAATACCAGCTATAACGGCTGGGGGACCCGACACTGACCACATGCCACCCCTACACTGGCTAGATGATCGTCTACCAATGTGATTAACACATGTTGATGTGAGGCCAGCAGCCTGATGGTCAGCCAAGGGCCTTCTAGGCCTGTCGCGCTTGAAGTTTTTTTATTAAGTCCACCGCTTGTCACGCAGCGGGCCGGGGTTCGATCCCCGGTCGGGTCAAGTTTCCTGGATGACTTTTTTTGGGGGGTTTTCCTCACCTGTAAGACAAATGTCAGGAAACTTTAAGGCCCAAACGGTCCCCGAACGTCATCTGGCCATCATTATCATCATTAACATATCCATTAAGTTTATGATCAAGGCCTCTCTCCTGGCGCATCATTACCATTACCATCGCCTACCATGTATCATCGGAGCTGCGTAACTCAGCCTTCCTGGCGCCCCAACCTCAGAAATGGGTTACAATAACGCCACGCCAGAAGAGAATGCCAGAATGCCGAAAAATGACAATGTGCTGGCCTTGAATAAAAAATGAAGTATTTTTAATTTAAAATGTTTATGTATCGTTACATCAATATAATCTAGCGTACTTCACTCTTGAGAATCGAAACTCCATTGTCAAAAAATGATAAAAATATAAAATAAGATAAGAGAGATAAACTAGATTCTCATATAAGACGTTTCAAAACAGAAGTATACAAATTAAAATTGTTTTCTAACAACATTTTTAAAAAAAGTCTAAGAAAAGTCACAAAATGTAACATTTTTGTTTTGATAATAGGGAAATAAGAGGCACGCCGTAGCGTAGTGGTTAAGCCGGAGGGTCGAGTGTTCAAGTCCCGTTGGGGTCAGATTTTTAAACTGACCCAAACCCTCTGGCGGCACTATGACCCTGGGGTCGACTCAGCCTCTAATAAAAATTAGTACCAGACGCTTGTTCTGGGGGTAAAGGCGGCCGTCACGCAGGGCTGACAACCCAGCTGACATAAAGTGCCGATTGTCTAGAAAAAAGTGGGAGCTTTAACGTCCTACTACCCCAGGGGCCTCCGGGCCTGTTGTGGGATCACTTTACTTTACTTAATAGAGAAATAGGTAATTTTGATGCTGATATTGGTGGAGAGTCAGTCATACATCCGCATTGGAAACTGATGAGCCATTTGTACACAAAATACAACATCGATATGTCACCGCTCCAGACAGAATTGTGATGCAACACACAGCTGAATGCTAATTTGGTACTTAACACACTTCAGTGAGAGCCATGTGCAGTCCTCACAAACTGCAATTACCTGCACAGATCATAACTCACCAACTAATATGCTAAAACATTCCAAAATAATCAAAAGATAACGTTTTGTATCATTTGCTTTAAATTATACAAACTATTTAAAAAATCCATATTAAATTTCAAGATAAAGAATTCCGATTCGTCTCTCTCCTGCTATCTCCGGCAGTGACCTGATCCATTCATTCGGGATGGTCCTCCACGTTCTTGAGAGGTCATAAAAGTAAGTGTGTGATCCAGATTTTTAATCCTCTGCCGATAGGTCGTGTCCTTGAAAGTTTAAAAACTGAGAGAGAGAAGAGAGAAAGAGAAGAGAGAGAGAGAGAAGAGAAAGAGAGAAGAGAAGAGAAGAGAGAGTAGAGAGAGAGAAGAAAGAGAGAGAGAAGAGAAGAGAGAGAGAAGAGAAGAGAGAGAGAAAGAGAAGAGAGAGAGAAGAGAAGATGAGATAAATAGAGAGAGAGAGGAGAGAGAGAAGTAGGATCTCCTCTCTGACTACTATGATTTCTTCTCTCTCACTCTTTTCTCTCTCTCCTCTTTCTCGCTTCTCCCCTCTCCTCTCTCTCCTCTCTCCTCTCCTCTCTCCTCCTCCTCTCTCTCTCTCCTCTCCTCTCTCTTGCTCCTTTCTATCTCCTCTTTCTCTCTCTCTCTCCCCTCTCTCTCCGTCCTCTCTCTCCTCTCTCTCTCTCCTCTCGCTCCCCTCTCTCTCTCCTTCTTCTCTCGTCCCTACTCTCTCTCTCTCTCCCCTCTCTCTGGTCGCTCTCTCCTCCGTACGAAATCTCCTCCGCCTCTCTCCTCTCTCTCTCTCCTCTCTCTCTCTCTCTCTCTTCTCTACTCTCTCCTCCTCTCTCTCTCGCCCTCTCTCTCTCCTCTCTCTCTCCTCCTCCCTCCTCTCTTCTCTTCTCTCTCTCTCTCCCTCTTCTCTCGCCTCGCTTCTTTCTCCTCTTTCTCTCCTCTCTCTCTCCCCCTCTCTCCTCTCCCCCCCCCTCCTTTCCCTCTCTCTCTCTCTTCTCTCTCTTTTCTCTTTTTTTCTCTTTTCTTTTTCTCTTCTCTCCCCTTTTCTTTTCTCTCCCACATAGAGAAATAGATAGAATAAATGAAAAGAAATCAGTAATTAATCTGCTGAGATAATAATTACAATTTTTTTAAAGCTAATGTTACGTAGCCCCTAAGGCCTAATCTTTTGCGATACAGTGTTACATACTTTATAAGTGGACACTAGGGTTATAACTTTTTGGACTTTTGTGAAATAAAATATTTCCTGTGCAATGAATGGGTGAACTTTTGCTTAAAACCAATGAAAAATGCCTTCATTTCACTGAGCTTCAAGCAAAGGTCACCCCCAAATTAATATTAAATATTGATATATAAATATATTTGGGGTGACCTTTTCTTCAAGCTGAAGGCCTTTTTTTCAATGGTTTTAAGTAAAAGTTCACCCATTCATTGCACAGGAAATATTTTACACCCATTCATTACACAGGAAATATTTTATTTCACAAAAGTCCAAAAAGTTATAACCCTAGGGGGTTATACATTTTTGGACTCTTTGTTGAAATAACATATTTCCTGTGTAATGAATGGGTGAACGTTTACTTAAAACCATTGAAGAAGGCCTTCATTTCACTGAGCCTCAAGAAAAGGTCACCCCCAAATCAATATTCAATATTGGTATATAAATATATTTTGGGGGTGACCTTTTCTTGAAGCTCAGTGAAATGAAGGCCTTTTTCAATGGTTTTAAGTAAAAGTTCAGCCATCCATTGCACAGGAAATATTTTATTTCACAAAAGTCCAAAAAGTTATAACCTTGTAGACACACACACACTTTTTATATAAATTACTATGCTCAGATGTATACAGAAATTGTCAAATTTTAAAATTATGTAACTACTCAAGACTTGGCAGAGTCAGGAACCGTGATGTGAGGGAGGAATACAATATCACATTACCCGCCCAAGTCACATCTGCACGTGGAAAATATGCTAAGAATATGCTGTCGATTCTTTTTATTCTCTTACTCTGTTGCCACTTCCTGTCCCCTGTGTTGTGTTATTTGACTTGGAGGAAGTGCTTGGCAAATGCTGTGCTTTTTAAATGATCCGTCACCTACAACAGTCATTGACCAAATGAATAATCCGGCAACCATGTTACTACTGGGGAATGAGCTGTCCCTTCTTTGCCTTCCACTGCATGTTGCCAATTCTTGTCGGCTATTTCGTGTTGTGAGGTTGGTGATAGAGAGATGACAAACACTGTGATTTTAAACGATCTGCAACCTTCAGCATTCGTCGACTAAATGACTAATTTGACTACGATGCAATGTTATTTCACACGTGTTTAGGGATCATCCCTTCCATATGGGCACTAGCGCTAACACACTTCCCCTCTAGCCGTGCAGACTTAACTTGGACGAGTAATAGATGTTGAGAACTTTATTACAACAAGGAAAAGGAAATGGAATGCACATGTGGACAGAGCTGATGATATGAGGCTTATTAAAGCAGCGAAGAACCTACGTCCTAGAGGAAAAAGAAAAGTGGGTAGACCCCTCAAGAGATGGAATGAGATGTAATCATCAATGACATAGTGTGTGTAAATAAACAGGCATATGCCTATAGAAAAGAAGAAGTCGATATAACTACTGTATGTTTTGAAATGTAATAGCATACAGGCCTACTAGGATGTTTCAAATGTATTTTTATATGTGTGTCTGTGTGTTCTAATGCCACCCACTGCACTCTACGTGCTTCGGGTTCCGATGCGGAGAGGTTTGCAATTTAATGCACGAATCTGGTGCACAATCTAGCGATTAAAACTTGTACAAGACCATATCTCCTGGTCGTGAGATTGAAAATTTTCATAAGTAATGCCACGAGTGATTTCAAAATCATCGATAAATTTACGAGTCACGAAGTGAGGAGTAAATTTATCTAGAGTATTTGGAAATCAAGAGTGGCATTTGTTAGGTATATTTAAGGAATAAAATTAAGCTGTTTAATAAAAAAAATCACCATTAAATCTAGTTACCGATATTTTAAAATATTTATATATTTAATATAAACGGCGATGTTTGAAAACAAATTAGGAATGTGAGGTTATGTTTATTCACTGCAACTTGATCATATTATTTATTGCCAAACAGGATCGCAATATTGTAAGAATGCACCCTAGTGGAGAAATAATTAAACACAAATTGATTATTATAATCAACGTTATAGGTTATTAATTTATTATTTTCAGAAACAACTCAGTAAAATCAAAGGATCTGTTCATTATTTTCTATATTCAGTGTATTTGTAGGAGAGTCAATCTCTGCAAAACAATGTTCAGAATATTAAAAAGGCGATTTCTTTATCTCAAAAGCAGGAGCTGATAAAGAGAAATCGATAAAGAGCGAGGTAAAACACGACTGGCATTGGTTGTAAAACAAAATTCATTAAAACGTGATTGTTCATTGACTACCATTTGGGGCATGAGTTAAATAGTCAAATTAAATTAATTTAACAATTACAATTTTCAATCTTGCAGGGTTCGAACCCGGGTCCGCTAGTCAGGAAGGAGGCATGCCACCATCTGATCCAGCACGGCGGACTTAAAAAAAATGATGTGTATAAAACACAAATAAGTCTATGTATAATATCTGAATTTTGCCAGTCTAAGCTTGTTGCTCAAGGCATTTCTGGCAATTATGCGTAAGGTTATGCATGAAGTAAAAACTAAGCAGAGAAAGTAATTCAAAGATAATTAAGGAACGCCCTACAATTGTGAAAAAGGGTGCAGCAGGAATTCTTAGCATAGATTAATATTGAATTAATACCTACAAGAATTGTCAAAAATGAGGTGAACGACATGGTATGTCCTGCTTTCGCGAGCAACACGAAATCTTATTAGCGTAACAACACCAATCAGCCTAAACCAGTTACAAAGTAACTCAAAGATTTCCATGCGCAGTCTTGTCTTTGTGCGCTAACAGCGACAATGACACCATCAGCCTGGTTTTTAGGTAATATTTATCGTCTTGTTTCTGGAAACCAACTATAATTTAATTGGTGAGGTCCAAAGGGAGAACATTCCAATTTTTGAGCATTTCAAACTGAGATAGCCATTTTATATCTTAACATAATCTACACCCAACGATAAAATAAAGGCAAATTTTTCCTTCATTTTAACTCTATTAAAACCATACGTAAAAATTTTCAGTGACATACAAAAGGAAAATATTCTTTTTGTTTGGATTTCAATAAAAATAATATAATATATTCCAAATAAACACAAACATGTTTAACAAATGAGAACTTCATTGTTAAATATGGAGAATAGCATTAAGAGGTTCTTAATTCAATGAATGAATCTGTAATCTGATTCAAAGGAAGGAGAACGATTCAAGAAAATTGCTTATCCTGAAATATATAACAAATTTAAAAAATCAATATTACATTGGCACCGATAAATAAATTTAGCCTTGGCAATCTATTAATAAAACCAATAAGAAATTGAACACCCCAATATGAAAAATTCCAGATTTTTTACTATATTGGGGTGTCTTCTTCCTTCCAAGTATTAGGCCAAGGCCTGTTCTATGGAATCGTAACAGGCCTTGGCCTAATACTTGGAAGGAAGAAGACACCCGAATATAGCAAAAAATCTGGAATTTTTCAAATTAGTTGTAAAGATTGCAATAAAAGTATACATAGGAAAAACAAAAAAGGAATTTGGACACTCGCACAAAGGAACAGTTCAGAAATATTAAAAAATGGTGAAATTGAAAAATCAGTTTGTTGGAGAGTCATAAAATTGATAAAGAGGCCAAACTTCTAAAACATTTGGAAAATAAACCTTTCGAATTGACAGTGTGTGTAAAGATATATATTCAGAAGAACAAATTTATATCCATGAATTTCGAAATCTCTGATGAACAGGACCTGTTCTCAAAGTTCATCAAATCAATACCAGATGGCAACGTTAAGATGAAGTTTCCAAGGAAAATACGGTAGTCATAATATCGGTTGAAAATGAGAGAGATGTTCTCTTAACAGTATAATACAACAGGTGAACAATTTTTCAATTAATTGGGATGCAATGATACTGCCAGAAGGAAGATATCGATATTAAACTTAAAAAGTTTTACAGAATGTGTGGCACTGTAAAACGGACACTGAAAAATAAAACTTTTAGGAGTACACAATTAAAATTTTACAAAATTATGCCAGTTCTTGTACGAGTAATAACATATGCAAGTGAGAATTGTGCTCTTAACCATTCAGACAGAGGACAAATAGAAACTGCAGAAATGAAGTTCTTACGTTCAGTAGCAGGTGTGACAATTTTGAACAGAAAAATAAATGAAGATTTTATAAAAGACAAATATTTTTTAATTTAACAAATAGAATTGACAACATGAGAAACAACTGGTATGAACATGTTAAAATAATGCCTAGAGATAGAATCCCTTAGCTGTTATTAAGGTACAAACCAATAGGACACAAAAATGTTGGACGCACGTTTACTAGATGGGAAGATTAATTAAATCCCACTTGATGTGAAAACAGGTCAAAAGGCCTAATTTCATGAAGTAGAAGAAAATAAGAATGTTTTCTTGAAAACTGCAGTTACCGTGTAAGAAAAAACTATTAGCTTGCATGGAAGCTTCTTGTAGAAAAGCCAGAGGAAAAACGCCCAGTTGGCAGACCAAGAATGAGGTGGGAGATTAACTATGATTTGAGGGAAGTAGATTATACAGGGAATGATTGGAAAGCATTAGCTCAGGATAGGGATGTATGGAGAGCTTATGTCCGCGCGGCCATGAACCTACGGGTTCGATAGTGCCAGTGAGTAAGTAAGTAAGTATTAGGTAAGATAAGAAGTGACCCATTCATTCATTCATTGAAATGAAATCTTACCTAATTTTATTCAGCTAAAATCACCAAGAAAGATTTATGGACCAACATGTGAAAATTGACCTTGGATAATTAAAATGAACCACGTGTTGTAAAGACTGTTTAATCCATTAGATATAGTAGCTACTGTGAAAGTACATAGATTGGAATGGTTAGGTCATGTTTTGAGAATGGGAAACACGAGGATTGTCAAAAACATTTTGAATGAGAAACCAGAGGGAAGGAGAAAGAGAGGAAGACCGAAGTTGAGGTGGATGGATGATGTGGAGGAGGACTTGATATTGATGGTAGTTAAGGGGAGGAGAAATAAGGTATTGGATAGACAAGAATTAATTTTTCCTACCCCTTCATTTATTTGTTTACCTTTATATTTAAAGTTACTAGTAATTTTTGTTAATATTATTGGGGAGTTGAGCCGGGTTCGAGGTATCTAAGTTGAATGTTGGCAATAGGATCAAATCTCTACATTATATCAATGTAACTAGTTTCTTAGGATCTACAGAATGATTCAGAAATATGGCTATACGTTTGATCGCATTTTGTGACGAAAATTTTATTATTAAAGAAAATATGACGTTATCATTGGAAAGGAAATCCTTCAAATTACAATAGAACAAAACAAAACAATTCACTGCACACGTGTAGCTTGGCGGGTTGATTTTTGTGGGCTAGTATCGAACGCCTCCACAATTCTCTTCGTTGTTTTTGTGTCCGTGCTAATGCGAGGCCTTCCAGGAGGTTTGATTTTCTGCACCCTTCCCGTTTCCAGCAGTCGTTTTCTCCACTTCCCCACAGGCTGCAATGCTACGTTAAACTCACGTCTTGTCCGTCTTGCGGCCTCACGATCATTAGCATACGTTATTGCCCTTGCAGCAATTGTAATTTGCTGTTGCATATTCAACGCCATTTTGACTAATGACATTTAAGTTCTACACTGTTTTGTTTTATTCCATTTTTGTAATTTGAATAATTGTCTTTCCAACGTTAATTTCATATTTCCTGTAATGGTAATATTTTCATCACACAACGCGATCAAACGTATAGCCATATTTATGATTCACCCCGTATATTGAATATACCTTATATTTCTACATTTGGGGTTCATTTCTTTCCATTTGTCTTAAAGGAAGTCAAAGTCAAACTGTAGTGCTAAGAAAGAAGAAGAAGAAAATCGCTAACGGTGATTAAGTTTTTAAAGGGACAATATCAAGCCAAGCAGCTGAAATGAGATTTCTAAGAAGTGTAGCTGGCAGCGAACTCCTAGATAAAAGAAGTGAAGAAGATATTAGAAATGACCTAAATATTTTAAAACTGTAGAAAAAACTGGAAAGAACATGTTCACAGAATGAAAAATTATACTTGCTTACTTACAAACCAAAAGGAGACAGAAATGTTGGTAGACCAAAAAAGAGATGGATTCAACTTTTTGAATGAGAATCTATGAGACCGTCCCGCGCCGTAGCCGAGCGATTAAGGTAGGAAGCCTTGGCGCAGAGCTACGGGTATTTCGGCCAGTATGGGACCGGTGCCCACCCAGCATCGTGAGGCAATTGGGTAGCTACAATAAGTAGCGGCTCCAGGTTGAGGAACCAGCTATACGGCTGGGGGACTCGACATGCTAACCACATGTCACCCCTACACTGGCTGTTGATCATCTACCTCTGTGATTGACACATGTGGATGTGAAGGGCCAGCAGCCGGCTGGTAAAAGGGCAACCGCTGAAAAGTGGTAAGATCCTCAATCGGAATCAATCTGAATCTATGAGACCGGAATAAGCCACATGGACTTCATCCGTGATTGTTGTTGATGATGATGATCAAGCCAAATGTTATGTATCAGAACTTTATTATAATGATAGATAGCATACTAATTTGTACGATATCAGAAACACATGGATTCCAGGCTAGACGTTATACTTCATAATAACCTCGAAGTCGTGTAATGCTCCGTTTTGCAGCGGTATCTTCCAGTAACATTAGACGTTTTCTTTTTTTTCCCTCCTAGAAATCAAGTGTAAGAGTAGAATTAGCTAGCGGTACATACTTCCTTCTACAAGGCACCGTTATGTTACTGTTATTTTCAATTTAATGCACTATTGTACTTAATTCGTAGAAATTCATTATATAATGGAAATGGACAGTTAATGACAAATGAGGGAAATTTTGAGGAAGTGGCTGAATTCAAATACCTAGGAACAATAATCACAAATAGGAATGAGATGCACAAAGAAATTAAACATAGGCTCAATTCTGGAAATGCGTGCTATTATGCATTGCAGAGACTCTTGATGTCCCAACTCCTTTCAAAAAACGTTAAACTGAAAATATATAAAACTATTATTCTACCAGTTATAATATACGGGTGCGAAACATGGACTCTTACTTTAAGGGAGGAAAGGATATTACAAGTATTTGAGAATAAAGTATTTAGGAGGATTTTTGGACCAAGGACAGATGAACAAACAGGTGAATGGAGAAGACTACACAACAATGAACTACATGGTCTTTATAGGAAGCCAGATATAATAAGAACAGTTAAGTCTCGTAGACTGCGATGGGCAGGACATGTTGCACGTATGGGGAATGAAAGACTTGCATGGAAGCTTCTTGTAGGAAAGCCAGAAGGAAAACGCCCAGTTGGTAGACCAAAAATGAGGTGGGAGAATAACATTAACTATGATTTGAGGGAAGTAGATTATACAGGGAATGATTGGAAAGCATTAGCTCAGGATAGGGATGTATGGAGAGCTTATGTCCGCGCGGCCATGAACCTACGGGTTCGATAGTGCCAGTGAGTAAGTAAGTAAGTAAGTATTGTACTTAATTCACACAAGCAGCTTCTATCATGCCTGCTTCCTGAATAGCTGACCCGGGTTCGATACCCGCCAGGGTATACAATTTTTTTAAAAGCTAGATTGTGTAACAGATTCCTGCATTAAATTGTCCCTCTGTAGTACATATGTTGAGAAGGCGTGTGGTACTGATGGTAGCGAATCGTCCGTCGGATAGGGCGGTAAATCTGGAGGTTCCCTTGGTGTTTTTCAGAGAGAATAGGTGTCCGTCATGATTTTAGCCCTTCCGGCAGCAATGCTCAGTCGGCATAACTCTCGGGGCCATTTAAGCACGCAAGCCACTACACCAGGGTAAAGATGTTATAGGTTATTATTGGGTCATTCCATCTCAAGTAGTCTACTGCCCCATGCTCAACATGTTCAATTTCGCTCAAACTTGGTGTATGTATGGAACCTCTTTAGAAATGAACCTCTGCAAAATTTCAAATCATAATGCCAAATGTTTGTGAAACTATGGCCCTCCATATCGAGGCCTGTTTGATGAATCCATCAAAAAACCGAACAACATTCAATTTTTAATTCTTTGTTACTACAAGACAAATGCAAATAGGGATCTCTTATTTCTATATCTTGCAGAACTTTTTATCCTGAATCCAAAAAACGTAGTCCGACGAAAGGAAGTCCACTTAGGAGTCACCAGCGTGGATCAAAGTGCCTAACAAAATCTGTCATATCAAATTTTAGTCCTTCTTTAGGGCCAAATATCTCGAGAACAAAAAACAAACGGATACTAATTTTTGGTAAATTTGTTAAAGATGGTTGAGACAGTGCACTGCCCGAATATCTTTATTCATAGCCACTTATCAAGGATTATACTAGATCATAAGCATGGTGCCTAGTATGCAATTGTTAAAATTGAGCTATAACATACTTAAAAGAAAGGTTAAAGCAGAAGTCAGGAAACATAAAAAAGAAATGTGGAATAGGGTATGTGGAGAAATAGAGCATACAGTAGACTATTCAAAGTCAGCCCAAGCATGGAGGACAATTACAAACATGCGAAATGATAATATGACAAATAGTTTTAATTTAGTACCAATGAAAACTTTTCAGGAATATTTTAAAATGCTTTTAACAGAAACTAGGAGAGAATTTATAGACTATGCTACACTGGATAATGGAAAGGGTGACTTAATAGAACCTTTAACAGAAGAGGAGGTAAGAAACGTGTTGAGAACAGAAAAAAATGGAAAAGCGGCAGGTCCAGGAGGAATAACCATGGAACTAATTAAATATGGTGGTTCAGGAATTATAATAATTTTAACTAGACTTTTTAACCAAATGATAGAAGGAGATCCTATTCCAGATGAGTGGAAGTTATCGTATATTAGCGCAATATACAAAAATAAAGGGAATAAAAGAGATCCAGCAAACTATAGAGGGATCAGATTGGAGGAACTAATACAAAATAAAATATCAGAAGAACAAACAGGTTTCACAGCAGGTAAATCGTGTCTTGATAATATATTTGTAATTACGCAGATTATAGAAAAGATGTTAGCTAAAGGAAAAGAAGTTCATATGGCATTTATAGACCTGGAAAAGGCATATGACTCTGTACCCACGAACAAGCTTTGGGTGGCGCGGAGAAGTTTGGAATACCAAAACCTTTTATACATTTTATTAAAAGAATGTATGATTGTAAAGCAAGTATTAAGGTTTGAAATAGAGCATCCTCAGAATTTGATATAACAAAAGGATTAAGACAAGGATGCAGGATATCACCAACGTTGTTCAAGATATATTTAGAAGATGTATTAATGAAATGGAATAAGTCATGTAGGGGAATGGGAATCAACATTAATGCCATTTACTGCACAATTTATTATTCTCTGATGACTAGAGTATAATAGGACAAGATAAAGAAGATCTAGAATATATGATTAGAAAGTTGGTAGATGCATTCGAGGTAGGTGGACTGAAGATAAATTATATTAAAACAGAATATATGGCAATCGAAGGAAATTCAGAAGACCTACACATAAATAATATGATAATTAAACGTGTTGAAGAATTTAAATATCTTGAATCTATAATAGATAAATCTGGTACTTGTGAAAAACATATTATTAACAGAGTAAATTGTGCAAGGAAGGCGATTAGATCCCTGAATGGTCTCTTATGGAATAGAAATTTGACCAGAAAAACAAAAAAAGAGACAATAATAGAAAGTATACTCACATATGGATCAGGAAGCTGGACAATAAATGAAAGGATGCAGAAAAGAATCCTGGCGAAAGCAATGGATGGATTACGGAGAAGTATGAGAATGTCCAGGCTATAACATATTCGAAATACATATATCAGACAAGAAATGGATGCACAAGAAACTGTTATCGATAGGATAACAAAGAGAGCTCTACAGTGGTATGGACATGTACAACGGATGTCGGAAGACCAGTGGCCTAAACAGGTGTTGGATTGGATGGTACCAGGCAGAAGGAAGAGGGAGAGAAGTAGAAGAGCATGGTATGAGGGAATATATGATGCCATGATGAAGAGGGGTATGGAAGATGGACAATGGGAAGATAGGAATCTCTGGAAAGCAGCAATCAAAGGCAAACTGCTGTAAAGTAGAAAGCCTGTATTAAGTAAGTAAGGAAGTAAGTAAAATTGAGCTATGTGCAAACTCAAATTAGGTGAATTGCGTCATCTCAAATGTTGTTTTCTTTGGTACCATTAGAAAGAGCACATCTTCATCTACTAGTATCAACTTATTTCATTTCTGAGCCCATTCAATTATGGGATGAAAAGTAAGGTGCCAGATATGCAATTGTTAAAAGTGAGCTTTGTTCAAGCTCAAATAAGGTGAATTACTTCATCCCAAATTTTCTTTTCTTTGGTACCATTAGAAAGAGCACATCTTCATCTACTGGAATCAACTTATTTCATTTTTGAGCCCATTCAATTATGGGATGAAAAGTAAGGTGCCACATATGCAATTGTTAAAAGTGAGCTATGTTCAAGCTCAAATAAGGTGAATTACTTAATCTCAAATGTTCTTTTCTTTGGTACCATTAGAAAGAGCACATCTTCATCTACTAGAATCAACTTATTTCATTTTTGAGCCCATTCAATTATGGGATGAAAAGTAAGGTGCCACATATGCAATTGTTAAAAGTGAGCTATGTTCAAGCTCAAATAAGGTGAATTACGTCATCTCAAATGTTCTTTTCTTTGGTACCATTAGAAAGAGCATATCTTCATCTACTAGTATCAACTTATTTCATTTCTGAGCCCATTCAATTATGGGATGAAAAGTAAGGTGCCACATATGCAATTGTTAAAAGTGAGGTTTGTTCAAGCTCAAATAAGGTGAATTACTTCATCTCAAATGTTCTTTTCTTTGGTACCATTAGAAAGAGCACATTTTCATCTACTAGAATCAACTTATTTCATTTTTGAGCCCATTCAATTACGGGAAGAAAAGTAAGGTACCACATATGCAATTGTTAAAAGTGAGCTATGTTCAAGCTCAAATAAGGTGAATTACATCATCTCAAATGTTCTTTTCTTTGGTACGATTAGAAAGAGCACATCTTCATCTACTGGAATCAACTTATTTCATTTTTGAGCCCATTCAATTATGGGATGAAAAGTAAGGTGCCACATATGCAATTGTTAAAAGTGAGGTTTGTTCAAGCTCAAATAAGGTGAATTACTTCATCTCAAATGTTCTTTTCTTTGGTACCATTAGAAAGAGCACATCTTCATCTACTGGAATCAACTTATTTCATTTTTGAGCCCATTCAATTATGGGATGAAAAGTAAGGTGCCACATATGCAATTGTTAAAAGTGAGCTATGTTCAAGCTCAAATAAGGTGAATTACGTCATCTCAAATGTTCTTTTCTTTGGTACCATTAGAAAGAGCATATCTTCATCTACTAGTATCAACTTATTTCATTTCTGAGCCCATTCAATTATGGGATGAAAAGTAAGGTGCCACATATGCAATTGTTAAAAGTGAGGTTTGTTCAAGCTCAAATAAGGTGAATTACTTCATCTCAAATGTTCTTTTCTTTGGTACCATTAGAAAGAGCACATCTTCATCTACTGGAATCAACTTATTTCATTTTTGAGCCCATTCAATTATGGGATGAAAAGTAAGGTGCCACATATGCAATTGTTAAAAGTGAGCTATGTTCAAGCTCAAATAAGGTGAATTACGTCATCTCAAATGTTCTTTTCTTTGGTACCATTAGAAAGAGCACATCTTCATCTACTAGAATCAACTTATTTCATTTTTGAGCCCATTCAATTATGGGATGAAAAGTAAGGTGCCACATATGCAATTGTTAAAAGTGAGCTATGTTCAAGCTCAAATAAAGTGAATTACGTCATCTCAAATGTTCTTTCCTTTGGTATCATTAGAAAGAGCACATTTTCATCTACTAGAATCAACTTAATCATTTTTGAGCCCATTCAATTACGGGAAGAAAAGTAAGGTGCCACATATGCAATTGTTAAAAGTGAGCTATGTTCAAGCTCAAATAAGGTGAATTACATCATCTCAAATGTTCTTTTCTTTGGTACCATTAAAAAGAGCACATCTTCGTCTACTAGAATCAACTTATTTCATTTTTGAGCCCATTCAATTATGGGATGAAAAGTAAGGTTGAACTTGATGACAAATTGCTTGTTGTCCACCACACTGTCAAATAACGTCACTTACTCAGTGGCGCTTTAATTATTCACCGCTACCACTCACAATGGCAATGACGGTATATTACGTCAGGGAGTTTCCTCCTCAATAGTCCAGACCAGACCAAAACTATATAGCTTGTGGAGGGGTATAATGTGGCTTTATTTGTTTTCCAGGCAGTTGTTTAAGGTAACTTATTGTAAAACATATTTTTATTTTGTTTTCGTTTTCAATATTTAAACGTTATGTAACTGTGTTTCGGAGTTCATATGTATCTAATTGTTTGGCTAAGAAAAAACAGCGTGTTCTAAGAAAATATATCGATTTAGATTTAATCGAAAACATTTATCATTATGAAATTAATGACAGTGATGCAAGTTTCTTCATGGAAAATGAAAGACGTGCATGGAAGTTATTGTAGGAAAACCAAGGGGAGAATAACATTAACCATGATCTGAAGGAAGTAGATTATACAGAGAATGATTGGAAAACATAAGCTCAGGATAGGGATGTGTGGAGAGCTTGAAAATGCTCGCTTTTAACAACTGAATATTTAGCACCTTACTTTTCATCCCTAATTGAATGGACTCAAAAATGAAATAAGTTGATTCTAGTAGATGAAGATATGCTCTTTCTAATGGTACCAAAGAAAACATTTGAGATGACGTAATTCACGTTATTTAAGCTTGAACATAGCTCACTTTTAACAATTGCATATTTGGCACCATGTTTATGATCTAGTATAATCCTAGATAAGTGGCTATGAATAAATGTATTTGGGCAGTAAACTGTCTCTAACACCATTAACAAATTTACAAAATATTAGTCTCCGTTTATTTTTGTTTTTGAAATATTTGGCCCTAAAGATAGATTAAAATTTGATATGATAGATTTTGTTAGGCACTTTTATCCACGCAGTTGACATCTAAAGTGGACTTCCTTTCGTCGGACTACGTTTTTTTGGATTTAGGATAAAAAGTTGTGCAAGTCATGGAAATAAGAGGTCCCTACTTGCATTTGCCTTGTAGTAACAAATAGTTAAAAATTAAATGTTGTTCGGTTTCTTGATGGATTCATCAAACAGGCCTCCATATGAAAGGCCACAGTTTCTCAAACACTTGATATTATGATTTGAAATTTTGCAGAGGTTCATTTTTATAGTGAACCTGAAGCCACACCAAGTTTGAGGAAAATTGGTGATGGTCAGCATGGATGACATTAAAGATTAGACCACTTGAGATTAAATGACCCTATTATCAATACTGTTATTATTATTATTTTCTGTTCTCTCCTTGTCAACTCTATATTGTGCAGCCTATGTTTTATGTATTATTAATCAACTTGTAGATAATTCATAATTGTTATTACATCATCATCATTATCATCATACGTCACGAATTAGGCATTTGTTGACCTGATTCGACCCTACTAAGAAGTCTTTAAGAGGTCTTTCTGGTCGTCGATGTCCTTTGGGCTTATATTGCATTATCATTTTTGGAATTCTCGAATTATGTATTCTTTTTACATGGTCTAGCCAGTTAAATTTATATCTCTTGATTTTTTCTTCTACTGATTATACTTCTAATTGTTCTAAAACTTCTTCATTCGTTTTTGGGTCTACAAGAATATATCCTACTGTTCTGAGAAATTTCATTTCAGTTGCTTTGATTCTGCTTCCATCTCTTTTTTTTTTTAATGTCAAAATTTCACTTCAGTTTAAAAGGGAGGAGGTAATGTCGAAGTATTATATATTTTTATTCTTGTGGATATTCACGTATTATTTATTATTCCTAAGATTCGAGGAAATTTGGTGATTTTCTTGCTTACATCTTTTTCATGTTAAAATATTTCATAACCTAAATAGTTGAAATTTTGTTATTATATGTATAATTTAACCTGGTGAAGTGGAAGAGAATATTTTACGGTCTTAACTCCATCAGGTAAAATAAATAAAAAAAATAAAAAGGATACCACGGAGGGGTTTCTATTAAACTACAGAGTATAATTTATAAGAAAACGCATAGAACGGAATAAAATAGCTAATTTGGTCAACCCTGGAACTTAAATGTGAATTATACAACAGTTTGCCGTTAAAAATGGAGAAAAAAAACTTTCACTCTAATTGAATCGTAAGGACTCTGGGAACATTATTCAAATAAACACCGGCATTTTGTATTGACTTACGGTGTAAATATTTATGACAAGAGCTATTTGTGTTGTTTGCTAATGATCGTGTACGGTATTAACAAGTACACAATGTTAAATAAGGTAGAGTATTTTAAATTAAACTCAAACGAGGTCATCCCTTGGCCCACTTTCAGGATACTTCCCGGTAACTGTGATCTGGAAGGCTGGGATTTTTTCTTC
The DNA here is from genome assembly GCA_030220185.1 of Diploptera punctata. Lineage (NCBI taxonomy): Eukaryota > Metazoa > Arthropoda > Insecta > Blattodea > Blaberidae > Diploptera > Diploptera punctata. Next base: position 2,314,497 of record JASPKZ010003864.1, on the reverse strand, counting down.
TCCTGCATTTGTTTATTCACGTATGACAGGATAATTTGATATTGTCAGTGCATGGAGAAGCATTCACGTAGAAGAGAATGCATTTATACTCGTACTGAGGTAGTCTCAGCTGGCTCAGAAAATTCCATCTTCTTCTTCACTTCCTGGTTTAGGCATTAGTTGCCTGTTCCCTCTTCACTAATATATCTAAGACCATCTCTTCCGAGGACGTCCGACATCTCTTCTTCCTCTCGGAATATAATGTAAGATTTTATTTGGTAATCTAGTTTCTTCCATTCTTTGTACATGTTCTTTCCAATGAATCTTGTTGTTAAATATATTTTCTTTTATGGAGTAGATCTGCAGTTCTTCACGGATATCCTCGTTTCTTATCTTGTCCATTCTAGTGCATCCTTTTACTCTTCTTAAAAAATTCATCTCAGCTGCTTGGATTTTTACTTTCTTTTTGGTAGTGATAATCCAAGATTCACTCCCACACAAAAGGACAGGGACTGCCATTGTTTTATAAAATTTTAATTTTGTTTGTTTATGGGCTTTATTATTCAACGTTCTATGTATTGTGCCACAAATAGCTTGAAACTGATGAGTTTCATGCTCAATATCTTTATCATATCCATAGCTGATATCACATCCTAAATATTTCATTTGAGACACTATTCAAGAGGTGACTAGATTTCATCAGTCGATGAGGTAAAAAGCTTTGTTTTCATTAATATGTATAGGAAGCGACACTATGAGGTTTATTTTAATTAATAAATAGAGTTAGATTTAACAGCTCACATCATAATATTGTAGATATCTTGAAGACTAGTTTCGATATATCTTCGTATCATTTTCAGTACTATCTATTATAGATACCTCTTAAAGATACAACTGAAAATTATAAGACGGTGTATGGAAACTAGTCTTCAAGAAATCTACAATTATGAGGTGAGGTGTTAAATATAACTCTTCTTCTTCTTCTACTACTACAAGGTTTAGGCTATGCAGCCTGTTCCGGCGAAGTTAAAAGTGGAGTCCATCTTCTACGTGCTCGGCCAACATCTCTTGTTCCTCTGGGATTTTTTCGTTGTTCATTCTCATTAAGTGTTCTGTCCATTTCTTATTATTTTCGCTGATTTTATCTTCAATTTTATATATATTTAATTCTTCTCGTATAGTTTAATTCCTTATTCTATCCGCTCTTGTGCATCCTTTCACATTACGTAAAAACAGCATTTCCGCAGTCTGTATCCTGCTTTTATCCCTTGATTTCATTTTCACTTCCATACAACAACAAAGGAACAGCCATTATTTTATATAATTTAAGTTTCGTATCTTTCCTTGTTTTCCGACCTAAGGATCTTTTTATGGTTCCACAAATAGCCTGAAATTTATTTACTTTATTTTCTACATCTTTATTTTCTCTATAAGTTATATTTAAATATAACTCTATTTATTAATTAAAAGCTCCGTTTGTTCAGGAGCGCTACAACTGGAGAAGGCAAATTTCTTGTGGGTGACGGAAAGCCAATTGCATTGTGTATAATTTCCGAAATAATAATAATAATAATAATAATAATAATAATAATATATAATAATAATAATTATTATTATTATTATTATTACTATTATTAAATAAATGTATTTATATACAAATGTTCAATGTTTACACACCTTTCTGTGCTTAAAGTTTTACTTTTTCCTCCACTCGTCCATATCCAACCACTCCATGTCTTCCAGTCTTCTTATTCTAATTCCAGTTCTTATTTCTTTCATCCATGAGTTTCGAGGTCTTCTTTCTTTCTTCTTCCAGGTGAACACCATTCCAATGTTTTTTTCTTGGTAACCTTTCGTCTTGCATTCGTTGTATATACCCACACAAATGTAATTGCTTACATCTCAAATCTATTGTAAGTGGACAGAGGTGGGCTAGTGGTTATGTTTCCTATCTCTAGTTCCGAGGGGCACGAGTTCAAACTCGGCCGTGGTCGATGGATTTTTAGGATGGAAACATCCAAGGAACAAGTCCTCCGGGAGGGACCCGAGTCTGAATAGAAAGGCCTCTGTGCAAAATTTACCGACCATTTCCCATCCAGTAATATCTTAGTTACTTATTATATGTCTCATCGAGGCGCTAGGCGGACCCCCTATAACTCGTCCACATATTTGGGTAAATGAGAGTAATTAAATTAACATGGTCAGTAAGTTCTCATTAGGGAGCGCCGGCACAGGGAAGAAAGTGGCTATACAATCTACTACTGAATATTTAATATTCATTTATTTTCGTATGACATTATTTCTTATTTTTTCCAATTTTGAACATCTTGCAACTTTTCTCAAGAAATTCATTTCTATCGACATAAATTTTTGTTCTCTAAGTTTTTGTTCAATAACAATAATAATAATAATAATAATAATAATAATAATAATAATAATAATAATAGTGTTATTATTATTATTATCTATCTTCGGGTTTTTACAGCTGGTGCCGTCTTCCTGTGCCAAACCTCCAAAGTCTACGATCTTGGGTATCTTCAATGCTTAGCCCTCTCGCTTGCATTACATCCTCATGCTTTCCTTCCATGTTACCTTTGGTCTCTCTTCTTTTTCTTTCTGGCCCGTTGCCTTTGATATAGTTGTTTCGGCCATCGCTGATCTTCTATTCTTAAAATACGTCCTAACCATTTTAATTCCTTCTCCTCAATTATTTCAATTATGCTTTCTTCTGCTTTCATTATGTTTCTAATTTCCTTATTTATGACATGTTCTAATTTTGACTTTCTGTCACTTCTGAATAAACAATCTATTTATAGAGCTATTATGTATTCTTCTAGTACTTATTGATTGTCCATACCTCACTTCCATACATTGCAACAGATTCCACAAGTTTTACCAATATATTTTTTTGTCTTTCCAAATATGCTTATCCACCGCATGCAATTTAACGATTATATTATTTTGCTACTGAATTCAATTCTATGCTTTATGTTCTCTTTGTCTATACCTTCAATGTTATCTAAAATTATTCCCAAATGAATTAAATAATAATAATAATAATATTATTATTATTATTTTATTTATTTATTTATTTATATACAGAATTTTAATGTCTACACACCTTCCTGTGCCTAAAGTTTGCTTTTTCTTCTCCACTCGTCTCTCCCCACCCAACCCATGTCCTCCAGTCCTCTTGCTCTCATTCCAGTTCTTATTTCCTGCATCCACGAGTTTCGAGGTCTTCCTCTCCTCCTTCTTCCAGGTGAACACCATTCCAATGTTTTCCTGGGAAATCTTTCTTCTTGCATTCGTCGTGCGTGCTCATACCAATTTAATTGCTTATACCGTATATAATCTACCATTGAATAACCAATATTCATTTTTTCCCTTATGACAGTATTTCTTATTTTGTCTAATTTTGAACATATTGCTGTTCTCCTCAAAAAATCCATTTGCATCGACATACGTTTTTGTTGAATTTCCAAACTTCAGCTCCATATGTGATAGTACTTCTCACTATTGAATTATATATTTGTAACTTATTTTTCCTGGTTATGTGTCTGTTATAATAATAATATAATAATAATAATAATAATAATAATAATAACAATACTAATAATAATAACAATAATAATAATAATCCAGAAAAGTTCTCGGATCCGATGTGCGAGGTGTGAACGGAGAAAAGGAAATTGATAAACACATAATGTTGACATGTAATAATTTCCTTAACAAAGACATTAATTTTCAGTTTGTGTTGCGTCTTTAGTTACGTGAAGTAAAAACAATGTTTTATGAAAGGTTAATTGGGTACTGGCTAATACGGCAGCTATTTCATCACATTCTTTCCGCATAGCTGTACCAAGACAGCTGTTTTCTTCTGTGAAATCAAGCCGGTTACGATTCTTAAATGTATTTAGTTCTTTACTTACTAGCTATATAGCTAATACCTGGAATAGGCTGCTACACCTAAATAAATTGAATGTGTTTTTATTTTTAATTTAATAAGTAAACATAAAAATAATTATAAACTGATATCTTAATTCTTTTTAGATACTCCGAGCATCTCAAAATGAAATAGACCAAACATGGAGGTTGATAGAGTAAATTTTTAAATTCGAATTTTAGGTAACGGGCGGATTTTACTGATTTTTTATAAACCTATCACAGTTTTTTTCAATAGTATATACAAAGTTTCATTGTGAAACAAAAAATGTTGACCGGTAGAGTGATTTTTAAATTTTCGTTTCAGGTGAATTCCTACACCTAATGCTTTTAGAGAATAACAGATGGCTACTAAACATTCGTCGGGTGTATGTACAAATTTTCATGAAGATCGGTCAAGAACTTTAGAACAAACGGACATTTACACTTTTATTTATATAGAGGACTAGTTGATTATCCGGCGATGCCCGGATATTTATCTGTCCCAAACATTGAATTCAGAGAGACGCAATATCTACCATTCATTTTAAACCCCTTAAATTGGCAATGCATTATACAAGATACACTAGTTAAATTTCGGATTTTGCTTATTTTTTATAATATATACAAGGTTTGAATGCAGGCTTTCACGGCCGGTAATCATAATGTTGAGTGATTCCGGGTTATGTGGCCTGGTCCATAGTTGGTGTTGATACCAGACGTTACTTAGTAGATCTTCCGACCAGGAAACACGCCTAGAAGCACTCGCCACTGAAGATGCCCTCCGCAGTTGAGGGCGAAACGTCTGGTATCAACACCAACTATGGACCACGGCCACATAACCCGGAATCACTCAACATTATATACAAGGTTTATTTTAATAGCATATACTAACTTCTGTTGAGAAACATTGAAAATTGCGACCGCTTGAGCGACTTTTTAAATATTTCGTTTCAGGTGAACTCCTATACCTAATGGTTGTAGAGTATAACAGATAGCGGCTAAACACTCGCCGTGTCTGAACACCTATATGTTTGAAGGTATACTTTGTGACGAAACAAATATGGCGGTTGCTAGAATCAATTTTTAATTTCGGATTTCAGGTAAATTCCCATTTCTAACGATCGGATTTCGCTGATTTTTTTTTTGTAATACCTACTTCGGTTTATTTTAATGACATATACTGATTTTCGTTATGAAATATCGAAAATTGCGACCGCTCGAGCGATTTTTTAAATGCTTGTTCCATGTGAAAAACTGCACCTCTTGGTTTTACAGGATAATATATAATGGTAAATACTCATCATACTTGAAAACCTGTATGTACATAAGCTGTCGCGAACTTTTTGTAGATTTTTTTTTAAGATATTCAATTCTGTATACTTTAATTTGCTGCATATGTTATGGTTTAGGCAGCGTAAGCCATTTATTTTAAGCGCCCAAAAAGTTCCGAAAAACACGTTTTTCACTACAAATGGCGATTTTTTTAGGGGTGAAGGGGTTGAGGATTGCAACTGGAGGAAGCAGCCATGATCGGTGAAACCCAATGACCGCCCGCCTTAGAATTCTGGACCGGGAAGGAAGCCTTCAAATCCCTCAACAAGTGCACAGGAAGAGTCTTGGGATTAAGAAGAGACGAAGATCAGCGGAGACGAGAGAGGCGTTAAAAACGTCACCAGTCTACTACTACTATTAACTACTACTACTAATACTATTACACACACACACACACAAACAAGCACTAAACACACAGTCACATACACACATACACAAACAAAACACACTTTATTTTAATTTTATGTAACAACTACACACTTCAAATACCCGAATTGTATATTTATTATGTATTTCAATAAAGATAAGATACAGATAGGGACATAAAGCAGACCCGGGGATAAGGGCATTATGCCCGAGGTAACCCGGCGGGTGGTGGCGGGGCTCTAAATAAAAAAAATACAACTCCCTTATAGCCTAAAACCTTCCCGGGAAACTCCTGAACATTTTGAAAAAAAAACCCATCACAATCGGATGAACGGTATAGCAGCGCATAAAGGACAAACAGACAGACAGATAGACAGACAGACATTCATGTATATAATCTACTTAGGTATGTGTGCTTCAACATCTAAGGTCATAACATGTCTAATATGTTTACGTGTGTCCATTATGTCGTGTATTTATAGTTTTTTGGTTTATGATTTTTTGATGATACGAAATATGATTACAATGTTGTAGGCCTATATAAAATTTTTGGGGCAGAAATAGCTAATGCCTAATCCCTAAAGCAGTAGAAGTCGAAGAAGAAAAAAAGAAGAAATGTTGATTATGAATCCTGGTAAAATTCCAACTCAACATATGTATTTTCGTCTGAGGAAAATAGGAGGAAAATCTGAGAGTGGTCGGCACCGGTGTTTGAAATGGGACTTCCCGAACATGCCTGAGTCAACTCGCTCAGGGTACAGTGTTTGTTGTTCTACTTTTACTAAATGTCATGTCACTTTTTTATTATACTAGAGAGAGATTAGGTTAATAGCGTATTAAGCTGGGTGATGCAAAATTACGTGGCAGCCTGTATAATCCAGTTCATATTACACAATAAAAGGAAAAAAAAAAAAAAAAAGACAAGTTTTGCTAGTATAAACACTTTCACTCACAAAGTCTACCCAGGTTATGTAAGACGAACATAATTTTATTTTTATTATATTATTTACTATTCCAAGTATACGCAGTTTATTTTATTTCTTAAGATAATCTCATCTTATTGCATAAAACCCTACGTCTTTCGAAATTTAAAAATGAACAAATGCACGAGAGCATTAAAGTCATATGATATAATAATTGATGATTTTCTCATACCCGGTATGCGCTGCTACGCCTAAATAAATGAAAAATATGGATTTTTATTTTTAATTGAATGTCCACCGCTGTGGTCTCGGGGTAGCGTGCTGCCTTGTCACGCAGCGGGCCCGGGTTCGATCCATCCCCGGTCGGGGCAGTTTTTCTGGGTGAGGTTTTTATCGGGGTTTTTCCTCACCTGTAAGACAAATGTCAAGAAAACTTTAAGGCCCAAACGGTCCCCGTAATCATATGGTCATCGCAATCATCATTCATATTCATCTTAGGTTAAGTTTAGGATTAGGGACTCTCCTGGCGCACCACTATCATCATCATCACCCATCATATCATCGGGAAAACGTAACCCCGCCTTCCAGGCGCCCCAACCTCAGAAGTGGATTACAATTACGCCATGCCAGGAGAGAAATCAGGAATGTCGAAAGACAAACCTGGGGCATTTGAAAAAAAAAATGTTTAGTTGAATAAGTTGATAGTATATTACGATGCAAGGTTGGGAAGTGGTTCTTACAGAAGCGAGGATATGATTAAAAACCCAGCGATAGCGAGATTTTTAATTTCCGAGATTCTACAAAACACCTTCACAAACGTTCATTGTACATTATTTTTTGCGTGATAGTGTTTTCAAAATATTAAATAATAGTAAAATAATATTTATTTGGAAATATTTGCGTTCATTACAAACAACTGACTAGCGTTAACAGTCTGGCCAATGTTTATACGGTAAATGCCGAAAATAATTTTGTTGAGACTACACAGCAGGCCGTGACACCAATCAGTCATAAAATGGCGGCAAGCACGAATTTATTGTTTTACATTGTTTCAAAAAGTTCAGTTCACTTAAAATGCAGTGATTTGTTTCGTATATACATTGTACGTAGTATACATAATGGACAATGGTTTTACTTCCCGCACGAGGTAGGTAATATGTAATATTACAGTATAGTTATTTAGGTTGGCAACCCCGAAATTTAGGAAATTGAACTTTCAATCATGGTCGACATTGCTGTAAGTATGACAGAACGCAGTATCGCGCAAAAATAAAATTATGGGTTAATTAAATTGTAGCCTATGGTATACATTGCGAGAACCAAATATGGCGGTTGCGAGAGTCAATTTTTAATTTCAGATTTCAGGCCTGATGTCGCTAAATTTTGGACAATAATTACCTCTATTTCTTTTCATCGTAATCATCATCATCATCATCATCATCATCATGAATAAATCCGCTTTAGGCCATGCGGCCTGTGACGGTAAACCTAAAAAAGATTGCCTTGATCTATCCACCGATGTTTTGGTCTTCTTGGTCCCTATGTCCACTTGGAGTATATTGGAATGCCAATTTTGGAAGTCTGTTTTTTTTTCCATTCTTCTCAGATGATGTTTTTCAATCTTCTTGGTATCTTTCTACATATTTATTTAAACTTGTTGCTCCAAATTTTTCTCTGATTACACGGTTAACATGATTTTTGTCTCATGAGTACCAATAGTTGTACTTAACACAGTTTTTTTTATCGCGTTTTCAAATATGCATTCGGAATTTCCCCATCACCCACAGTATATAAATATTATCAGAATCACATATTTTTCTTTCTGAGAAAAAAAAAGTTTATTTTTTGTTGACCAGTGTTACAGTCTTTTAAAAGAATATAATGAGTTTCGTTGTGAAACATAAAAAATTGTGACCGCTAGAGGTATTTTTAAATTTTCGTTTCAGGTGAACTTCTACACTTAACGATTTTAGAGAATAACATAAAGCGACCTAAACATTTTCCTTATCTGAAAACCTGTATATACACATTTTCTTAACAATCTACGGAATGATTTTCGAATTTTGAGTACACAAACATGTGCAAGCTGAATTTTTATAAAGACTCCCTAATACTTGACGTACGCCACTATGCCTAAATAAATTATATGTGTATTTATCTTTAGTTGAATAAGTAAAAAGAAAAATAATGATAAATATATATGGTAATTAATTATTTTTAGATACCCCGTAATTTTGAAAATGAAACAAAGCAAACATGACAATTGCTAGTAATTTTTTAATTTCAGATTTGAGGTAAACCCCACTTCTAATGTTCGGATTTAGCTTATTTTTGGATAATACCTACCTCCATTTATTTTATTAATATATTCTGAGTTTCATTGTGAAATATCGTAAATTGCGATCGCTAGAGCGATTTTTAAGTTTTCGCTTCAGGTGAACTCTTACGCTTAACAGTACAAAATAACAGACAGTGGCTGAACACTCGCCGTAACTGAAAACATGTATTTACAAATTTTTAAGTCAATCAACCGACTACTTTTCAAGTTTTGCTAGCACAAACTTACGCATGTTAAATTTGTATAATTCAGATCAATACTGTTGCAATGTAAATTTACACTAGAAAGGACCAATTAATTTTATTCAGAGGTCTTTTATTTCAGGCTGATGTTCTTCCACGTGTCGTAAATCTAAAGCATATCCATTGCGAAGGAAGCCATACCAGGGCTTTTAACTAACTCACTGGCACTATCGAACCCATAGGTTTATGGTCGCCAGGACATAAGCTCTCCATACACTCCTAACCTGAGCTAATATTTTCCAATGATACCCTGTATAATCTACTCAATTCATGGTTAATGTTATTCTCACACCTCATTCACTACCTGTATACTGGGCGCTTTCCTTCTGGTTTTTCTATAAGCTTCCATGTCCCTATTCCATTCCCCATTCCTGCCACATGTACTGCCCATCAGAGACCAGGATCTTTACCGTCTTAAAACCCATTGAATTTGGCTGGGTTTAAACCTGCGAACTTCGGAAACAGAGGCGAGGGAGTAAGAAGAGAATTGGAGAAAAATACAATGTGAAAGAATGTACGAGAAAGAGACAATGAGCAAAAAGCAAAATGAAAGAGAAAGAGAGAGAGAGAAAGAAAGAAAGAGAAAGATATATATATATATAGGCCTATATATATATATATATATATATATATATATATATATAGAGAGAGAGAGAGAGAGAGAGAGAGAGAGAGAGAGAGATAGATGAAGGGATATAGAGAGATAGAGGAATATAGATAGAGAGATCAAGATATATATATATATATATATATATATATATATATATATATATATATATATATAGAGAGAGAGAGAGAGAGAGAGAGAGAGAGACATAGATAGAGAGAGAAAGATACATAGAGAGAGATAGATATTGAGATAGAGAGATGGATAGAGATAGAGATATATAGATAGAGAGAAGCAGACAGAAAATTGACATGATTTAATTGTTTTGTTTTCTTTGACCCATACGCCTCATTATTTTGCGTGCATAACATAATTAAGCACGAATGGCCAGAAGGCTCGTTCAGTCGATAATATTTTTATATAGAAGTATATTGTGTAAGACAGTTGAAGCCAGTTCAGTGTGAGGGTCACCTGCAAATTACGGACGAGATGGTGCACGGAGACGAGTCATTACTTTCACTGCCTGCATAACGTACAAACAAAAAAGCATCTATTACATCACACCTGTGAGATAACTATGAGCAACAGTGAAAGTCGCCACAAAACCTGCTCCACTAGAATCCCGCCATACACCACCTTCTTATGGGATGCAGAACATTCTGTTCTCCCACCGCCTATATCTTGGTCGCCATTCTATTTAGAATGGAGCTCAAAAGATGCCCTTAAAAATTATATTTAAATCCATCCGACGCACATAATCTTGACCCTCGATCCCATCAGCACATTGTCCTTTATATCCCTCCTCATCACACTGTGTATTATTCAGTATTTTTTACAGTCTCACTTGCCAAAACGTAGAATTCCCTTCCGCCCTATGTCAGAGACTGTGAAACTATAACATCCTTCAAAAACAAACTAAAGAATTATTTAATAACAAAGTAACTTATACACCTCACTGATAGAATTATTTTAACAATTAATAAATTTAATTATTTATGAAAATAATATAAAATTAACAAATGTTTTCATTTGTTTAAATACTGTATAACCGTAAAATTAGTTTTCTATATCTTTTGTTTTGTTTTGTTTTTTATATAGGCCCCTACATTAGACAGGGACGGTCTAACAACAATTTAATTTATCTTGCTAAAATACATTTTATTATTAGTTTTAGTCTTAAACTTAACTATCATTAACTGGTTGTATTATAGATCATAATATAGCCTAATATATATTACCTTATTGGTCAAATCTTCGTTTAGTATTTAATATTAGAGTTAATTGTGATTGTTATATTCTGATGTAATATATGTTTGTCCTGGTGAGTGGAAGAGAAGGCCACGTGGCCTTAACTCCGCCAAGCGAAATAAATAAATAAAATTATATTTAATCCATTATTTTGTATTTTAAAATATGCCGTTAAATATTATATTTAATCCAATATCTTAAATATCAAAGAAACACATTAATAATGAAATGTATATTGATGCGGCACAAATAATTTTCTAGTCCCAGAACGAAGTCACTGCGCTTGATCAGAGGTCAGCTATTAGGTTCACAAGTATACAACTATTTGAGAAACTAAAAGCCGTTCTTTTTCGTTGTGTGTAGTGCAATGGAAAACAATTTCGCATAAATAAGTAGTGCGGTAAATGCTACAAATAAAAAGAAGCAAATGGGGGGGGGGGCACGCCGTAGCGTAGTGGTTAAGGCACTGAGCTACAAGCCGGAGGGTCGAGGGTTCAAGTCCCGTTGGGGTCAGGATTTTTAAACTGACCCAAACCCTCTGGCGGCACTATGGCCCTGGGGTCGACTCAGCCTCTAACGGAAATGAGTACCAGACGCTTGTTCTGGGGTAAAGGCGGCCGTCACGCAGGGCTGACAACCCGGCTGACTTCAAGTGCCGATTGTCTAGAAAAAGTGGGAGCCTTAACCTCCTACTACCCCAAAGGCCTCCTGAGGCCTGTTGTGGGATCACTTTACCTTCCCTCCATGGTATCTTTACCTTGTCGTGGTGGAGTGGCTTGTGTGTTTAAATGATCCTGAGAGCTATGCCGGCGGTAGCATTGCTGCCGATAGGGTTACCCATGCCGGACTGGTCGAAGGTGATAAGCCAGACGAAATAAGTACCTTGGTCGAATGAGTGACGATCTTTCACCGTAAAAATACAACCGTCAAGAAATGCGGACATGGGTTCTACTGGGGTAAAATATCCGGAGGTCAAATAGTCCCCCATTCGGTTCTCCGGGCGGGGACTACTTCAGGGAACCCATGCCAAAGGCTCAAACACAGGGACATGTTCCTAGGAACATGGAATGTTAGGACTTTATACAATAGCGGGGCACTAGAGATATTAACGCGGGAATTGGATAAATCGCCCTTGGATATAGTCGCTTTACAGGAAGTTAGGTGGCCAGGAGAAGGTAGTCAGGAATCAGGAAGCTTTGCATTATACTATGGGGGTGCAGAAAGACCTGCATTTGGAACAGGTTTTTTAGTCAGAAGGAGGATCCTATCCGCTATCCGAGATATTAAGTTTGTTAGTGATAGGATATCATACATAATTCTAAAGGGTAAACGACATGATTTTATAATTGTAAATGTACATGCCCCCACAGAAGATAAAGATGACAAGATCAAGGAAGAGTTCTATGAAGAATTAGAATGCTTATTTGATAGCCTTTCACGATATCATATGAAAATTGTCTTAGGAGATTTAAATGCAAAAGTGGGGCGGGAAGATATATTCAAACCAACAATAGGCAAATTCAGTCTTCATGAAGATAGTAACGACAACGGGGTTAGATTAGTCACATTTGCCACATCAAAGAATCTCATTGTAAAGAGCACAACATTTCAGCATAAGGATATTCATAAATACACCTGGACGTCCCCAGATGGAGAAACTCGGAACCAGATAGATCATGTATTAGTGGATAAATCGCTGGCACAGTAGCATCATTGATATTAGATCAGTTAGAGGGACAGACTGCAATTCAGATCATCATCTGGTCAAGGTGAAAATCAGACAACGGCTATCGCTTATGAGAGGAACAAACGCTAAAGATGAATCTGTAAAATATGAATTAAAAAACTTGAAAAATGATGAAATGCGGCAAGAATACCAAATCAAAATTGCTAATAGATTTGAAGTACTGGAATCTTCAGATGACAATGTGGCAAACGAAGAAGAAACTGATATAAATAAAGAATGGGAGGCTATAAGAGATACTATTAAATTGTCAGCATCAGAAAGCATTGGTTGTTTAAAAAAGAGGCAAAACAAGAAATGGTTTGATGAGGAATGTGCCGACATTGTAAAGAAAAGAAAGCTAGCAAAAATGAAATGGTTACACGAGCCAAATGAGGTAAATTTAGAGCAATTGGGTAGTGTTAGACGGGAAACCACCAAGTTACTAAAGAGTAAGAAGAGGGAATATTGAGAGAGAAGATTAATGATCTTGAAATGAATGCAAAAAATAGGAACATTAGAGAATTATATCAGGGAATTAGTATAGAGAAGAAAGGGTTTCAGGCTAGAACAAACATAATTCGGAATGAAAATGGGGATATGATTGCAGATTCCAAGAGTATATTAAATAGATGGAAAAGTTATTTTAATCAGCTATTAAATGTACATACAGAACAGGACATTGAGGAGGATAAGTTACAGACAGCAGAAATGCTAGTCGCAGAGCCAAGTGCATTAGAGGTTGAAATGGCAATTGAAAAATTGAAGATGTATAAAGCATCAGGTTCAGATGAGATCCCAGCAGAACTGATAAAATCAGGGGGAGAAAAATTGATGGACAAGATACGCTGGTTGCTTAGTATGATTTGGGAAAAAGAAGCTCTTCCAGATGAATGGAAGGAATCAATTATCGTACCAATTTATAAGAAAGGAGATAAAACTGATTGCAACAACTATAGGGGCATCTCATTACTTTCAACTTCGTACAAAATTCTAACAAATATATTAGTAAGCAGACTTACTCCCTATATTGATGACATTCTAGGAGATCATCAATGTGCATTTAGAAGAAACAGGTCTACAACAGATCAGATTTTTAGTATAAGACAGATTTTAGAAAAGAAATGGGAATATAATGGTACTGTACATCAACTATATGTAGACTTCAAAAAAGCATATGATTCAATTAAGAGGGAGAAGTTATATAGTATCCTGCTGGAGTTCGGAATTCCTAAAAAGTTAGTTAGACTTATACGAATGTGTCTGAATGGCTCAACGAGTAGGGTGCGTGTAGGCAAACAGTTTTCAGACACTTTTGAAATCCAGAATGGGTTGAAGCAAGGAGATGCACTATCTCCTCTACTATTTAATTTTGTACTAGAGCATGCCATTAAATCTTTAGAGAATGAGGAAGGCTTACAACTCAATGGTATTAATAAGCTGTTAGTTTATGCTGATGATGTAGTACTACTGGCCGATAGCGAGGAGATACTAAAGGCCAACACGCACACACTATTGAGTAACACTAAGAAATTAGGACTGGAAGTAAATATCAGTAAAACTAAATATATGGTCACACGTAGAAATACATTATATAATGGAAATGGACAGCTAATGACAAATGAGGGAAATTTTGAGGAATTGGCTGAATTCAAATACCTAGGAACAATAATCACAAATAGGAATGAGATGCACAAAGAAATTAAACATAGGCTCAATTCTGGAAATGCATGCTATTATGCATTGCAGAGACTTTTGATGTCCCAACTCCTTTCAAAAAACGTTAAGCTGAAAATATATAAAACTATTATTCTACCAGTTATATTATATGGGTGCGAAACATGGACTCTTACTTTAAGGGAGGAAAGGAGATTACGAGTATTTGAGAATAAAGTTCTTAGGAAAATTTTTGGACCAAAGAGAGATGAACAGACAGGTGAATGGAGAAGACTACATAACAATGAACTACATGGTCTTTATAGGAAGCCAGATATAATAAGAACAGTTAAGTCCCGTAGACTGCGATGGGCAGGACATGTTGCGCGTATGGGGAATGAAAGACGTGCATGGAAACTTCTTGTAGGAAAGCCAGAAGGAAAATGCCCAGTTGGTAGACCAGGAAAGAGGTGAGAGAACAACATTAACTATGATTTGAGGGAAGTAGATTATACAGGGAATGATTGGAAAGCATTAGCTCAGGATAGGGATGTCCGTGCGGCCATGAACCTACGGGTTCGATAGTGCCAGTGAGTAAGTAAGTAAGTAAGTAAATAAAAAATCAATTGAAATAAGAACGAGAGGAAAAAAAAAAGCACGACAGCGGGATTGAAGAGGCGACCTCATGCATGGAAAACAGAAGATCCGTCCACTACCGTACCTGCTAGGATCTGTCTGTATGAAGCGATGCAATACTCCAGGACTCACTTGTATAATCATCATCATCAACAACAAGGATTAAGCCCAATGGCCTATTCCGATCTCATTATAGGTCGAATTGGTCCTTCCATCTCTTCAATGGTCTTCCCAACATTCTTCTCCCTTTTGGTATATAATTATACATTCTTCTTGGTATGCGCTGTTCATTCATTCGTAATACGTGCTGAAGATAAGCATTTTGGTAATATTTTATTCTTTCACAGAGATTAAATATATTTAAAGTTCTGTTCTCATATCTTCGTTTTTCTTTTTATCGGCCCTTTGCTATCCTGCTATTGCTCTCAACATCTTCATTTCAGCTGCTTCTATTTGTTTACTATCTGCCTTTGTTAATGTCCAGGTTTCACACCCATAGATAAGAGATGGAACTGCCAATACTTTGTAAAACTTCAAAATTGTTTCTTTTCTAGTCTTATTCAATAAAGTGCGTTTAATTGTGTCACATAGATAATTGAATCGTTGTATTTTAGTGTGTTTATCTAAATTTCTGTCATTGCCTAAATGACAACCCAAATAATTAAAATTCTGAACTTGGTCTATAATTACATTGTTTATCACTATTTTTGTTCTTATTGCACATTTTCCTTTCAGAGCTAATATTTTTGTTTTACATGTAGATATTCTTAAATTGTATTTTAGAAAGATATTATTTCATGTATAAAGGAATTGTTGCAAAGCATTTTCTGATGCTGTCATTATTACTTGGTCGTCTGCAAAAAGCAGAGTTGTCAATACACTATTTATATTAATTTGTTCTTGCCATTCATTTATGACATGGTCCAAGTATAAATTAAATAATACTTGTATAATTGAAGTATATATTATCTTGACTTAATTTAAATTAATCATACGCGTTTTGCATTAGTAGTGGAAGTGAACAATATTTTATGCCTTCTTTTTTTTTGTAAACAAGGTAATGAGACGTTACAATCTCTCTCTCTCTCTCTCTCTCTCTCTCTCTCTCTCTCTCTCTCTCTCTCTCTCATTATCTATCTATCTCTCTCTATACATATATATATATAATTAATTAATTAATTTCCCTATATATCTACAACAGATCAGATTTTTAGTATAAGACAGATTTTAGAAAAGAAATGGGAATATAATGGTACTGTACATCAACTATATGTAGACTTCAAAAAAGCATATGATTCAATTAAGAGAGAGAAGTTATATAGTATCCTGCTGGAGTTCGGAATTCCCAAAAAGTTAGTTAGACTTATACGAATGTGTCTAAATGGCTCAACGAGTAGGGTGCGTGTAGGCAAACAGTTTTCAGACACTTTTGAAATCCAGAATGGGTTGAAGCAAGGAGATGCACTATCTCCTCTACTATTTAATTTTGTACTAGAGCATGCCATTAAATCTTTAGAGAATAAGGAAGGCTTACAACTGAATGGTATTAATAAGCTGTTAGTTTATGCTGATGATGTGGTACTACTGGCCGATAGCGAGGAGATACTAAAGGCCAACACGCACACACTATTGAGTAACACTAAGAAATTAGGACTGGAAGTAAATATCAGTAAAACTAAATATATGGTCATACGTAAAAATACATTATATAATGGAATGGACAGCTAATGACAAATGAGGGAAATTTTGAGGAATTGGCTGAATTCAAATACCTAGGAACAATAATCACAAATAGGAATGAGATGCACAAAGAAATTAAACATAGGCTCAATTCTGGAAATGCATGCTATTATGCATTGCAGAGACTTTTGATGTCCCAACTCCTTTCAAAAAACGTTAAGCTGAAAATATATAAAACTATTATTCTACCAGTTATATTATATGGGTGCGAAACATGGACTCTTACTTTAAGGGAGGAAAGGAGATTACGAGTATTTGAGAATAAAGTTCTTAGGAAAATTTTTGGACCAAAGAGAGATGAACAGACAGGTGAATGGAGAAGACTACATAACAATGAACTACATGGTCTTTATAGGAAGCCAGATATAATAAGAACAGTTAAGTCCCGTAGACTGCGATGGGCAGGACATGTTGCGCGTATGGGGAATGAAAGACTTGCATGGAAACTTCTTGTAGGAAAGCCAGAAGGAAAACGCCCAGTTGGTAGACCAAGAATGAGGTGGGAGAACAACATTAACTATGATTTGAGGGAAGTAGATTATACAGGAAATGATTGGAAAGCATTAGCTCAGGATAGGGATGTATGGAGAGCTTATGTCCGCGCGGCCATGAACCTACGGGTTCGATAGTGCCAGTGAGTAAGTAAGTAAGTATTTCCCTATATATACAAATTGATTTATATAATCAAGCCTGGTAACGTGTAGGCATTATGAAAATTAACGACATTATTTAAAAAAAATCCCGAACAGGATCGAACCTGGGCCTGCGTCGCGTCGTCTCAAGAGAGCATCTTACCGACTGCTCTACTGAAGCGAACGCTACGAATGCTGCATGAAGAAAGGCTTACGCCGCCGGATTTGACCTCAAAGAAGACAACACACGTAACAACTTACTAGTGTGAATCACTCTTCAAAACTCTTAACTTTCCATCATCACGAGTTGCGCCATCTTTTTTTTTTCTTTCAAAGGCGGTACATCATTATTTTACAACCGGCAACGAAAGTAGACCTACATATGCCTCCTTGAAAAAATATAGGCTATTTTATCCTAGATTACCATCTGTGACTGCTAGCGTCTTGTTGGGCAACGTGATAACAATAGGTATCCGCTAGAGACAATTGGTAAATACTCGAACATCTACCAAATTCACTGGACATAGCCCTTGTGACTACGATTTATTCACGAAGATAAAAGAACCTCTAACAGATATTCGATTTCAATTAAAAGTTGATATCCAAAAAGCTCTAGATAAATGAATGAAACAATAAGATGAAAGAGATATCCAGAAATGGTGCTGCAGCTGGAGTGCGGCATATTTCAGGCATTTGGCAACATTTATTTACCTTAAGAAGAGGCAAATATCTGTTAACATCTAGAACTTAAAGGAGCAGCCGATGACTGGTGTCAAACCCAAAAACCTGCTTAAAGCTCTTCAATAGCTAAGACAATTAACGTCCTAATTGTTAGATGGGTGTGAAAGGCGAGACAAATTTTGCTCAGATACCTCTTACTTCAGGCTTGATGGTTCTTTTACTTGCCGTAAATATATGGCACCGGGCCCATATACCTTCCGAAATAAGACATTCTCGGAATTTTTACGCCCTAAAATATCCTTTCACTACTACGGGTTTTACCTCGCAAACCTTTGAACCAGAGTCAAGCATAGAGACCCTAGTCCATAGGGATAACTATAGCCCATCGTTTCCCAATCTGTGGTTCGGAACCCCCAGAAATATTTTAAGGGATTCGCCAAAACTTTTCGGTAATAGCGGGTTTCGATATTAGTTCTATTATTGTTTCCTTCATTTCTGCAGCACTGTAAGAATCATCATCATCATCATCACTTCAGGGATTAGGCAATTGCCCGTTCCGACTTCATATTGCATCAGCCCAACGTCTTCTAGGTCTTCCAACATCACGCCTTCCTCTTGCTTGATAATTTCTGGCTAACAATGGATATCTCTCCTTACTCATTCCATCCATATGATCGATCCATTTCTGTCTGTAATTCGTGACTTTATCCAATAAAGGCTGTACTTTCAATTCTTCCCTTATATCCTCATTTCTTATTCTATCAAGTCTTGTACATCCTTTTACTTGTCTTAGGAACCGCATCTCTGCCATCTGTATTCTATCCCTCTGTCTTTTCACTGGAGCCCAAGTTTCACATCCATACAATATTGTGGGAACCGCCATAACATTATACATTTTTAACTGTAATAATAATAATAATAATAATAATAATAATAATAATAATAATAATAATAATAATAATAACAATATTAATAATATTATTAATATTAATAATAAGAATAATAATAATAATATAATAATAATTATTATTGATAACATATTTTAAAACTAAATTAACCGTATAATGCCCCTTGTTGCATATGTGTAACATCAGGAATTTATCACATTATTTCCACAATACATTAATATTTACCGCGAATGCATGATTTGTAGTTATGTAACAACGTTAGGAATACATTTGATTTCGCTACAACTAGTCCCACACGTTATATAACTTTTAAGCCGTAACTAGAGTAACTTTAGGTTTTAACCCTTAAGGGTTAAGTTGATTTATGGTTGTTAAACCTTTTGCTTGGAAATCAATTCTATGCATGTCTACTGCATGTATATTTAAAAGTCAGTGTTTCATCCAACTGAGATCGTTGTGGAAGGGGTTCGCGAGTCGAAAAAGGTTGGGAACCCCTGCTATAGCCTAATGTGTGATGACTGCATCAGCTTTGCGAAATAGTTTTAAGACTTATTAAATATTAACAGAAATTTCTCTGTGGAAGGAAGGATGTATTTGCTGATAAATATGACATCGTTACAATATTGTGTACATTGTCATATAACCGGATGTCAATCCGCTCTCTCTAAACAATCGTTACTAAGAAAGAACAAACTAGATTCGCATGATTCAGAAGAGAAAATTCTTCAGTCTCCTCCACACAAATCTTTATATATAGGCTAAAAATAATAGTTCTAAAAAACTAAAACAACACGCTTTATTAGAGGACCGAATTAAAAAATGGAAAATAATTTCCAACACGCTTGGGATAATATTAAAGTGGTCAACAAAAAATCATCTCCAACACATCTAGATTAAAACTAGAGTTATATAAAAAAAATTATCATCAGAAGCGTGGGGTGCTCTATATCAATTATATATTTGATAATAAACAGATATTGGTAAAAGCAAAGTCTCTAAGATGAAAACGTAAAAAACATAAAAAAGCACCCCACGCTTTTGATGGTAAAATTATTTTTTGTAGATAACTCTAGTTTTATTTCAGATGTGTTGGAGACGATTTTTTTTTTGTTGGCCACTTTAATTTTATCCCAAGCGTTTAAGAATAGATAAGATGCTAGTATTAGGGTAATGACGTTTGTAGGGAAATTATAGAGCTTAATTAATGGTAAGGTGTTGGAAATTAAAATTATTTTTAATTTTTTAGTTCGGTTTTCTAATAAAACGTGTTGTTTTAGTTTTTTAAAAACTATTATTTTTTATTTTTTTAGTTTGGTTTTCTAATAAAGCGTGTTGTTTTAGTTTTTTAAACTATTATTCATTTTTTAATTTTTAGTTTGATTGACATAAACCGGAATCCCATGGAAATTTAACTGCTTAATACTCTTCTAAAAAAATCCTCCGGGCCGGATTTGAACCAGTGACCTATGTATTACTGAATACCACTGCAGTCCACCGCACTACCAACTTCGCGAGTCGTGAATTTATCGATAATTTGGAAATCACTCGTGGCATTACTTATGATAAACTTTAGTTGGTAAATTCTAGGCGAAACACGACTGTAATTGGTTGAAAATAAAAAATCATTGAAATGTGATTGGTCATTGACTCCCATTTGGGGCATGAGTTAAATAGTCACAGCTATTACATTTCAATTTGTAAACTCCTTTATTTTTATATATGTTCGTTTCCTCTACAAAAACTACACTGCGATTATTGAGGACAACTGAGATCTCAGGTACTGTTTTACACTTCTTAAAATTTTAACATAGTGACTTCAACGCAGTATCATAATGTATTTTAAAAATCTTGACTCATCTGTTACTGAATAGGCATTTCAAATGTAAATTCGTACTTACAAGGGAACTGTCAACCGTTACATGCCGAATCTTACCTTGAAATTTTTCTCTGAAAAGAGTTGTGATGTACCGAGGTCGTCTAAAAAAATATCTGCCGTTTTTAACTGCAGGCACAGAAATCGAAGCCAGAATCCAGCAATGGAAACCCACTGAGCCGAGCAGATGGACTCCCTGCGTGAATAAGAGTTGAGTGGAGGGAGGCGGGACGCGACGTGGACGGCAGGTAGCTATATACCAATTCAACACTTGTATTAGTTACCTATAGCTTAAATGAGATATTTGGCGCTTGATTTTAGTGTCTTGTATTTTATTTGGACACAGAGATTCTCTGGAAGAAAGTTCAAGGTAGGTATCGGCATATAATAGTTGACACTTCTCATGTTAGAAGTGATTCTAAGTGAAGCTAAAGTTATAACTGCAAAATAATTGCGTCTAGCACATGCTATCTCAACATGATACAAATAAAAGAGACGTTTTCTTTCAGGTCTATACTAGGGGTTTGGAACGTAGAGTGAGAGGTAGCCCATCGCAGACTACGAGATCTTAACTCTTCTTATTATATCAGGTTTCCTATAAATATCATTTAGTTCATTGCTATGAAGTCTCATCATTCGTCTGTCTTTGGTCCAAATTTTTTCCTAAAAACTTTATTCTCAAATACTCGTAATATTTTCTCCTCCCTTAAGGGTGGTGATGGCCGAACAATTGACCATTTGAGATCAAAATTTACATTTTTTCCGTTTTTTGTACTAAAAAATAGCCTGTTCTCTAATGTATATGTTGGCAAAGTTTCAGAGGCCTATGACGCTTCTAAGTGCCCTAAATTACGTCAGAGTTAAAAGGCTGCGCCAGTTAAATACTACCTGCATGCAGATCTTTAAATTTGTTTTTCCACACTTTTATTTCCACTGCATTTTTCTACATTCAAAATTGAATGGAATTCAGAAAGTTTGTCCTAGAAGGTTCAAAGTTTTACTGCTTGTCATAAAAACAATAGACAACAGAGTAGTGCATGGGTTTCATAATTGAAGTAGTGTTTTAAGAAATAAAAAATAAAATGTATGCAATTATAATTTTTTTTGTAATTCCACGCATGAGGTACAACTTTTTGTTCTCCCTTTGTATTCGCATTATAAGAATTCTAATGGATGATGTTGTTCTAAATATTTTAAGGGTCTTGTAAAAAAAACAGACATTTTACTAAAAAATTGTGGAACCCATTTAATTATAATATATGCAATTTTTTTTAATATAATATTTAATAACTCATAAAATAAATGTCTCACAAGAATGAAACTTAAACACATCATTATGTATCATGCAGTGAATGTTTGTACAAAAAAATCAAGTCTCTAGCTCAAAAAATATATAAAATAGAAATTTCACCCATCACCAGCCTTGAAGTCCATGTTTCTCATCCATATAATATAACTTGGAAGAAAAAAAAAAGTTATATATTTTTTTCAGTTTAATGTTTTTGTGAGAGAAGTTGGGACGACAAGAGTTCCTGTAATGCATAATAGCATACATTTCCAGAACTGAACCTTTATTTAATTTCTTTGTGCACCCCATCCTATTTGTAATTATTGTTCCTAGGTATATGAATACAACCACTTCTTCAAACTTTCCCTCATTTGTCATTAACTGTCCATTGCCATTATATAATGTATTTCTATGTGTGACAGTATATTTAATTTGACTGATGTTTACTTCCAGTCCCAATTATTTATCGTTGTTACTCAATAGAATGCGCGTGTTGGGCCTTAGTATCTCCTTGCTATCGCCTAATAATAGTACATCATCAGCATAAACTAACAGCTTATTACTTTTCTAATTCATGTTTTGGAGTAAGCTGAATAGATTGATAAAAATAAAACTCAAAAAATCTAACAAGAGCTCACACATTTAATCATAGTACGTTTTAGAATGTCTTGTAGAGAAATTACCAGGAATTAAGCTCGGATTAACTGCTTGAATATAAATTCCAACTCGTCTGACAGTCTCAAATAAATCTCTGAAGGTATGCGCCTACTTATATCTTATGAAACCAAACCTCATTTGCAGATATTACGAGAGAAATGATACAATATTATTCGTTCTTCATACCATTACACGTGTCAACATAATTTAACAAAAATATCTCGCATATAATTCCGCCAAATAAACTTGCTAGAATTTACGTACATACTATACTAATTCAAGTTGTCCTGTAAACAAACTTGCATAAGTTATGTGACCCTTAGTTAATAAACTGTTAGTTTATGCTGATGATGTAGTACTACTGGCCGATAGCGAGGAGATACTAAAGGCCAACACGCACACACTATTGAGTAACACTAAGAAATTAGGACTGGAAGTAAATATCAGTAAAACTAAATATATGGTCACACGTAGAAACACATTATATAATGGAAATGGACAGCTAATGACAAATGAGGGAAATTTTGAGGAATTGGCTGAATTAAAATACCTAGGAACAATAATCACAAATAGGAATGAGATGCACAAAGAAATTAAACATAGGCTCAATTCTGGAAATGCGTGCTATTATGCATTGCAGAGACTTTTGATGTCCCAACTCCTTTCAAAAAACGTTAAGCTGAAAATATATAAAACTATTATTCTACCAATTATATTATATGGGTGCGAAACATGGACTCTTACTTTAAGGGAGGAAAGGAGATTACGAGTATTTGAGAATAAAGTTCTTAGGAAAATGTTTGGACCAAAGAGAGATGAACAGACAGGTGAATGGAGAAGACTACATAACAATGAACTACATGGTCTTTATAGGAAGCCAGATATAATAAGAACAGTTAAGTCCCGTAGACTGCGATGGGCAGGACATGTTGCGCGTATGGGGAATGAAAGACGTGCATGGAAACTTCTTGTAGGAAAGCCAAAAGGAAAACGCCCAGTTGGTAGACCACGAATGAGGTGGGAGAACAACATTAACTATATTTGAAGAGAAAAATTATACGCTCAGACCGGGACTTGAACCCGGGACCCTTGGTTCTCTAGACCAAGTGCTCTACCAACTGAGCTACCTGAGACAAGTACCGATCTAAACGCAAATCTTTCTCTTATACATTGTAATTCCCTTCCAACAAATGCTCTGAAGCCATGCTTCTATCTTGCAAATGTTGGCTCCTTTATTAAGAAGACATATTTGGGAATTATACATTACAGCCAGTACGGCTTTTTTTCATGTTTTAATAATTGATTTCGTACATCTCATTGATGGATAAATCATATTTGAAGAGAAAAATTATACGCTCAGACCGGGACTTGAACCCGGGACCCTTGGTTCTCTAGACCAAGTGCTCTACCAACTGAGCTACCTGAGACAAGTACCGATCTAAACGCAAATCTTTCTCTTATACATTGTAATTCCCTTCCAACAAATGCTCTGAAGCCATGCTTCTATCTTGCAAATGTTGGCTCCTTTATTAAGAAGACATATTTGGGAATTATACATTACAGCCAGTACGGCTTTTTTTCATGTTTTAATAATTGATGTACGAAATCATTTGTTGGAAGGGAATTACAATGTATAAGAGAAAGATTTGCGTTTAGATCGGTACTTGTCTCAGGTAGCTCAGTTGGTAGAGCACTTGGTCTAGAGAACCAAGGGTCCCGGGTTCAAGTCCCGGTCTGAGCGTATAATTTTTCTCTTCAAATATTATTTATCCATCAATGAGATGTACGAAATCAATTATTAAAACATTAACTATGATTTGAGGGAAGTAGATTATACAGGGAATGATTGGAAAGCATTAGCTCAGGATAGGGATGTATGGAGAGCTTATGTCCGTGCGGCCATGAACCTACGGGTTCGATAGTGCAAGTGAGTAAGTAAGTAAGTAAGTTAGTTAAAATCCCTCTCCCGACAGATCATGTCAGTCTAAGGTCGGATCGCATGTGGCACGTAAAAGAAGGCCTACATATAAGCTGAAATGTTAAACTGCGTTATTAATTGGATATTATAATAATTTATTGTCCAAATGAAACTGTAGGGGCCACTTATCAGAATAACTCCAAATTACCCTAGGGTTATATTATTTGATAATAGAATAATCTTCCATCTACCAAAAAACAACTTTGATATAATTCAGTTCTGTGATTTAGGTGCAGCGTTGTTGTCTCAGACTCTGCAGCGGAGCTAGGATTAAATCCCCGGTCTGGGCTAGTTCACTGGGTGAAGTTTTTTTCAGAGTTTTCCGCTCACCTGCAAGATAAACGTAAAATAATCATTGGGCCCAAGTAACTGCCGAACACACCTAAATAACTATACTGTAATATTACATTTACACCCACGTGCGGGAAGTAAAACCACTGCTCTCTATGTATACTACGTACAATGTCTATACAGAACATATCCAAAAGGTAATGTTAATATACATTATAATAAACAAATCACTGCATTTTAAATGAACTGAAATTTATTTGAAACAATATAAAACAATAAATACGTACTTGCGGCCATGTTATCAAGGCCTCCTGTTGTTTCAAATAATAAACATTGCCCACAGTGTTAATGTTAGTCAATTGTTTATATTGAACGTAAATATTTTCAATAAAGATATTATTTTACTATTATTTATTATTTTGAAAACACCGTCGCGCAAAAAATAATATACAACGTACGTTTGTTACGTGTTTTACAGAATCTCGGAAAATTAAAAACCTTGCTGTCGCTCGGTTTTTAAAACATTTTTCCCTCGATTCTATAAAAACCACTTCCCAACCTCCTATCGTAATATACTATTTCATACTTTCTTATAGTAGACCCAAATCGATGATTTATTGCCTCTGTTCATAGCATACAAGCGGCCATTAAAAACGGACACAGCCACAGTTCGAAAATAATCATAGCATATTCGCTTTGTTTAAAATTGCATTACAAATTGGGGGAACCGTGGTACTACTTTTACCCGCCATATGACTGAACTGTGTACGAAACTCTCAACGATAGAAACATTGTTCTTAGGCAACATCGTATTTTTTTTGTGCGATAGTGCGTTTTGTCGTACTTACATCAATGGCGACCACGATTGAAAGTTCAACTTCCTACATTTCGGAGTCGCTAACCTAAATAACTTGAGGCCTACTGTAATATTACATATTACAAACATCGTGCGGGAAGTAAAACCACTGTCCTTTATGTACATTACGTGCAATGTATATACAAAAATATACCCTAAAGATAGTGTTAATATAGCCTACATTATACGAAACAAATCACTGCATTTTAAATGAACCGAACTTTATTTTAAACTATAAAACAATAAATATGTACTTGCCGCCATTTAATGATTGGTTGGTGTCACGGGCTGCTGTAGTCTCAACTAATAAACATTGCCCACACTGTTAACGTTAGTCAGTTGTTTATAATGAACGCAAATATGTCCAACAAAGATGTTATTATTTTACTTTTGTTTATTATTTTGAAAACACCATCGCATACGACGCACGTTTGTGAAGTGTTTTACAGAATCTCGGAAATTAAAAACCTCGCTATACGCTCGGTTTTTAAACATTTCCTCGCTATACGCTCGATTTTTAAACATTTCCTCGCTTCTGTAAAAACCACTTACCAACCTCGCATCGTATACTATTGCGGGAAATAAGACTGAATACAAGACAAGGTAAGACTGAATACCAATAAATAGAAACTTCCATTTCTTGTTTATTTATGACAAAACATTATACAGGGGCCTCCGTAATCAGACATTTACGCTTTTTCCATCTTGTAGATAGATATATTTTATTTACAATTTCATTTTGAGAAGAATTTATGCTCTATGCTGACTTACCTATAAATTCTGATATTTTCACCATTTCCAGGGCTATGTAAAAAGTAAACATCAAAGCGAGTCCCGTAGACATCTTGCTATGTTTACTAATGTTAGGGTTCTTAAAAAATGTAGGCTTATATAGTACTTAGTTATGTCTCTTTCTCCATATTTTTCTCTATCTACTCGTATATTCGGGGTTTTAAAGCTTCTGCTATCTTCCCGTGCCAAACCTCCAAAGCCTACGATCTTGCTTAGCCCTTTTGCTTGCATTACTATCCTCATGTTTTCCATCCATGTTAACTTTAGTCTCCCTTTTTTCTTCTTCCTGGTCGGTTGCCATTGGACATCGTTGTTTCGGCCATCGTTCATCTTCCATTCTTAAAAAAATATCCAAACCATTTTAATTCCTTCTCCTCAATTCTTTCAATTATTCTTTCTTCTGCTTCCATTATGTTTCTAATTTCCTTATTTGTGACATGTTCTAATTTCGACTTTATCACTTCTGCTAAATAATCCATTTCTAGAGCTATTAGTCTATTCTTGTAGTACTTATTGATTGCCCATACCTCACTTCCATACATTGCAACAGATTCCACCAATGTTGTACCAATATATTTTTTGCGTCTTTCCAAATAGAATAGAATAGATTTAGATTATCACACCATAAGGAATTTAACGATGCTATTATTTTGCTACTCAATAAAATTCTACGCTTTATGTTCTCTTTGCCTATACCTTCAATATTATCCATAAGTATTCTTTTTTTT
The DNA here is from genome assembly GCA_030220185.1 of Diploptera punctata. Lineage (NCBI taxonomy): Eukaryota > Metazoa > Arthropoda > Insecta > Blattodea > Blaberidae > Diploptera > Diploptera punctata. Next base: position 2,287,096 of record JASPKZ010003864.1, on the reverse strand, counting down.
TCTCGCATATTAATCCATATAAGAATATGGATTGAAGATATCTACAGAGAAAACAAAAATTAAGGCATTTCAAGGTGTAGATCCTGTCGGAAGTAAAATTGTACTCCATAATAAAATTTTTGGAGGAGGTGAATAATTTTACTTTTTTTTTTCAAATGCCACAGGTTGTCTTTCGACATTCCTGGTTTCTCTCCTGGCATGGCGTACTTGTAACCCACTTCTGAGGTTGGGGCGCCTGGAAGGCGGGGTTACGTTTCCCCGATGATATGATTGGTGGTGATGATGATGATAATGGTGCGCCAGGAGAGTTCCTAATCCTAAGCTTAACCTAAGATGAATATGAATATGATGAATGCGATGGCCATATGATTTCGGGGACCGTTTGGGCCTTAAAGTTTTCCTGACATTTGTCCTACAGGCGAGGAAAAACCCCGATAAAAACCTCACCCAGAAAAACTGTCCCGACCAAGGATCGAACCCGGGCCCGCTGCATGACATATCATGGATGTAATATCTCATATGAAGAAGAAAAGGATGTAAATGCAAAAATATGAACATTTTTAAGATTTTTGGGGTTAATAAATTCTATCTTGAAGTCACAGTTGTCCAAAAACATTCAAGACTAAAAGTGTATAAAACACTGCCTCTTTCAACTCTTTTGTATGGTAGCGAAGTATGGACGTTGAAATAGAAGGATATACAGAGACTTAGATCTGCTGAAATGAGATATCTTCGGAGGACTGCAGGATACACACTACTAGATCACAAAAAAAATGAAGACATCTTAGAAGAATTACACATGGAAACTTTAGGAAACAAAATTCCTGATTATAAGTCAAGACGGATGCAATATGTTCATCGAATGGAAGATCACAGAATACGCAAACAAATCTTAAGATATCAACCTGCAGGAAGAAGAAGACCAGGACGTTCACTCAAAAGACTTCTGGATGGTGTTTCTCTTGAGGCCGAAACAGGTCAACAAATGGCCTAAATTCGTGAATGTACTATATCTTCTTCTTCTACTACAAGGTTTAGGCTATGCAGCATGTTCCGGCGAAGTTAAAAGTGGAGTCCATTTTCTACGTGGTCGGCCAACATCTCTTGTTCCTCTGGGATTATACAGGAAGGTTCTTTTTGGTATTCTTTCGTTGTTCATTCTCATTAAATGTTTTGTCCATTTCTTATTATTTTCGCTGATTTTATCTTCAGTTTTATATATATTTAATTCTTCTCGTATAGTTTCATTCCTTATTCTATCCGCTCTTGTGCAACCTTTCACATTAAGTAAAAATAGCATTTCCGCAGTCTGTATCCTGCTTTTATCCCTTGATTTCATTATCCAATTTTCACTTCCATACAACAACAAAGGAACAGCCATTGTTTTATATGATGATGATTAATCCATAGTATCATGATCATGTAGCTCCATTTAGGAACATAGGGCATCAGTAAGAGCTTTTGTACGGACACGGTTACTGGCAACAACTTTCACTTCATTCCAGTGTTTTCCTATCCTCTTCACTTCATCAAAGACAGCTTCAAATAAAAAATGAGAGCCTATTCAAAAGAACAAAATAAATGCTTCCACTACCAATTAGACAATCAGATGACCGGACCAAAAGATTCCAGCACGTGTGATGTCGAAATGAAACTAGATATATAGTACTATATGGCCATGAACGAGAGAAAAATCATTGAACTCAAATGTCTAACACGCCGGGAGGCCATGCACAACTTCCCTGTCTCTGGCCCATTCATCTCACTGTCTAATCGAATATTTCAAAAGCATAGCTTATGTAACCAGGTTGATTTATGCTAACAGCTTAATAAGATTCTATTCACTGAAAGAATCCGGTCATGAGACTCGTGTTTGGAAGGTTCCGATTTCAAACCCCGGTACTGACCAACATTTTCCTCAATCAAACCAAATGTTGAGTTCGATATTGTTACTGTTTGTCCACCGCTGTGGTTTCGAGGTAGCGTGCTGCCTTGTCACGCAGCGGGCCCGGGTTCGATCCACGGTCGGGACAGTTCTTCTGGGTGACGATTTTATCGGGTTTTTTCCTCGCCTGTAAGACAAATGTCAGGAAAACGTTAAGGCCCAAACGGTCCCCGAAATCATATGGCCATCGCAATCATCATCATTCACATTCATTTAGATTAAGCTTAGGATTAGGGACTCTCCTGGCGCACCACTATCATCATCGCCCATCATATCATCGGGGCAACGTAACCCCGCCTTCCAGGCGCCCCAATCTCAGAAGTGGGTTACAAGTACGCCATACCAGGAATGTCGAAAGACAACCTGGGACATTTGCAAAAAAAAATATTACTATTTTACTATTTACAGTACTCTGCCAAAGGACAAGTCTTTCACTGCAATTATAGCATTTTCATGCTATGCTTTGCAGTTTTAGTAGGGAATTATAAAGTATACCCGCTCTTAAAGTGATCATCATCAAAACAAAACCATGTGACCTGCTCGCTTTTCATTGGTTACGGACACCGACGAAAGATGTAGAAGCAATAAGTACGCGAAAAAATAGTTCCCTTCATTAAATTAAAACATGTCCTCTGAATATACTTTTTAATCTTCGTGAATGAAAATAATAATATTCAAAACATAGAAGATATTCTAAAATATACGTAATTAATAATTAACTAACTTACTCACTGGCACTATAGAACCCGCAGGTTCATGGCTGCTCGGACATAAGCTCTCCATATATCCTTATCATGAGCTAATGTTTTCCAATCATTCCCTGTATAATCCACTTCCCTCAAAGAAAGCTCCTACTTTTTAATATTCTGAACAGGTCAGAGCATTATTTTCCTCCAAAAAATACATTGAATATAGCAAATAATGATCAGATTACGTGATTTTACTGAGTTGTTTACTAAAAAAATTAATGAATAACCTATAATGTTGATTATAATATACAGTTTGAGGTGTTTCATTATTTCTCCAGTAGGGTGCATTCTTACTATATTGCGATCCTATTTGGCAATAAATAATATGATCAGGTTGCAGTGAATATACATAACCTCGCATTTCTGATTTGTTTTCAAACATCGCCGTTTACATTCATCATCATCAGCATCAAGGATCAGACCTGCTGGTCTGTTCCGATCTCATGTTAGAATTGGTCTATCTTTTACAGGGTCTTCCAACATTTCTTCGTCCTAGTGGTTTGTAATGAAGAATCTGTTTCGAAATTCTATTGTTATCCATTCTATTGATGTGTTCCATCCATTCATCCCTGTATTGTATAATTCTATCTGATAGTTTGAATACGTTTAGTTCTCTTCGTATATTTTCATTTCGTTTTCGATCTGTTATTGAATAGCCAGCCACACTCCTCAGAAACCTCATTTCTGACGTTTCTATTCTTCGTTCCTGGATTTTGTTTAAGACCCAGTGTTCCAATCCATATAGTAGCGTTGAAACCGCCATTGGTTTTATATAGATATTTTAAAACACCGGTAACTATATTTGAATAATGACGTTTGAGTAAACAGCTTAATTTTATTCGTTAAATAGTTCTAACAAATGCCACTCTTGATTTCTAAATCCTCTAGATAAATTGGAAATCATTCGTGGCATTACTTATGAAAATCATATACAACTTTGATGGTTTGTTCATTAAATGCATCATGGTGTCCCATCAAATAAACGCCAAATCGATTGATTTGATTGATTAAATAATAATAATAATAATAATAATAATAATAATAATAATAATAATAATTTATCCGTTTTTTTAATATATTTGACATTGTCCGATTTCTAATAGCCAATTTTGTCGGTCCATCCAATCTCCTGGTTGTAGATGTTTCTCCTTCATGTATAGATATATTCCCTGACACCAAGGACGTTTTCTATCTTCCTCTGCCTCGTCTTCCTTCAGATTTCTAGTCCAAAACACATTTTGGTAGTCGATCCTCTTGTATTTGGTGGACATGTCCGTGCCATCTTAATTGCTGACTTTTAATATAACAATGTAAAATACTGTCTTCAATCTTCATTTCCCTCTGTATAACTGAGTTTCTAACTTTTTCATTTCTTGAAATTATTGCTGCCCTTCGTATAAAATACATTTCAGTTGTTAAAATATACTTGTTTGTTTTGTTGTTGTCCCGCGCCGTTGCCGAGTGGTTAAAGCAAGAAGCCTTGGCGCAGGTGCGTTGCGCGATAATGTAATATAATATATAATATGGTAATAGTAATAGTATACTGTATTATAATATAGATAATGTACTAATGTAATGTAATTTAAAGTAATGTAAAGTAATGTAATATAATAAATAAATAAATAAATAAATATAATATAATATAATATAATATAATATAATATAATATAATATAATATAATATAATATAATATAATATAATATAATATAATAATAATATAATATAATATATATAATAATATAATATAACATAACATAACATAAACATAACATACACATAACATAACATAACATAACATAACATAACATAACATAACATAACATAAACATAACATAACATAACATAACATAACATAACATAACATAACATAACATAACATAACATAACATAACATAACATAACATAACATAACATAACATAACATAACATAACATAACATAACATAACATAACATAACATAACATAACATAATATAATATAATATAATATAATATAATATAATATAATATACATACATACATAGTAATTCTGCCCAAAGGCAGGTCTTTCACTGCAATCATAAGCATTTTCATGCTAAGCTTGCAGCTTTACTGGGGAATTGTAGATGTAGTAGCTTCCCGTTGCTTTCCACAAATAATATAATATAATATAATATAATATAATATAATATAATATAATATAATATAATATAATATAATATAATATAATATAATGTAATATAATGTAATATAATGTAATATAATGTAATATAATGTAATATAATGTAATATTGTAATATAATGTAATAATATAATGTAATATAATATATAACATAATATATGAATAATATTAGTAATAGAAATAGTATAATGAAATATTATATATTGTAATGCGGTGCGAGATGCGGTTCGGTGCGCTGTGAGGTGTGAGGGGCGAAGTGTGGTGCGAGGGGCGTTGAGCGGTGCGCGATGCTCGGTGCGCGGGGCGTTGAGCGGTGCGGTGCGCTATGCAGTGCGCGATGCGATGCGAGGTGCACTGCGCGGTGCGCAGCGCCGTTCGGTGAGTGGTGCGAGGCGAGGTCCGCGGTGCGGAGCGCGGTTCGGTGGGTGGTGCGAGGCGAAGTGCGCGGTGCGTAACTCGCCTGGGCTCGCGGTGCGGTGCGTGGTGTGCGCGGACACGGACCGCGCAGAGAACTCTTCGCGGGAAATGTATAAATAGGGCAGAGGACACGGACCGCGCAGAGAACACGTCGCGGATAAATGTACAAATAGGGCAGAAGACACGGACCGCGCAGAAAAGACGTCGCGGATAAATGTATAAATAGGGTAGAAGACACGGACCGCGCAGGGAACACGTCGCGGATAAATGTATAAATAAAGCAGACGACACGGACCGCGCAGAGAACACCGCGAGGTGCGGTGCGTGTTGGCGGTGCGTGGTGCGTGCAGTGCGAGGTGTGCTGTGCGAGGTGCGGTGCGAGGTGCGGTGCGGTGTGCGGTGCTCGAGGTGCGGTGCGGTGTGCGGTGCTCGAGGTGCGGTGCGGTGTGCGGTGCTCGAGGTGCGGTGCGGTGTGCGGTGCTCGAGGTGCGGTGCGGGGTGCGGTGTGCGGTGCTCGGGGTGCGGTGCGAGGTACGTTGCACGGTGAGGTGCTAGGTGAGGTACGTTGCACGGTGAGGTGCTAGGTGAGGTACGTTGCACGGTGAGGTGCTAGGTGAGGTACGTTGCACGGTGAGGTGCTAGGTGAGGTACGTTGCACGGTGAGGTGCTAGGTGAGGTAATTTGCACGGTGAGGTGCTAGGTGAGGTACGTTGCACGGTGAGGTACGTTGCACGGTGAGCTGCTAGGTGAGGTGCGAGGTGAGGTGCGTTCCGTGTTGCGGTGTGAGGTGCGTTGCGCGATAATGTAATGTAATATAATATATAATGTAGTAGTAGTAATAGTATATTGTAATATAATATAAATAATGCACTAATGTAATGTAATATAATATATAAGTTAATATAATATATAAGTAAATATAATATATAAGTAAATATAATATATAAGTAAATATAATATATAAGTAAATATAATATATAAGTAAATATAATATATAAGTAAATATAATATATAAGTGAATATAAATATATAAGTAAATATAATATATAAGTAAATATAATATATAAGTAAATATAATATAGGATAATAATATAATATAATATAATATAATATAATATAATATTATAATATAATATAACATAATATAACATAATACAAACATAATACAAACATAATATAAACATAATATATCATAAAATAACATAAAATAACATAAAGTAACATAATATATAATATAATATAATGTAATATAATATATAACATAATATAATATATAACATAATATAATATATAACATAATATAATATATAACATAATATAATATATAACATAATATAATATATAACATAATATATTAATAATATTAGTAATAGAAATAGTATAATGAAATATAATATATTGTAATGCGGTGCGAGTTGCGGTTCGGTGCGCTGTGAGGGGCGAAGTGTGGTGCGAGGGGCGTTGAGCGGTGTGGTGCGCGATGCTCGGTGCGCGGGGCGTTGAGCGGTGTGGTGCGCGATGCTCGGTGCGCGGGGCGTTGAGCGGTGTGGTGCGCGATGCTCGGTGCGCGGGGCGTTGAGCGGTGCGGTGCGCGATGCTCGGTGCGCGAGGCGTTGAGCGGTGCGGTGCGCTATGCGGTGCGCGATGCGATGTGCGGTGCGCGATGCGATGTGCGGTGCGGAGCGCGGTTCGGTGGGAGGTGTGAGACGAGGTGCGCGGGGGGTGCAAGGTTGGGTGCGCGGTGCGGTGAGTGGTGTGTGCGGACACGGACCGCGCAGATAACTATTCGCGTGAAATATATAAATAGGGCAGAAGACACGGACCGCGCAGAGAACACGTCGCGGATAAATGTACAAATAGGGCAGAAGACACGGACCGCGCAGAGAAGACGTCGCGGATAAATGTATAAATAGGGTAGAAGACACGGACCGCGCAGGGAACACGTCGCGGATAAATGTATAAATAAGGCAGACGACACGGACAATCATCGAGGTAGCTATCGACGTGGATACAACACACCATTGGAGTACCCACTACGCCGAAACGACTGACTACGATGAAGCCAACCAGCAAGGGCATGGATGAGGAGGGATTCTCCTCGCCACCCGCCCGGCACACCACTAAGAAGAACCGCACCAAGAGAACCTATGCACCAATTGAAACCAGAAACCTCTTCGAACACCTAGACAACGACGAGGAAGAAACGCCACCACCCATAGTGGCCACCATAGAGAACATCACCCCCCTACCAGCTGGAGTGCATCACTGCCGGCAATAGGAAAGACGTATCAATGCGGTACAGCAAAAGCCGTCTAACGATACGTACAACCACCAAGAAAGCATACGATGTGGCCTTCAAACAACTAAAGGAAACAAAAACTCCTTTCTACACCCACGGGTATGGCAAACCACCAATCTTCAAGACCGCCTTGAAAGGTCACCAGCCTCCATAACATCGCAACAAGTAGCGGATGAATTAGCTCACAAGAAGATGCCAATCCTCGGAGTACGACATCTATTCAAAGTACTACAACGTCGAGAAGACGGCATGGTTAAAGGAACTTCACTACCAATCTACATCCTGATACTTCAAAAAACGAAGGACCTACCAACAAAACTAAAAGAGCTCGACGAATTATTTGGCATCAAAATCCGCCTGGAACCATACAAGAAACCGGTAACAGGCACACAATGCTTCTACTGCCAGGGATTCGGACACATCGCGAAGCACTGCTACAGGGCGACGAGAAGCGTCCGGTGCTCGGGAGAACACAAGGTAGCTGAATGCGACCAAACTTCACCGAAATGCAGCAACTGCAGCATGGAGCACGCGGCGAGCCATCGGCATTGTCCCGTGTTCCAAAGATACCTACAATCCAGACGACCAGGGCAACAACCGACTACGCAAAAGACTCCTGAAAAACCTAGTCCACCCACAAGAAACCCCGATCCAGTCCCCAATCCTATACTACCCTCCCCTAACCCACCAAACCCCCCAACTTCCCCTCTTCTTTTCCAAATCCTATCCAATCCCTATATTCAACAATTCATACCCCTCATCACACAGCTCCCCCCCGACTCTCTTCAACAAATCATGTCCCTAATCATACTAATACTCAAAAAACCTAATCTCCTAGCATTTATAACCACCCTCATCACACAACTCTCACCGCAATAAGAGGACTACTCTTTTTGCGAAAACCTTCCCCAACCACCTCCAGACCAACACCTCATCTTTTGGGTCAAGACGAGTAAACTCTCTCGTCGGTACCAAAAGACAACCAAACAGATACGGCGTGGCGCAGAGAACACCGCGAGGTGCGTTGTTGCGGAGTGCGGTGCGTTGTGGCGGTGTGCGTTGTGCTGTGCGAGATGCGGTGCGGTGCGATGTACGTTGCACGGTGAGGTTCTAGGTGAAGTGCGAGGTGTTGTGCATTCCGTGTTGCGGTGTGAGGTGCGTTGCGCGATAATGTAATATAATATATAATATATAAGAATAATATAATAGTAAGATAAAATATATAATATAATATAATATAATATAATATAATATAATATAATATAATATAATATTAATCTAATATAATATAAATATACATAAATAGTAAGTTTGCCCGAAGTCAGGTCTTTCACTGCAATCATAAGCATTTTCATGCTATGCTTGCAGCTTTACTGGGGAATTGTAGATGTGGTAGCTTCCCGTTGCTTTCCACAAATAATATAATATAAGATAATATAATATAATATAATATAATATAATGTAATAAATGTAATGTAATAAATGTAATGTAATAAATGTAATGTAATAAATGTAATGTAATAAATGTAATGTAATAAATGTAATGTAATAAATGTAATGTAATAAATGTAATGTAATAATGTAATGTAATAAATGTAATGTAATAAATGTAATGTAATAAATGTAATGTAATAAATGTAATGTAATAAATGTAATGTAATAAATGTAATGTAATAAATGTAATGTAAATGTAATGTAATAACATGTAATGTAATACATGTAATGTAATAAATGTAATGTAATAAATGTAATGTAATAAATGTAATGTAATAAATGTAATGTAATAAATGTAATGTAATAAATGTAATGTAATAAATGTAATGTAATAAATGTAATGTAATAAATGTAATGTAATAAATGTAATGTAATAAATGTAATGTAATAAATGTAATGTAATAAATGTAATGTAATGTAATGTAATGTAATGTAATGTAATATAATGTAATATAATGTAATATAATGTAATATAATGTAATATAATGTAATATAATGTAATATAATGTAATATAATGTAATATAATGTAATATAATATAATATAATATAAATATAATATAATATAATATAATATAAATAATATATATAATACAATATATAATATAATATAATATAATAGAATATAATATAATAATAATATAATATAATATAATATAGTATAATGAAATATAATATATTGTAATGCGGTGCGAGGTGCAGTTCGGTGCGCTGTGAGGGGCGAAGTGCGGTGCGAGGGGCGTTGAGTGGCGCGGGGCGTTGAGCGGTGCGGTGCGCGATGCGATGCACGGGGCGTTGAGCGGTGCGGTGCACGGTGCAGAGCGCGGTTCGGTGGGTGGTGCGAGGCGAGGTGCGGTGCGTGGTGTGCGCGGACACGGACCGCGGAGAGAACTCTTCGCGGGAAATGTATAAATAGGGCAGAGGACACGGACCGCGCAGAGAACACGTCGCGGATATATGTACAACTAGGGCAGAAGACACGGACCGCGCAAAGAAGAATGAATGAATAAATGGTATATGCTGAATGCGGCGACTGATAATTACCAGCCGCGGCTACAGCTAACCTTTTGGATGGTCTAATTGTCCATTAGCGATCCGCGGGTTCCAAGACATTGTCTTTTAGTCCCGCTAATTTTGAAGTTAAGGCCGAAAAGGGGGGAAATTAAATTTAGGGATTGATGTCAACCATGGCAGTGTTTGGTGTTTGATGTTACTCGCACGTCAGTTTGGGTGTAAATATTGGTGTTATGGGTATAAGTATAAAGTTAGCCCACCCGGCTTGATATAGGAGGAGTGAATTTACTGGTGGAGGCAAGGGGACTACTCCGGCATTTGCCTGAACGCTAAGGAAACCACCTAAACCATTAGCAGAGTAGCTTTAGAAACGAGAATTTTGTTATAGTTTCGAAATTGAATTTTAATTTAGGAGGTAAATGGGTCGTATATTCGGAATTTTGAATTTAGAAATGATTGGAGTAAGTAAGTACTACTGGTGGAGATTAGGGACCTACTCCGACATTTGTCTTTATGCTAAGGAAAACCACCGAAAACCTTAGCAGAGTAGGGGTGAAGTTAAGTAAAGAATTTCGAAAAATGGCCAAAATCGATCCTGGTTGTTGTTGTCCGGTTCTTGAGGTGAATAACCGGTAAATCACCTTGCAATGGAATGATCCATTATGTCGAGCTAGTGTGTCAGTTTGCACATAACACGTCAATGCCGATTAATATCCCATCCTCATAATGAAAATCCATATAAAGATAAGCATTGGGTTTGCATTCAGAGATTGATTGCTCCAAAGCGGCAAAGATCTTATGTGGAATTCCATCCGCCCTGCCTTTATATGTCGGGCAGTCATCCCAACACAGGCAAACACGTGGTGCATCCACTCCTCTATTCTTTCGTTGAGGACGTTTCTTGACGGCCTCAGGGCGCGGAGGTGCTGGCCCATACGGATCAGTTTGAGCTCCCTTAGTTTGCGTCATTTTGATCTCTAGCGGTTCCGGGACAGTTTGAGTGCCCTCGGTTTGCGTCATTTTAATCTCTAACGGTTCCGGGACAGTTTGAGTACCCGCGGATCGTTGCTTTTTAGGCTCAGGTGTGGCCAAGTCTAGGTCCTCTGTCTGCGAGGCCTGTGTTGCCTGGGTCCTACGTGGTCCAGTTCTTTTATGTTTATTTCCAGTGCCTTTGAAAGCATCTGTATTTGCTGTGACGGTCACCCATCCAGGAGGCTCAGGGCGAAGAGCGATGGACTCCTCTGTGCCTAGGCTATTGGGAATGGCAGCAGGAGCGAACTCAACTGGAACTGCCTTTTTATTGATAGCAGGATCATCCTGTACTATCGCCTTTTTTCGCGATGCGCTGTTTGGTGGTGGCTTCGTGCGCCGGTATGGTTCAATTTTACTCGGTAGTGGCACAATCGCTGAAGTTTGGTCACCCCGCAGACTGTGGGCCCTTCCGCCAAGACCGCCAGAAACATAGGCAACGGCCTCTTAGTCCTCCCAGAAGTCATGTTGACGACCGAGAGAACCTTGAAGCCATGACCGCCCAGGCAGTCCCGGATCTCAGAAGTTTCCACATCGGAATCGACTCCTTTGACTACGAATTTCCTTATTGGTATCCGCGGTTTCTTATTTTCCTCGCGATGAGGAATATTGCGCCGAAGCAATAGCTGTCGGTACTTGTAATAGGCTCCCATTGAAGTTAGCCTAACCCTTGTCCCGAATCCTTCCGCCTTGCAAATGAATGCAAGAGGTTCGGTCTTTGCGAATTCCCTGTTCGCCGCTGCGAGATCTACAGTAAATTGCCGACTCACCAGCAGGGAAGGAGGTTTCGACTTACATGGTTGCGAGTCCTTTGTCCTCGGACCCCCAGGTGAGCCCCCGCTAGCCGGCGGGAGGACCTCCGGGGATGGGAGGACATTAGGAGTGGACTCGACTTCAATAGTAGCACTGGCTACATTATTTTCTTGTCTACGCCGCGTACGCTGCGCGATTGGAGTGCACTCAGATGAGCTTTCGCTCGTTCCAGGCCTACGTGGTCCCATATTGGGCTGGTGTTATAGGTGTGGGAGGTGGTTGACAGGTTGGAAGTGCCCTGACAAAGACCTTGGGTAAGAGGCCGAGCTAGGGGCAGATGGGATAAGACCTAGTGCCTTTTGAGGTTATGAGGTACTAACGGGTATAGTTAGGTTTGGTAACCCTAAAGCTGTCGGGCAAGCCTTGGCTATAGGTTAGCTGCGTTGGCGCAGTCGCTGGTTCCGATATTGCTATCGGTCCTCAAACCCAGTCACCGCTGGGTGAGTGCTTGGTCGCCGGTCCGCTAGGAGCGCTTCTCTCGGTGCTGGAGACAACCTTCCTCTTCCGCTGCTGGCCGACGAATGAATCGCGCAAAGAAGACGTCGTGGATAAATGTATAAATAGGGTAGAAGACACGGACCGCGCAGAGAAGACGTCGTGGATAAATGTATAAATAAGGCAACGACACGGACCGCGCAGAGTAAACCGCGAGGTGCATTACTTATGACAAGTTTACTCCTATATCTCCTTAATCTGGCCTAGTCCACCGCTCTGGTCTTCGGGTAGCGAGCTGCCTTGTCACGCAGCGGGCCCGAGTTCGATCCCCGGTCGGGACAGTTTTTTCTGAGTGAGGTTTTTATCGAAATCATTTGGCCATCGCAATAATCATCATTCATATTCATCTTAGGTTAAGCATAGGATTAGGGACTCTCCTGGCGCACACCATTATCATAATCACCCATCATATAATCGGGGCAACGTAACCCCACCTTCCAGGCGCCCCAACCTCAGAAGTGGGTTATAAGTACGCCATGCCAGGAGAGGAACCAGGAATGTGGAACGACAAACCTGGGGCATTTGAAAAAAAAAAACATTAAATACATAAATATTTTAAAATACCGGTAACTATATTTAAATAATTATTTTTTTAGTAAACAGCTTAATTTTATTCGTTAAATAGACTTTTGATTTCCAAATCCTCTAGACAAATTCACGAGTCATGCCCTCGTGACATTACTTATAATAAATACCCTTAATTTTCGCACAAGTCACAAAACTTGAATAGTCGAGCTACAGGACAGTCGTTCTTATAATTTGTCAAATTTATAATTAACTAGCAATTATGTTGTAATTCAATACAACCACTACATGGAATCACGTAATGCAATAAAAAGTCAATGTAGTTTTTTAGGGCATGAAGTTAGAGAGTGAAACTTACACAGACAGTGAAGGGAACTTGTGTCACAGCTTTGCAACACTCTGGTTAATGTAAATTAAATGTTACAACCACGATCAAATGTATTCATTTTGCACAAATAGAGGGGACTCCATTATATTGCCTTACAAACTTACATGTTTTCTTTCATAATTATACTACCATATTACCAAAGATTCAAGACGCGACATTATCAAAGATGTTTAAGTGTCTCAAAATAGCACCTCAATATTGTCTTTGTATTAAAAACCTGAGTAAACTATCCCTGGAGACAGCAATGACCATCTTCCGCTTAAAAATCGCACCAATCATGACCTATGGACTAGAAGTGATTTGGAAGAACCTAGATAAGGCAAACCTAGAGGAAATAGAGAAAGTCAAAGCACACTTTTTAAAGACAGCGCTTAGCGTTTCAAAATACACGCCCTCACGCCTAACATACTCGTACATACTGACAAAGGAACCCTTCTTCATAGAAGAGCTCCACCTGGACCTTCTCCTGCCGGCAACAGATGCCTACAAAGATCTGCTGAGGGAACTAAACGAGAAGAGAGAACAGATATGGCCTGAGATCTACGCAACGGATGCGATGATCTACAGGGAATGGACAACAACCAGATACGACCTCAGACACACCGTGACGAGTCGCAGTCCATGGTTTCCACCACAGGATATGCACAACAGTGAAGCGCCATAACCCAGAAGAAAAGTGCAAGTGCAAACTATGTGGGTCGCACTGCGACCGATATCACCTACTACAGTGTAAAAACATAGGAACATCGATAACAGACTTCTGTAAGACATGAAAACAATTCTTTCTACATGGCCATTGGCTGCAATAATACCTATTATTAATATTGTCTTTTGATGTATCCACCCTATTCCCAAGCCTTAGAATTCTAACTGCGGAAGTGTCAACCACTGCATTCCGAAACCTACCTCATAATTTCTTAAACAGAAGCGTTGTGATGTATCAAGGCCGTGTTCGATAAATTACCTGCCGTTTTTAACTGCATGCTACAAAAATCGAAGTCAGAATCCAGCAATGAAAACCCACTGTATGGAGCAGATAGACACTCTGCCTGAGTAATAGAGGAGTGGAGTAAGGCGGAACGCTGTGCCGAATATAGTCCACAGACGAGAAGAATGGAAGCGAGGGACGAAGGGGGGCACGGGGAATTGCAAGCGATACAATGGGTGGATTTCTCAATCGATGTCTAAACCACGACCGCGGTTTTCCAATTTTTTAATGTTTCTATAACAACTACAAAAACTGAAAATCTATGGCTGTTCATTATAAAAACAAATGTCTGAATCATGTCTATGGTTTCATAATTTCTGTGAATTTTCAGTCATTTTTATGGGTGTTACGGAAACAATAAAAAATTGGAAAATCTAGTTTTATGGGAAAAAAATTCAATTTAAAACTTTTCTTTAATTTTTTAATTATTAATTAATTTTTTAGTTTAGTTTAAAATAGATAGGGCTAAGCTTGTTTATTTTTTATAAATAGAAATCGTTGAAATATTATGAATTTGTGGTAGTAGTTTAGACTTCGGTTGAGAAATCCACCCAATGACTTACTACCTGATAATATAGGAACAGTCATGATGTCACTCACATCTGTAGTTTATTTCAGGCGTATTCAGTTTTATATTTTATATTTTGTGTTTTACGGTAATTAAATTTGCTCTTCTTATTTAGTTTACTTACTTCATATTTTAATATTTCGTAGTTCACTGTAAGGGCGATGATTAAAATTTTGAAGTGTGTCCGTCAGACTCGGAACTAACACGCCCGCTCAGCGTCTAAATGAAGGTAAGTTATAGGCCTAGTACAATCCTTCATGATATAATGTCTGAGTATGAAATACCTACTGCTTTCATACACTCCGTCTGTGGACTATACAGATAGTGAGGGTTATCCAATCTACCAATTCGGGAATTGTATTACTTCCCTATAGTTTAACGGGGGTGATGGTGAAATTTCTATTTTCTACATTTTTAAGCTACATACTTGATATTTTGTACACACATTCATGTCACAATAGGTAATATTATACTGAAGTTTCATCCTTCTAGGTTAAAAAGTTTTTGAGTTATTGAAGAAAATCCATTTAAAAATTTGCAAATTAAAATTTTTAATTAGTCCCATAATTTTTAGTAACCTTTAATTTTTTTTTTTTACACGACCACTGACTTATTTAGAACAACACTGTGCATTAACTTTTCTATATCATTATAATAAAGGAATAAAAAAATATATACATCCTCTGCATAAGATTTTTTTTAAATTACTACACATATTTTACTTTTTATTTAAAAAACTATCAACGTCGTTTCAAAATCCATGCATATAGTGTGTGGGACATGCAGTTCAAATTTCGTACTTCAATCATTAAATTTGTCAATGCTATTTTGATTTGAATGTATTGAAATGCAATGAAAATAAAAGTGTGGAAAAGCCAGTTTTAAAGTTTGCATGTAGTTAAATTGAAAATGTAGCATATATGCCCTCCTACAGTCATTAGGGAGACTTACAAGCGCCATAGGACACTGAAACTTCACCAACTTATACTTTAAGGTACGTAGTATTTTTTAATACAAAAAACAAAAAAATGCCAAATTTTACCGAAAATGTCGAAAATTTCACCCATCACCCCCTTAAATGAGAGATCTGGCGCTTGATTTTAGTGTCTTGCAGTTAAAAACTTATTGTACAGGGGTTTCTTGGGAAAAAAATTCAAGGTAGGTTCCGGCATGCAATGGTCGACAGTTCCCTGTCCACCGCTGTGGTCTCGAGGTAGCGTGCTGCCTTGTCACGCAGCGGGCCCGGGTTCGATCCCCGGTCGGGACAGTTTTTCTGGGTGAGGTTTTTTATTGGGGTTTTTCCTCACCTGTAAGACAAATGTCAGGAAAACTTTATGGCCCAAACGGTCCCCGAAATTATATGGCCATCGCAATCATCATCATTCATATTCATCTTAGATTAAGCTTAGGATTAGAGACTCTCCTGGCGCACCACTATCATCATCATCACCCATCATATCATCGGGGCAACGTAACCCCGCCTTCCAGGCGCCCCAACCTCAGGAGTTATAAGTACGCCATGCCAGGAGAGAACACCAGGAATGTCGAAAGACAGCCTGAGGCATTTGAAACAAAATAAAAAATGATTGACAATTCCCTTGTAAGATGAATGCGGGTGGCGGGTTGAATCTTTTTTGCAGGACACGAAGCGATACTTGAACAGTAATATAACATTATAAGCTCTCCGAGCATCCCAACCTTGAACTGTTTTCAAATCATCTCCTGTATAATCTACATTCCTCATATCATGCTTAATGCTATTCTCTCACCTCATTCTTGGTATACCAAATGGGGGCATTCCCTGCATTAACTCATATAGGCCTATTTCAAATTTGAGGAATAGTTTCTTTTCTTGCAGAATGTGGTCCAATTACCTCATAACATTGTTATTCTTGATAGAAGCTTCTACAGTTCCATGCTCCGTTTGGTTAATTATTATAATTACACGCCATTTTATTTTCTTTGTGATAAGAATTTCTATCAGATGCAATGCATTAGGGTCTCATTAAATAAAACAAAAGAAGTTATTTCTTTCCGGAGTCGTAGTTATATGTTCCGCTAGACTATATCGTTATTTAGCGTAATTCATTGCAATTTCCATTTCTGGAAACAATATCAACATATAAATTGGGTTACTTTCACATAAATTGTTTCTTGTGGCAATAACATTGCATCTCTTATAACATCCAGACATAGTAGACCTATTACGTTCCCCATATCCGATCCTGCATTGCACAACGATACTTTCTCACAAGTGAAAATATATACTAATATCGGTACCGTTCCAAATTACTCTTAACCTGGAGCTAATCATTTCGTAAAATACAATTATAGCAATCATAATACACGTGTAATGAAGTTTACAAGGAGAGGAAACCAAACTAAATACCATTTTGTGATATTAAAGAACAAGAACTGCTGTTTAAAATCATAACTAACTCACTGGCACTATCGATCCCGCAGGTTCATGACCGCGTGGACATAAACTCTCCATGCATCCCTATCCTGAGCTAATGTTTTCCAATCATCATCTTCTTCTTCACTTCACGGGCTAGGCAAAATGTCTGTTCCGCCTCACAGTTGTTCTGTCCATTTTTTCACTGGCCTTCCTACATTCCTTGAACCTCTTGGCTTGTAGTTGAATGCTGGTCTTGGTAGTCTTGATACATTCATACTTTCTACATGTGTAAACCATTTATTTTTCCAATCATTCCATGTATAATCCACTTCCCTCAAATCATAGTTAATGTTATTCTTCCACCTCATTCTTGGTCCACCAACTGAACGTTTTTCCTCTGGTTTTCCTACAAGAAGCTTCCATGCACATATATCATTCCCATTCGTGCCACATGTCCTGCCTATCGCAGTCTACGAGACTTAACTGTTCTTATTATATCTGGCTTCCTATAAAGACCCTGTACTTCACTGTTATGTAAGTCTTCTTCATTCACCTGTCTGTTCATCTCTTTTTGGTCCAAAAATTTTCGTAAGAACTTTATTCTCAAATACTACTCGTTTAAAATCATAGCTGGTTCAAAATCATGCCTGGTTTAGGGGGCTAATTGTCCCTCATTTTGGAAATATTAGCAATTCTTTTTAACATACTTAGTTACTTACTTACTCACTGGCATTATCGAACCCGTAGGTTCATGGCCGCACGGACATAAGCTCTCCATACATCCCTATCCCGAGCCAATGCCTTCCAATCATTCCCTGTATAATCTACTTCCCTCAAATCATAGTTAATGTTATTCTCCCATCTCATTCTTGGTCTACCAACTGGGCGTTTTCCCTCTGGCTTTCCTACAAGAAGCTTCCATACAAGTCTTTCATTCCCCATACGTGCAACATGTTCTGCCCATGGCAGTCTACGAGACTTAACAGTTATTATATCTGGCTTCCTATAAAGACACACTTTATTTATTTTAAATATTTCTTTGTTTATTTATTTATTTATTTAGCCTGGCGCAGTTAAGGCCATGTGGCCTTCTCTTCTACTCAACAGGACAAACATATGTTAGAAAATAGTACTCATAATTAACTGTAGGGTGATAGATTTTTTGGGTGGCAAAGTCCAAAGGAGGGGGGGCCTTAAGTCGTGAGTCCCGAGTTTGAAAATTTTCAGGCTCGTAAAAGATCCTTAAGCCTGAATAAAAAGGCCTCTAAGCAAAATTTTACCGACCTCAACGTTCTAGTTGTCTGTTAGGTGTCTCATTGAGTGCGTGTGTTAACCGCATATAATTCATGACATCTACGAGCAAATAAGTTAATTAAAATTAACTTGGTCTAGTAACTCCTTACAAAAACTAGAAGCTAACACAAGCAAAACTGAGATTATGAAATTTAGACGAGGAGGAAACGTAAACAGGAATGAGAAATTCAAGTATGGAAATGCCCAACTAGAATTAGCCACTGCTACAAGTATCTCGGTCTAACATTGCAAGTCACAGGAAAATCATTCACCAAGCACATCCTGGAAAGATGCAACTCAGCAATAAAGACCACATTTGACATTCGAAATGTCGAAAAGCTGTCAATCGAAACAGCTATAAGCAAAATGTAAACCTCTACAAGCACAGTCGAATACACTATCAAACAGCAATCTCACTGGAGCAATGGAAGTCCCTACCGCTGACCAATCAGAAGGCAGATATAACGTACAGTCGACTAGACCATCAAACAGGAATCTCATTGGAGCAATGGAAGTCCCTACCGCTGACCAATCAGAAGGCAGATACAACTTACGAACACATCGCGGTGAACGTACAAATAGGACAGACAGCGGACAGAATTGCCAGTCTCAAGACAACCCTTGAGGATGCCAGACGCAGTGTCTGGCGAAACGTCGGGGAACTACAAGCCTCACGACCACGGCCTACAGCCCGAAAATCTTCTTCAATATCATCATAGCTATAAGACTATTTTATATTAAGATATCACCAATAGCGTGCTCTGCAATCACCACATTCTGGACTCGGTTAACCACAGCAAATCTGAAAAGATTGGAAATGGTCAAAATTGCCTACCTCCGGAGAGTACTTAGGGTTTCAAGGTCAACGAGCTCCCGACTCATATACCATCTAACCAAGACTGACTTCTTCATCAGAGAAATAGCGTTAAAATATAACCTGCCACACACCCCGGCCTACGAAGCACAATAAGAGAGAGAGAGAGAGAGAGAGAGAGAGAGAAGAAAAAGCAGAGGATATAGACCGCGGATTCTTCCTGACCCCAGCGATGAACACCGAAGAATGGAAGGAACCAAACTTCTCCCTAAGACACATGTTCACGAGGACCGCCACACATGGATTCCACTACAGAGTATGTACCATAAAGGGTTCCACCTCGCATCGAACCAGTGCCTCTGCAAGCTATGTGACCAAAAAGTCAACAATACCACCTTATTGACTGTATAGCAAGAAGAAAGCCACTAAATTCTATGGAGACGATAATAATTTTCAGTAATTGTATTATAATGTAAACAGTGTGTTAATGAATCTTTATATACGGCATAGTAACTCCTTACAAAAGACAGGTTATGGCTCAACAATGGGCTACGCCATTACAGATAGATAGATCATCATCAACAATCACGGATTAAGCCCATGTGGCTTGTTCCGGTCTCATAGATTCTAATTCAAAAAGTTGAATCCATCTCTTTTTCGGTCTACCAATATTCCTGTCTCCTCTTGGTTTGTAATTAAGTATAATTTTTGGAATCCGATCATGTCATTCTTTGAACATGTACTTTCCATTTTTTTAGATTATTTTATTTTATCTAAAAGTTTAAAGATATTTAGCTCATTTCTAATATCTTCACTTCTTCTTTTATCTAGAAGTTTGCAGCCATCCACACTTCTCAGAAATCTCATTTCAGCTGCTTCTATGATCTTCTCTTCTCTTTTAGTTAAAACTTAAAATTCACTACCATACAATAGGCCGAGTTTGAACCCGCGACCCTCGAGACCACAGACAAGGAACATAACCACTAATCCACCGCGACCGATATAAAAGGTTATTATAAACTGAAATTATTTTTCACTTTCTTAAATTAATTATTTAATGTTTACATAAATTATATATTACGGCGTTAAGCAACGATAAAAAGGCGATATTTCGTAATCGGATTGAAATTAGCTCATTTTTATATTTAGGTAATAAGGCAATAAAACTCAAGTCTCGAACTTCGGAGAATACTGGAAAAGATTAAAACTTTTTTGTTAAAGTTTTAAACCAATTAAATTATTACATAAGAATATCAGAAACGGATGGGTGTTAGATAATCTTTCACCGTCTTAAATCAATTATTTTATGTTTATATAAATTATCCATTAAAAGGTTAACCACGCTTTAAGATTCCTCCATTTCTTCATCCGTGTGAAAGTAGCCTCATTTCTATACACCTGTGATGGACAGTTTTACTAATTTCAATAGACAGTGTGATTATGTAAGAGCGTGTGAATATTGCACAGGGCATAAGGAATGCTCCACTGAACAATTTGAGACAAGAAATCTAAGGTCCCAGAGGCCAGATAAAGGAGATATAGGAGTAAACTTGTCATAAGTAATGCCACGAGCGATTTCCAAATTATCGATAAATTCACGACTCACGAAGTGAGGAGTGAATTTATCTAGAGAATTTGGAAATCAAGAGTGGCATTTGTTAGGACTATTTAACGAATAAAATTAAGCTCTTTACTAAAAAATAATTATTTGAATATAGTTACCGGTGTTTTAAAATATTTATATAGTTAATGTAAACGGCGATGTTTGAAAACAAATTAGAAATGTGAGGTTATGTATACTCACTGCAATTCGATCACAATATTGTAAGAATGCAGTCTAGTAGAGAAATAATGAGACATCAAACTATTATAATCAAAATTTATATTTTGAATAAACAACTCAGTAAAATCACTGAATCTATTCATTATTTGCTATATTCAATGTATTTGTTGGAGAAAAATAATGGTCGAACCTGTTCAGAATATTAAAAAAGGAGCTTTTTTCATCACAAAAGCAGGAGCTGATAAAGAGAAATCGACAAATAGCGAGGTGAAACACGACTGTCATTGGTGTAAAACAGAATTAATTGAAACGTGATTGGTCATTGACTATTATTTGCGACATGAGTTAAACAAATAGTCTTTAACATTACCGCCAAGTCTTTTTTATTTACATTATTTATCTCTTAACTGCAAGTACCACCGTTGACAAATTAACGTATCATTTTTATCATTTTACTTACTTACTCACTGGCACTATCGAACCCACAGGTTCATGGCCGAGCGGACATAAGCTCTCCATACATCCCTATCCTGAGCTAATGTTTTCCAGTCATTCCCTGTATAATCTACTTCCCTCAAATCATAGTTAATGTTATTCTCCCACTCCATTCTTGGTCTACCAACTGGGCGTTTTCCTTCTGATTTTCCTACAAGAAGTTTCCATGCACGTCTTTCATTCCCCATACGTGCCACATGTCCTTCTCATCGCAGTCTACGAGACTTAACTGTTCTTATTATATCTGGCTTCCTATAAAGACCACGTAGTTCATTGTTATGTAGTTTTCTCCATTCACCTGTCTGTTCATCTTTCTTTGATCCAAATACAAGTAATCTCCTTTCCTCCCCTAAAGTAACAGTCCATGTTTCGCATCCATATACGAGTAATATAAAGTACAGTAAAGTGATCCCACTACAGGCCTCAGGAGGCACTTGGGGTAGTGGGAGGTTAAGGCTCCCACTTTTCTAGACAATCGGCACTTGATGTCAGTCGGGTTGTCAGCCCTGCGTGACGGTCGTTTTTACCCCCAGAACAAGCGTCAGGTACTCATTTCCGTTAGAAGCTGAGTCGACCCCAGGGCCATGGTGCCGCCAGAGGGTTTGGGTCAGTTTAAAAATCCTGACCCCGCCGGGTCTCGAACCCTCGACCTTCCGGCTTGTAGGCAGTGCCTTAACCACTACGCTACGGCGTGCCCCCCATATAATATAAGCTGTAGAATAATATTTAACTTATAACAGTTGCTCAAACTGACGGTCACCAACCTCAATGCAAGCGTGACATCGGTCTACAAGATTCTGCCGCACCCTGGAGTGCTTCGAATCACATCACAGGCAAGTAATTTCATGTCCTTTTTCGTTGGAGTCTCAAGCACAAGTAAATTTAGATATCACCATAGGATCAAGGGGAGTAAGGTCAAATCCTTCCTTGTCATCAGAGTATTCCTTGCAGGAACTAAGGATGCATATGATGTGAGGAATTAGGCTAGCTGTCAATGATTTCTATTATCCTCTTTCTAACGTCGAGTGCCGTATTGTCTAACAACATTCACAATAACTATATATATATATATATATATATATATATATATATATATATATATATATATGAATTACTATGGATATATATCCATAGTAATTCTGCCCGAAGGCAGGTCCTTCACTGCAATCATAGAATTTTCATTCTATGCTTGCAGCTTTAGTAGGGAATTGTAGGTGCGGTAGCTTCCCATTGCTTTCCACACCGGTGAAGGATGATAATGATAAGGATGATGATGATGGCCACATGATTTCGGGGACCGTTTGGGCCTTAAAGGTTTCCTGACATTTGTCTTATAGGTGAGGAAAAACCTCACCCAGAAAAACTGCCCCGACCGGGCCCGCTGCGTGACAAGGCAGCACGCTACCTCGAGACCACAGCGCTGGACATATATATAGTATTGTACCCGAGAGCAGGTCTTTCACTGCAAACTCAGCATTATCCACTCTTTCCTTAACTCTGCCTTCCTTTTTGTATCCGCATACATACCATTTATTTTAATACTGCCTATCACCCGATGTATTTTTCTGCCTCTAACCTTCTTTCCGTTAACCATTCCCTCTAGGGCATCCGTTAGCGGGCAGTTTCTTCTTAGCCAGTGACTAATCCAATTTTTTCCTCTTCGTTACGAGTTTCAGCATTGTTCTTCCTTCACCCACTGTGTTTAGAACATTTTTATATTTTTTATTTTGTCTGTCCATTTTATACGCTCCAACTTTCTCTATATCCACATCTCAAAAGCGTCTAGTCGCTTTTCCTCATTCCATCGTAATGTACAAGTCTCTGCCCCATACATAGCACTCCACTAGCCTCTTTCGTAATTCAGTTAATGGTCTTCTTTTATCAAAATTCTTGGAAATGCTTGGTGTTTTCATCCCCACACTCCTAACACTTTCCAGTGCGTGGTCATTTATACCCCAGCCGCCATATCTCCGGCTCTGATGTTTAGGTTATACGAAGGAAGAATTCGCCCTCTACTGCCAATTAGGAAATGGTTGTATTGCGAGTAGATGTCTGTCACAAATAATCGCTGCTTTTGACGCAGCTATAGCGCTCTAGTAACGTTTGAAATTGCTGATATGTTGCTGTATGTCTGCTAACCGAATACATAAAGCGGGCACTCTCACTGAATATCCATATCGGCAACACTGTCGTGAAAACTTCAGGGCCGGAGAAACAGTGGCTGCAGTATAGTTAAGCATGGCTTCAACTATTTTTGGTCATCCCTCACACATATTATGGTGACGGAGGGAAAAGTGGAAAGTACCTGTCTCTTTCTTAAACCGACCAGACTACTTCTCTCTCTTAAAACGACCAGACAACTAAATTCTCACAGAATATAGTACATGTAAATAAACATCATAGTGCATACACGTAAACTTGTAAGCACGTTAATTGTAAATCAGCTGGAAAATAGCAAAGCTTTAAAAAATATATATATGATAGACAAGTTTACTTCCATACCTCCATAGGCTGCCTTCTTGGACCCTGGGTTTCCTACCCCAAACTGTTCAGTGGAGCATCCCCTGTGCCCTGTTTAATTTTTAAACAGTCTTACAGAATCACTCTGTATATAACGTCTAAAGTTAAATTAAAGTATAAAAATATAAGTAAGAATTTGAAAACGAAGTTTGGCTCACAAATTGCTAGAAACTGCAAACATCTGTTGGGCAGACATTTATAAACAGAAGCTATGGACGTGAAGCTTGCTGACATTATGTACAACAAGGTCACGGAGGTTATTAAACAATGACAAAAGCGACAGACTTAGCTGCACTTAATCAACATTAAGCTCTTAACAAGCGCAGGCTTATTTTCTACTGCGTCGTAATGACAAGAGTTTTACACTATTTTCATTAAGTTCAACATGTCATTTATCACCACTGCTGGATCTTTGTTTTCTTTAGCTATTCAAGAGAACAAGCATGTTTGGTATTGTCTACATATGGGACCCTTTGCATTCCTCTTGACAGAAGTCGGTTGCTGAAAATTTTATTCATCCTGGTGATACTATTACATAGACTAAAATTTGCAAGTAGAGTTCGTACATAGCGAATTTGTGTTCACTATTGGTTATTCCATCCCTACCTTTTCTATGATTAACAACTGTGTATTTTCAAACATGTCTATCGAAAATGTGTGAATATATAGGCCCCTATATATTTATGGGACACGCCGTAGCGTAGTGGTTAAGGCACTGAGCTACAAGCCGGGGGGTCGAGGGTTCAAGTCCCGTTGTGGTCAGGATTTTTAAACTGACCCAAACCCTCTGGCGGCACTATGGCCCTGGGGTCGACTCAACCTCTAACGGAAATGAGTATCAGATGCTTGTTCTGGGGGTAAAGGCGGCCGTCACGCAGGGCTGACAACCCGGCTGACAAAGTGCCGATTGTCTAGAACAAGTGGGAGCCTTAACTTCCTACTACCCTAAGGGCCTTCGGGCCTGTTGTGGATCACTTATATATATATATATATATATATATATATATATATATATATATATATATGTGTGTGTGTGTGTGTGTGTGTGTGTGTGTGTGTGTGTGTGTGTGTGTGTGTGTTGTGTGTGTGTGTGTGTGAGATAAAAAGAAAAATAAACAGCTGAACCGAAATTTGTACCCAGGACCTCTAACTTGATACGTTAGTGCGCTACCAGTTACGCTATCCAGGCATCCTAGCACAAACATTTATTTTCCCCCTTTTTTATTATTAGATACAACTTTCCTCATTAGAGGATTGCCTCAAAGACAAAGTGATACAGAGAATTCATTTTTGGAATTGATGAAATACATTTTGTAAATACATTTAAAAAAATCAAATTGTAGGCTTAATTGCAGTATACATACTATAAAGTAGAAATTTTGTAAAGATGGTTTCTTAAAATTGATATTAATCATCTAATGGCAGCGATGACAATATTTAGAAAGATACACCCTGTCCAAATCTAAGGAATTCCAAAATGTGGCTAAGAATCCTGGTCTATCTAATTGGTATTTATCTTTGTAATAGTCAATTGTTGACTCATATATGGCTTTCATTTCGCAGTCAACTTCCTGTATATTCTCTATCATGGGAGTTAGCGGGCACTCGGTCTCACTGCTCTCTCGTTGCTACTGTAGCAAGTAAGCATTATTAGTATAGGCTATGTATAATTTAAACCATCGGTCGCGGTGGACTAGTGGTTCTGCTCCTTGCCTCTGGTCCCGAGGGTCGCGGCTTCAAACCCGGCCGGGGTAGATGGATTTTTTAGGACGGAAAAATCCAAGGAGCAAGTCGTCCGGGAGGGACTTTACACCGTGTGTCCCGAGTCTGAAGATTTGCAGGCTCGTAAAAGATCCTTAAGCCTGAATGAAAAGGCCTCTAAGCAAAATTTACCGAATTTTCCCGTCCTAGTACTACCTTGGTTTCCTAGATGTTAGTATGAGGCGGAACGCTGACCACAGACCACTCAAATGGCATCTTTAAGAAAACAAGTGTAACTAAATTAGTATGGTTCAAATTCTTCCGTGGAGGGGGAGAGCGCCTAAATCTCTGTTAAGGGAAACATGGGCTTACAAGAAGAAGATAATTTAAACCTGATGAAGTGGAAGAGAAGACCTTAGTGTCTTAACTTCATCAGGTAAAAAAATAAACCATTAATAAGTCCCACGTATTTAATATCCTTAAGATTTTTTTAACCTGAATAATGCTATACACATCACATTTTTAAAATCTTTGCAATTTTTCCCATATCAAGGGATTTAGAAAATACTGTTAATCAATTCAAGTTCCTAGCTAC
The DNA here is from genome assembly GCA_030220185.1 of Diploptera punctata. NCBI lineage: Eukaryota > Metazoa > Arthropoda > Insecta > Blattodea > Blaberidae > Diploptera > Diploptera punctata. The sequence goes on along the minus strand of JASPKZ010003864.1, from coordinate 2,260,614 downwards.
GTAACAGAATGATGAATCAATTTAGCACAAATTACGCGGTTACATATTACTTTCATACTGATTTGTAGCTAATGTCCCTTAAAACTCGGCAAATTTACAATGCAAACTCTATCTCTTATAACTTGTGTAAGGTCACTCTGTAAGCAGTTAAAATCTTATGATGTAATCAATTTATATCTTGCACTTTTTTTAAATAAACATTTCCTGTTCTTTTTTTTTAACATACTTCCTTTTCCTCATTAAATGCCGTTATAATGGTATTAAAAATAAACACAACTTCCTTAAAATGCAAAAATAAATATAAATCAAGTATATTTAAACGTAAACGGAAGATATTGACAAAAAAAGAGTAATAAATAGCACGTTAAAGGTAAATAATTTCAAGGATAAATCAAAGAGAACGCAGCGTGGTAAAAATATTTACATTACATTGGTATGAGATTTAAAATATATTCCATTCAGCATCGGTGAGACGTTCATGTTTTATTTATATTACTAGCTAATATCCGGCATGCGGTGCCACACCTAAATAAATACTTTTTTATTTTTAGTTGAAGTAAATAGAAAATAATGGGTTAATTATATTGTATAGTATATACTGGAAAGAACCAAGCATAGCGTTTGAAAGAGTCAATTTTTAAATTTCGGATTTCAAGTAAAAACCCAGTTCTAATGGTCGGATTTCGCTGACTCTTTTCATAATACATACTTAGTTACTCACTGGCAGTATCAAACCCGTAGGTTCATGGCCGCGCGGACATAAGCTCTCCACATAACATATTTTGCTTCTAACCGCAGTTATTATTAACAGATCAAAAATGGGAATAAAAGAGGTGCATGGAAGCTTCTTTTAGAAAACAACAGAGGGAAAACGCCCAGTTGGTAGACCAAGAATTTAGTGATAGAATAGCATTAACCATGATTTTTGAGGAAAGTACATTATGTAGGAGATGATTGGAAAACATTAGCTCGGGATGGGGACGTATGGAGAGCTCGTTTTCACGCGGCTATGAACCTACGGGTTCGATAGAGCCAGTGAGTTAGTTATATAAAAATAATAGGCAATTAATTAACCATGTAGCTCTCCCATACATTAAATAAAACTACCATTGCGCATTGTGTGTCGTTATTTCAGTAAGAAATGAAGTTTTATGACGCAATAAATCAGATAACTATTATATTCCATTATGAGTAAATTAAAACTTAATAATGGCACGTGTACTATATGCTACTATAGCATACAGTTGTAATTGTGGTGTTAGCAACCAAAGCGTTGAACATATTTATTATCTTTGATTGTCTTTTGTTCAGGTACGAAAGATCAGAATTCTCTTCTAAATACACCGTCTGTTTAAGTGAATCTCCCATTACAGAAGTGCTTATAACAGAAAAGAACTACAGTCTTTTTAATGGTTTTTTTATAAATAAAGTTTACAAAAAACTTTAATTTTAGATAAAATTGTGTAATGACACAACTTTGTAAAAACTATAACCCTAATGTAAGATGCGAATTATCATGTATTCTAAATAGCACTGCCTGTTTAAATGAACCATCCATTACAAAAGTAAAGTAAAGTAAAGTGATCCCACAACAGGCCCGGAGGCCCTTGGGGTAGTAGGAGGTTAAGGTTCCCACTTTTTCTAGACAATCGGCACTTTATGTCAGCCCTGCGTGACGGCCGCCTTTACCCCCAGAACAAGTGTCTGGTACTCATTTCCGTTAGAGGCTGAGTCGACCCCAGGGCCATAGTGCCGCCAGAGGGTTTGGGTCAGTTTAAAAATCCTGACCCCAACGGGACTTGAACCCTCGACCCTCCGGATTGTAGCTCAGTGCCTTAACCACTACGCTACGGCGTGCCCCCCATTACAAAAGTGCCTATAACAAAAAAAACAAAAGTGCCTATGACCAAAAAAATAATAATTGAGGAGTTGAATGGAAAATGGCACAATTAAAAAAAAAAGTACGTTTGAGATATTAGTAATTGATATACGTACACCGTGTCCACACCGTGTATCATACTCGTACTTTTAAACTACTATTACGTCGCTTTGGATAAATGAAATTGGTGACAATCAAAAGAGAAACAAACAGTTTTTGCTATACCCCACAGGCATTGAATATGGTCCCCACGAGTGACGCTACAGACATTCACATTTAAGCTGTCTGCTAAATATCCAACATTGAACCCATATCGACCACAAAAAAACATGATTAAATTTATTAATTAAATAAAAATAAAACGTAGTTTTATTTGATTTTGATATTTATTATATAATTCAGTGACAGCTGTTTCGGTACACTGTACCTTCTTCAGACATGTTAAATTATGAATTGTGTTCCAACTGTTGTTAACATGTCTGAAGAAGGTACAGTGTACCGAAACAGCTGTCACTGAATTATATAATAAATATGAAAATCAAATAAAACTACGTTTTATTTTTATTTAATTAATAAATATGGATTTTCATCAAGTAAACACCAACTCAATTGATTGATTAAATTTAGTTTAGTTTCTGTATTGTTGTCCAATATTCCCCATTGTTAACATGAACAAAACGTTTTGAGTTTCTCTTTTGATTGTCGCCAATTTCATTTAGATACGATTATCCAAAGCGACGTAGCAGTAGTTTAAAGTATGATACTATATTTGTGGACACGGTGTATAACTAAATGTATAACATTGTTATTTTAACTTTTATAAGATTCATGATGTGTTCCGTTGAGGTTTCTTCAAAACTAATATAAAATTATAGAATATTCACCTAAAAGGTCCGTCTCCTCAACTTAATTAATCATTTAACTGTAGCGCTTTCGGGACTTGTCCCATCATCGGCAGAATTCAAAACTGGTGCTTCACTGAAGATCTGGTAGAGGGGGTTGCATGTATTGGGTTCGTTTTCGTTTATCAGGCTGTCGTTGTGAGCTGCTTTCAGTGAAACACCAGTTTTGAATCCTGCCGATGATGGGACAAGTCCCGAAAGCGCTACAGTTAAATGATTAATTAAATTGAGGAGACGGACGTTTCAGGTGAATATTCTATAATTTTATATTAATATAGTCATTTTAATTGATGCAATCAGCTGCTGAACCTGCTGTAATCGAGATATCGAAACGAAACTTTTCAGGCTGACCAACAACAAAATGGCGAGTCCAAAAATGCATTGAATGGAAAAAGAACAAAACATGAATTATGCCCATATTCCATTCAACTCCTCAATTTTAGATAAAATTATACAGTGGAGGAAATTGTTATAAAGCCACTAACTTTTAGTAGTAAAACAACCTGAAATATTTATGCAAATACCGTATGTGTGTCATAGACTACATATAATTATCTTGGACATAATTCCATACAGGTCTCCTCATTTTGTATTTATTATATATGTAAATAATATGTAAAATCTAAGAAAACGATGTCCTAGGGGTGGAAATCGGTATAAAGGCAGGTCAAGTTCTGGCTCTTACAGAGACATAAATGTAAACAAAACACTGCAATTACATGGAGACGTGTCTGTGAGCATATATGCATAATAGCATGCATTTCCAGAATTGGGCCAACGTTTAATTCATTAGTGCACCTCATTTCTGTTTGTAATTATTGTTGCTAAGTATTTGAATTCAGCCACTTCTCCAAATTTTTTTCTCATGTGTCATTCACTGTCCATTTCCACTATATCCATCCATCCATCCATCCATCCATCCATCCATCCATCCATCCATAGTAATTCTGCCATAGAATTTTCATGCTATGCTTGCAGTTTTACTAGGGAACTGTAGATGTGGTAGCTTCCCGTTGCTTTCCACACCGGTGAAGGATGATGATAATGATGACGATAATGATAAGGATGATGATGATGGCCATATGATTTCGGGGACCGTTTGGGCCTTAAAGTTTTCCTGACATTTGTCTTACAGGTGAGGAAAAACCCCGATAAAACCTCATCCAGAAAAACTGCCCCGACTGCGTGACAAGGCAGCACGCTACCTCGAGACCACAGCGGTGGACTTCCATTATATAATGTATTTCTATGTGTTAACATATATTTAGTTTAATTGAGTTTTACTTCCAGTAAATGTAATTAGTATTACATGTATGTAAATTGTTTATAAATAGTAAAAGTATCTTTAAGCTTCGAACTAGAATCTTTTCCAAAAGTATTTTAATCCACCAGGTCTTTTAACTCTTTATGGCCAATGTGTTTCCTCAGCTTTAATTATTATCAATGATGTGTTAAATCCAGGAAAAGAGCTTAGAGCTTGAGAAAAAAGTTTGAATTAAATCGAGCTGTGAATCCGCAATCAAGAGTCACGAGGAATTCCATGAGTCACGGTCTTGTGAGTGGAAAAACAAAAAAAAAGGAAAGTCACGAGGTGTTCATTTTATTAGCTGAACATAAATATGCCCATGCACTCATCGACAAAGTTCAAGTCTATGTAAATTACCTGTAAATAAAGTGCGTATATATACAGATTATATCATCGCATGTGTTTACAATTTCAAAGTATAAGAATTTATATTTTTATATTTTGTTGACAATATAATTCGCATTTTTTGTTATTAATTATGTTTTTGGTCATAACTCATTTAGGATCTTTGTATATATCTTCTTGTAATCTTGTAAGGCCATGTTTCCCTTAACAGAGATTTAGGCGCTCTCCCCCTACAGGGAAGAATTTGAACCATACTAATTTAGTTACACTTGTTTTCGTATAGATATCATTTGAGTAGTCCGTGGTCAGCGTTCCGCCTCATACTGACATCTAGGAAACCAAGATAGTACTAGGACGTGAAAATTCGGTAAATTATGCTCAGAGGCCTTTTCATTCAGGCTTAAGGATCTTTTATGAGCCTGAAAATCTTCAGACTCAGGACCTACGGCTTAAAGCCCCTCCTGGAGGACTTGCTCCTTGGATTTTTCCATCCTAAAAAATCCATCGACCCCGGCCGGGTTTGAAGCCGCAACCATCGGGACCAGAGGCAAGGAGCATAACCACTAGTCCACCGCGGCCGACCCTCTTTGTGTGTGTGTGTATATGTATATATATATTCAAAGTTTAAATTAATTAAACCAAAATAATACATTTTCTTATTAATTCTTTCTAGAGACAAGTAATATCATATATGGAACCCAGAATCTAGGGCAAAATGTATCTGAATTATCACGTTTTCGTACAGATGAAATATATGGCCACACAAAGAATACATTATACAGAATTACAGAATGCTGCATAAGTCAGTTAACCAATGCACACATGGTTGCAAAAAAAAACACTTCAGACTGCTTGAAACTCGGGTTTGAATACGAGAACTTCAGAATATAATCTCAAACACTACTGCTTGAGGTCATTTTCTAAGTAGGAAACGATTTTGGTAATTGTTTTTTTTTTGTATACATGTTGTAAGCTTCAGAAAATAATATATTTGTATTTTCGGTTAACTGACTTATGCTACACCCTGTATAATGGAAATGTACAGCTAATGACATGAGGGAAAAATGTTCAAGAATTGGCTGAATTAAAATACAATAATTACAAACAGAAAGGAAGTGCACAAATGAATTAAACATAGTATCAATTCATAAAATGCATTCTATTATGCATTAAAGGGACTCTTGTAGCACCAACTTCTCTAAAAATAACATTAAACTGAAAATATATAAAATGCTTGGTATTCCAGTTAAATTATATGGACGCGAAACATGGACTCTTACTTTAAGGAGGAGAAAATATTACGAGTATTTGAGAATAAAGTTCTTAGCCGAGCGGTTAGGGTAGGAAGCCTAAGCGCAGAGCTACGGGACTTGCGCTGGTTCGAGTCTCCATGGGGGAAGAAATTTTCTCATGGTATTTCGGCCAGTATGGGACCGGTGCCCACCCAGCATCGTGAGGCAATTGGGTAGCTACAATAAGTAGCGGCTCCAGGTTGAGGAACCAGCTATAACGGCTGGGGGACTCGACATGCTAACCACATGTCACCCCTACACTGGCTGTTGATCATCTACCTCTGTGATTGACACATGTGGATGTGAAGGGCCAGCAGCCGGCTGGTAAAAAGGGCAACCGCTGAAAAGTGGAAAGACCCTCAATCGGAGAAAAAATTGGGCTAAAGAGAAATGAACACACAAGCGAATGGAGTAAGCTATATAACAGTGAGCTAGACAATCTTTATGGGAAACCAGATATAATAAGAACAGTTAAGTCTCGTAGACTGCGATGGGCAGGGCATATCGCATGAATGGGGAATAAAAGAGGTGCAAGGAAGCTTCTTGTAGATAAACGGGAGGGAAAATGACAAATTGGTAGACCATGAACTAGATGGGAAATAACATTAAGAATGATTTGAGAGGTCCATCGCCGTGGAGTAGTCGGTAGAGTCCCTACCTTCCACTCCGGCGACCCGGGTTCGATTCCTGGGGTAGGGGATTTTAAATCTCCATCTTGGGTCTGGGTGTGTCCTGTCCTTGTCTCTATGTGAGAATTAGGGAAAGTTAACAAACCGATAAAACAAAAAGGTAAAACAAGAAGGAAAACCATTATTGTAAGCCCATGTTTTCCCTTAACAGAGATTTAGGCGCTCTCCCCCTACAGGGAAGGATTTCAACCATACTAATTTAGTTTACACTTCTTTTCGTATAGATGTCATTTTGAGTGGTCCGTGGTCAGCATTCCGCCTCATACTGTCATCTAGGAAACCAAGGTAGTACTAGGACAGGAAAATTCTGTAAATTTTGCTTATAGGCCTTTTCATTCAGGCTTAAGGCTTTTTTACGAGCCTGAAAATCTTCAGACTCGGGACCCACGGCTTAAAGTCCCTCCCGGAGGACTTGCTCCTTGGATTTAACCATCCTAAAAAATCCATAGACTCCGGCCGAGTTTGAACCCGCGACCCTCTGGACCAGAGACAAGGAGCATAACCACTAGTCCACCGCGGCCCATGGAAAACCATTATAAACGGAGAAAAAAAAAAGAGGGAAGTAGATTATACAGCGGATGAGTGGAAAACATTAGCTCAGGTTAGGGATGTATGATCAAATACCTAGGAACAATAATCACAAATAGGAATGAGATGCACAAAGAAATTGAACATAGGCTCAATTCTGGAAATGCATGCTATTATGCATTGCAGAGACTTTTGATGTCCCAACTCCTTTCAAAAAACGTTAAGCTGAAAATATATAAAACTATTATTCTACCAGTTATATTATATGGGTGCGAAACATGGACTCTCACTTTAAGGGAGGAAAGGACATTACAAGTATTTGAGAATAAAGCCGTAGCCGAGCGGTTAAGGTAGGAAGCCTTGGCGCAGAGCTACGGGACTTGCGCTGGTTCGAGTCTCCATGGGGGAAGAAATTTTCTCATGGTATTTCGGCCAGTATTGGACCGGTGCCCACCCAGCATCGTGAGGCAATTGGGTAGCTACAATAAGTAGCGGCTCCAGGTTGAGGAGCCAGCTATAACGGCTGTGGGACTCGACATGCTAACCACATGTCACCCTACACTGGCTGTTGATCATCTACCTCCGTGATTGACACATGTGGATGTGAAGGGCCAGCAGCCGGCTGGTAAAAGGACAACCGCTGAAAAGTGGAAAGACCCTCAATCGGAGGAAAATTTTTGGACCAAAGAGAGATGAAGAGACAGGTGAATGGAGAAGACTTCATAACAATGAACTACGGCCTTTATAGGAAGCCAGATATAATAAGAACAGTTAAGTCTCGTAGACTGCGATGGGCAGGACATGTTGCGCGTATGGGGAATGAAAGACGTGCATGGAAACTTCTTGTAGGAAAGCCAGAAGGAAAACGCCCAGTTGGTAGACCAAGAATGAGGTGGGAGAACAACATTAACTATGATTTGAGGGAAGTAGATTATACAGGGAATGACTGGAAAGTATTAGCTCAGGATAGGGATGTATGGAGAGCTTATGTCCGCACGGCTTAACTGTTCTTATATCTAATTTCCTTAGAGAATATGTAGCTCACTGTTTAGTAGTCTTCTCCATTCACCTGTCTGCTCACCCCTCTTTGGTCCAAACATTTTCCTAAGAACTTTATTCCCAAATACTCGTAATATTTTCTGCCCCCTTAAACTAAGAATCCAATGTTTCGCATCCACATAATGTAACAGGGAGAATAAGAAATGGAACACTACTGGTATATAGATTACGACATGTTTTATTTTATTTAACATGTTTCCGCTGTTTGATGAATTAAACATGAAAGCAAGAACCGGATGAATCATGTGCGATCGTTATGCAACTTTTATGATCCCGCATTGCACCACTCTATATCCACGTCACTTCCACGTCTTTTCATCTTACAAACCATGGGTTATAAACTATGACCCGCGCACCGCATATAAATTACCAATTTACTGTTAAAACACGGGCGTTAATCACATGATCTGGGACTTTTTTCAGGGTCGATTGTGGTCCCACATAAATACATTCACTGATGAACAAACAATTCGCAGGTTTAAATCCAATATCGTTATGTACGAGATTTAACTGTATTAACCGCTCTAAGTTAGTCTGTGTACAACAGCCTATACCAAAGACTAACATTATAAATAGTTAAATATACGAGTAATATAAAAATTAACAGATCAAAGTAATATAAATGAGAATATAATAATACTTACTCACTGCCACTATCGAACCCATAGGTTAATTGCCGCGCGGACATAATCTCTCCATACATCCCTATCCTGAGCTAATGCTTTCCAATTATTCCCTGTATAATCTACTTCTCTCAAATCATAGTTAATGTTGTTCTCCCACCTCATTCTTGGTCTACCAACTGGGCGTTTTCCCTGTGGCTTTCCTACAAGAAGCTTCCATACACGTCTTTCATTCCCCATACGTGGAACATGTCCTGCCCATCGCAGTCTACAAGACTTAACTGTTCTTATTATATCTGGTTTCCTATAAAGACCATGTAGTTCATTGTTAGTAGTCTTCTCCATTTACCTGTCTGTTCATCTCTCTTTGGTCCAAAAATTTTCCTAAGTACTTTATTCTCAAATACTCGTAATCTCCTTTCCTCCCTTAAAGTAAGAGTCCATGTTTCGCACCCATATAATATAACTGGTAGAATAATAGTTTTATATATTTTCAGTTTAATCTTCTTTGAAAGGAGTTGGGACACATGTTATTTTAAACGTACCTGTTCCCGCCTGTATGTCGTCATATCGGTGTATGACGTCACTATCGGCGAAACATTACTTGAGTACAGAAACCACTGCGCGACCGATGTACGGTTTTCAGGTAGGTGCCAACGTCGTTTTTTCTAAAAAAGTTAGAAATCCACCCAAAGAGTCTCTGCAATGCATAATAGCACGCATTTCCAGAATTGAACCTATGTTTAATTTCTTTGTGCATCTCATTCCTATTTGTGATTATTGTTCCTAGGTATTTGAATTCAGCCACTTCCTCAAAATTTCCCTCATTTGTCATTAGCTGTCCATTCTCATTATATAATGTATTTCTACGTGTGACCATATATTTAGTTTTATTGATATTTACTTCCAGTCCTAACTCCTTAGTGTTACTCCTCATTCTCTAAAGATTTAAAGGCATGCTCTAGTGCAAAATTAAATAGTAGAGGAGATAGTGCATCTCCTTGCTTCAATCCATTCTGGATTTCAAAAGTGTCCGAAAACTGTTTAATAATAATAATAATAATAATAATAATAATAATAATAATAATAATAATAATAATAATTAGCCTCATAAGCTAATGGTCAAAGCTTCTGACTCCAGTTAATGGGATCACGAGTTCGATTCCCGGTCAGACCACACGATTTTTTTTCTTAAAGGGAATTATTCCTGTGGGCTCTCGTGGTCTGGATTTATGTTAAGAATAGGTTTAAGGACTCTACTGGTGCTTCAATACCATTCAAAACCTATTATATAATCAGGGTAATGTAACCCCGCCTTCCAGTCACCCCAAATTAAGAAGGGATGCCAGGAGAGAATATCAGAAATGTTGCAATGACAACCTGGAAGCATTAGTAAAAATAAAAAAAATAAAAATAATAATAATAATAACAATAATACAATTTTATAAAAAGTAAGATTATTGTTTAAAACAAGATTTAAGGTTAAAATAATATGAAACGTATCAAATGTATTACAATTGCAACAATAAACAATAGCCTACAGTGCCTTAAGGGTAAGTAGTTTAATAATTGAATGATGCATTTTTAAAAAATAATTTTGGCGAATTTGAGTTCTTATGGTTTTATCATCATCATCGTAATTTGAAGGTTGATGAGAATCCCCTGGTCCGGCCTATATTACAGTTCAGTGGATTCTTTCGTTTCCTTGGTCGACCCAGATTCCGTTTTCCTGTCGCTTTGTAGTCATAATAGGCTTGTCTTAAAATGCGAAATGTTGGCATCCTTAATACATGGGAATTACATCTATTTTTATAATCAATTTTTTTTCATACAGGGGGGAATATGTCGAGATCGTTGTGGGCTTCTTCGTTAAGAAACTGTCCCATATCCCGCAGCGGGACGAACGGGGATCAATTAATTAATTAACTGTAATTTGCTGGAAACAAGTCAAGAGTAGGATCAAATAACTAGGGTAAACTGAGACTTGTATGTAATGCTGTTTATATTGTCAATTATTGCCGTCGGGGTAGTTTTCACGTCGTTTTCTCGTAATAAAACAACACATATGAAGTCAAATACTCCATGATAACTTTTATTTTAATTCTATCTCTCACCGGGACATTCCACTTACTAATTGTTGTAATAATTAATCTTGTTTTAAAGTTTATCCATCACACAATTATAAGCCGGAGACAAAAATATCTCGGCTTCCGATCGAAACCTTTCCAGTATGGAAGCTTCTGGCATCGATATTTCCCGACAGGTGAAGTATAGGCTTAGATACATCTCCGGAACGGAAATCTAGACGCATTGGTGATCTGGGCGGATCTTTCGACTCGCGAATCGATTTTTCAGACTCGCGGCTTAAAGTCTCTTGGATTTTCCACCTAAAAAATGCATCGATCTCGGCCGGGTTTGAACTGCGACACTCAGGACTAGAAGCAAGGAGCATAATCTCCAGACCACCGCGGCGGACAGCACCTTACGATAGTAGTTTAGAAAAAAAGAAACGAAACTCGAGATTGCTGTTCTAGAAATTAATTCTTTGAATTTTGAAATATATGTCTTATGATTATATAATCTCCATAATAAATTAATGTATTGCTATAAATTGGATATTTAGTACCCAATTTCTCAATAAAGATAATCACATAAAAATATAAGCCTAATTTAAAGAGGCATAATGGACAGTCCTGATTGCCCTAGTAGTGAGGCGGTTAGAAGTAAAGGGGTGCATGTGTATATTTGACAGTTTTGAGAAAAACAGGTTTAAAGTTGAAGTTGTATAAGAAAATCAACTTCTTCATCCAACCTAGTCTTAGGCCTATAGGCCTGTTACAATCTCACTGATGAATTTTGTATCCAGCGTTTCCTTGGACGGCCCAGAGATCTCTTCCCTGTTGGACACTTTTTCGTCAACAGAATTATCCCTCCAGTCCATCCGAGACTTCTTGCAAGAATTGAAAGCAACTCTAAAGTATAACCCGAAGGGGTAAAGTGATGGGATTTCCATCCATGCAGCATTTACTCTGCAAGTGATGTTATGGTTATAGCACCAATACTCGGTCCCTAGAGCCGCATCTGTTATAAGCAGGTTGCACCACGGGCAGATGGAGGTTAGGTTTTAGAATGCACTTCACTATCCCATGCAACAGATAATTGAAAATTATTATAATCACTCTTTATCTAATTATAACGCATACACTTATATCCACTTGCCACTAAATAAAATTATCCTTCAAGAATGTAACTATTAGAGACCTGATTATATGCATTTGCATGTTGCATATTTAGACCTTTTTTCACTTGTTATTGCATATTTTAATTAAAAAACTAGTGATAATGCATATTTTCGCGTTATATTTACAACATGTTTAAAATCTGTGTTTTTTTTAACAATGAACATTTCGTGGCCATCAAAAGTATAGGCCTAGTAAATGATTTCGATAGTGCAGAGGCTTTGGCAGTTTGTCAGCGCAAGGAAGCATTTAACGATTCCAGTATTAAAAAAAAAAAAGCTATTAGGCCCTGGGGTCGGCTCAGCCTCTAACATAAATGAGTACCAGACGCTTGTTCTGGGGGTAAAGGCGGCCGTCACGCAGGGCTGACAACCCGACTGACATAAAGTGCCGATTGTCTAGAAAAAGTGGGAGCCTTAACCTCCTACTACCCCAAGGGCCTCCGGGCCTGTTGTGGGATCACTTTACTTTACTTTATTATTAGCACTCATTTTTCCCATACATCTGCAACTATTAAAAAGCTTGAAACTGAAGATTTGGCGTTGATTGAATCAGTTAATGGATAAAATCCGGCAACTGAACTCCTTATTGGCGAAGTATTACCGAGCAAACTTAAATAAGTTCGAAAACAGTTTGAACGATAACCCAGGCTTTGAACCTTTATGTCAAATTAATAGTTTTAAAAATGGGACGGGCGAGTTTTTGCCAGAAATAATAAGTGCCAAAATAGCACCCAAATTCAAATACTGCCCAATTACTTCAGTTGACGTACAGAAGAGGGTAAACGAAGTCTTCCTTATAACTACCCAAATTATGTTAAGTTAGTCCTGCGGAACTCACCGAGGCGTGAGTCGGAACAGATTCACCGACATAGTTGTTAAACGGCAGAATGGCCATCAATCAGCAAAAACATAACTTCAGGAATTTCACACTTAGAAATATTTCGGCCGTGATAAACTCTCAGAGATTCGATTCTGAACTCTAAAGGCGCGTTCCTGTGGTCAGTGCCTTGTCCAGTAACAAGTGATTTCAATTATTCGTGTAACCAGTGTCCACATCGATTAATAAAGCACATTTATTAAAATTCATCTAGCGTAGTCTTGCGCCGGCCAGCTCCTTGTCATCCCTGTAGAAAGAACCTCAGCTCTACCTATCTTCCAATCTGAACAACCCACATTCTCATACACGGAGAATTCCTTTGATACTCTTGGTGCCCAAACATCCCTTATTAGCCTATAAACCTAAGACAGAACAAGGAATCCATAATTATTCCTCCCTCATCGTAGAACAGTCCTTTCCTGTTTATAAACACATTTTGAGCGATCGAAGACACAACCTTACTACCGAACATTTGGAACAGTACCTGATCGTTTCTGTTTACAATAGAAGCAAAATGTAGAATATTTAATTTGTGAGCAATATTTTTGTCTGATACTGATTAAGTTACGATTTATCAGCGATAAATGATAATATTAATAAACAGATAATAAAAGTACTAATTATTATGTTAATTTAGAGATAAAATATTTAATACAGTAGTAATTATGTTTTTTTAAATTATTTGGTATTGCATATATTGACATTTTTCCTGCATATTTTAAGCATTTTTCATACATATTTGCATGCATATGTCGAGCTTGTTATATTGCATATAAGTGCACCGCTGTGGTCTCGGGGTAGCGCGCTGCCTTGTCACGCAGCGGTCCCGGGTTCGATCCCCGGTCGGGGCAGTTTTTCTGGGTGAGGTTTTTATCGGGGTTTTTCCTCACCTGTAAGACAAATGTCAGGAAAACTTTAAGGCCCAAACGGTCCCAGAAATTATATGGCCATCGCAATCATCATCATTCATATTCATTTTAGACTAAGCTTAGGATTAGGAACTCTCCTGGCGCACCATTATCATCATCATCACCCATCATATAATCGGGACAACGTAACCCCGCCTTCCAGGCGCCCCAACTTCAGAAGTGGGTACAAGTACGCCATGCCAGGAGAGAAACCAGGAATGTCGAAAGACAACCTGGGGCATTAATATATATATATATATCATTCCTTGATAATGGCATGTGGGATCATGCCGAAACGTCGGAGTCAGTGGCCAGGGGCCGAACTTGAATCCAAGACGCGGAAAACCCAAGAAAACTTTCTTATTCATACTTATATCCGCGAAAATCTGCAATATAACATATATATATATTGCATATAATCCGGTCTCTAGTCTTCTTCTTCTACTACAAGGTTTAGGCTATGCAGCCTGTTCCGGCGAAGTTAAAAGTGGAGTCCATCTTCTACGTGGTCGGCCAACATCTCTTGTTCCTCTGGGATTATACAGGAAGGTTCTTTTTGGTATTCTTTCGTTGTTCATTCTCTTTAAGTGTTCTGTCCATTTCTTATTATTTTCGCTGATTTTATCTTCAATTTTTATATATATTTAATTCTTCTCGTATAGTTTCATGCCTTAGTTCTATGCACGCGGCTTGTGCATCTTTTCACATTAAGTAAAAACAGGGGCATTTCCGCCAGTCTGTATCCTACTTTTATCCATTGATTTCATGTATCCAATTTTCACTTCATTACAACAACAAAGGAACAGCCATGGTTTATATAATTTAAGTTTAGTATCTTTTCATGTTTACTGACCCTAAGGTTCTTTTAATAGTTCCACCAAATAAGCCTGAAAATTTATCTTACTTTATTTTCTATATCATAATTTTCTATATAAGTTATATCACATAATAAGAGTGGAAATGTGTGATACTTGTTCTATTATTGTGTAATGCACAGTACACGTTGTTGATGATCTACTTCCAATATTTACCCAACAAAATGACATTATTTTTTACTTCACTTTAGGGATATTTTAAAAGGATAATCTATTGGCGATTAATTTAAATGGTAATATGCTCGTCATTATGCATAAAACATTTTTTGCTAAAAAATAACTTGCACCCTTTTGCTTCTAACCGCCTCATTTATGATGAAATGGGTCATGACAATGAACTCCAGCACGGGATATGGGTCGACTGAGCAAAACCACAAAAAAAAGAAGAAAAGTATCTACGTATCGCTTTTTTAATAAATCTGAATTTCTTGAAAGAAATAGTATCATAAAACAATTTAAGGTATCGCAAACTGGACGAGTTTTATCGAACAATAAGACTATTATAAACAGGTCAGTTATAATCCTAATGTGCGCATTTTAAAAGTCGTAAAATTCTAATCGGACTTTACGACCTTTCCTAGTACGAACGCAGTTGTTTTTAAAATATGAAACGCAGGTAGCCTTGAAATCGAGCTTGATAATTAATCATATGCACAAGTTATAAATGTAACAGACGGAACATAAATCAAGGTTACATCCAAGTCAATGACACCCTGGTTCACATACAATCACGGAAGTTCCTCGAAAATCCATCCGCATAACTAACTCACTGGCACTTTCGAACCCATAGGTTCATGTCCGCGCAGACACAAGCTCTCCGTTCATCGCTATCCTGAGTTAATGTTTTCCAATCATCCCGTGAATATTCTACTTATCTCAAATCATGGTGAATATTATTCTCCCACCTCATTCTTGGCCTGCCTACTGGGTACTTTCCCTTTGGTTTTCCTACATGGAGTTTGCATGTCCCTCTTGCATTCGCCTCCGAGAAAACACGAATATTAAAGACAATACAAACCAACTAACTCACTGGCACTATCGAACCCGTAGTTTAATGATCGCGCTGACATAAACTCTTCAAATATCCATATCCTGAGCTAATGTTTTCCAATCATCCCCTGTATAATGTACTTCCCTTTGAACCCTTGGCACGGATTCCCTGAAGTAATCCCCGCCTAGAGAACCGAATGGGGGGACTAATTTACCTCCGGAAAATTTTACACCAGTGGAACCCATGTCCGCGTTTCTTGACAGTGAGAGATAGTCACTCTTTCGACAAAGGTATTTTATTTTGTCTAGCTTATCGACCTGTCCGGTATGGGTAAGCCACAATTTCATTCCACCATTTCTCCATACTCACTTCATCCATTTCGTTTCATTTCGTTCATCTGCCCCTGTGACGGTGCGTCAGGCGTGGTCGGCCGGCACCCTCGTCGATCAGAGACCTCTATAAATATAGGGGCTTCGTCTCATCTAATCCCTAGACCCTGAGTTGAACATGAGTTGAGATTATATTATTATTATTATTATTATCCTCTGGTCCCGAGGGTCGCGGGTTCAAACCCGGCCGGGGTCGATGGATTTTTTTAAGATGGAAAAATCCAAGGAGCAAGTCCTCCAGGAGGGACTTTCAGCCGTGGGTCCCGAGTCTGAAGATTTTCAGGCTCATAAAAGATCCTTAAGCCTGAATGAAATGGCCTCTAAGCAAAATTTACCGAATTTTCCCGTTCTAGTACTACCTTGATTTCCTAGATGTCAGTATGAGGCGGAACGCTGACCACGGACCACTCAAATGACATCTATACGAAAACAAGTGTAACTAAATTTGTATGGTTCAAATTCTTCCCTGTAGGGGGAGAGAGCCTAAATCTCTGTTAAGGGAAAACATGGGCTTACAAGAAGAAGATTATCATTATTATTATTATTATTATTATTATTATTATATTCTCTCAATCGATTGGTAAAAGATATCAAGTGCTTAGCAATAAAGCTATTATTAAGTAAGTTGGGAAGTTACATAATTAAAGTGAATACTAGAATAACCTTGAAGTCACCTTAGTAGAAAGTGGTGGTTACATCCTTTTTGAGGAAGCTCTTCGCTTATAATTATGGAAAGGATTTTGAGGTGCGGCACCTTTCCAAAAATACAGCTGTTTTCATACCAATAGTTCAATATATGTATTTGGGGGGATGGAATGAATCGAAATGAACACACTTTTTTGCACCTTTTCGTGAGATTACTACATTTTGCCCCTTTTCTCCCACTTTTTTTTATGCTTCAGCACCTTTTCCTCCACTATTCTCTGCGTTTTTAAAATATAGGACAGAAAAAATGTATATATATTTTTTCTTGAACAGCTTTTTAAAATCTCAATCAGAAGTCAATAATATTAAATAAATATTAAAATATAATTTACGTAATTTATACCCAAGAAACAATGGCCAATCTGCAGCTATAAAGTAAAATTTAAATTTCAACAGTGTTGCTGTAACAGTTTAAATAAGTTCAGTTAGTACTGGCAATAATTTAACAGTTGTCTATCTACCGACTTGTTGTTGATTGTGTTATACTAGACTGAACCACAACATATTTTTATTTACACGCTTTATATTAGCTTGACCTGTATCTATCTATCTATGTAACGGAATCTTTCAACGCGATTTTCACCCACTTAGAGACATTGGATCGACTTGAAACTTTGTATACTTGTAGAGGACACGTGGCAATACAATAATTTCATATTTATTTTCTAAAATCCTGGCCATAATCATCAGAAAATCAAAAAAAGTGTTTTTGTAGCAATGTAACGGAATCTTTCAACGCGATTTTCACCCACTTAGAAACATTGGATCGACTTGAAACTTTGTATACGTGTAGAGGACCCGTGACAATACAATAATTTCATATTTTGTTTCTAAAATCCTGACCAGAATCATCCGAAAATCAAAAAAATTAAAAATTGGTATAATAGGTTGCGGACTTGTCGAGTTTTTAGTCAATCGTTGTAACAGCTCAGTTGGTAGAGCAGTGAACTCTTAGTGGTATATAATTTCAGTAATCCATACGTCGCTGGTTCAAATCCGGCTGGGAGGGTTTTTTTATAGAAGAGTATTACTTTTAGCTCATACTACAATAGTATCGAATTTAAAGATATTTACATTTTTATCTTATTCTGTAAAATATTAAAACTAAAAAGTAAAAAATAAATAATAGTTTTAAAAAACTAAAAGAACACGCTTTATTAGAAAACTAAAAAATGAAAAATAAATAATAGTTTTAAAAACTAACAGAACACGCTTTATTAGAAAACTAAAAAATGAAAAATAATTTTAATTTCCAATACGCTTGGGATAAAATAAAGTGGTAAACAAAAAAATCATCTCCAACATATATAGAATAAAATTAGAGTTATCAACAAAAAGGAAATACCATTAAAAGCGTGGGGTGCTCTACATCAATTAATATATTTGATAATAAACAGATATTGTTAAAAGTAAGCTCTCTAAGAAGAAAATGTAAAAATCATAAAAAGCACACCACGCTTTTGATGGTAAAATTATTTTCTTTTTGTTGATAACTCTAATTTTATTCTATGTGTGTTGGAGATGATTTTTTTGTTTACCACTTTATTTTATCCCAAGC
The DNA here is from genome assembly GCA_030220185.1 of Diploptera punctata. Classification (NCBI taxonomy): domain Eukaryota; kingdom Metazoa; phylum Arthropoda; class Insecta; order Blattodea; family Blaberidae; genus Diploptera; species Diploptera punctata. Next base: position 2,242,447 of record JASPKZ010003864.1, on the reverse strand, counting down.
TTATTGGAAATTAAAATTATTTTTCATTTTTTAGTTTTCTAATAAAGTGTGTTCTTTTAGTTTTTAAAACTATCATTTATTAGTATTACAACTGGGTATTCGCAACAATAACATGGAGAATGTTAAGAAGGAAAATTTTTGGACCAAAGAGAGATGAACAGACAGGTGAATGGAGAAGACTACATAACAATGAACTACATGGTCTTTATAGGAAGCCAGATATAATAAGAACAGTTAAGTCCCGTAGACTGCGATGGGCAGGACATGTTGCGCGTATGGGGAATGAAAGACGTGCATGGAAACTTCTTGTAGGAAAGCCAGAAGGAAAACGCCCAGTTGGTAGACCAAGAATGAGGTGGGAGAACAACATTAACTATGATTTGAGGGAAGTAGATTATACAGGAAATGATTGGAAAGCATTAGCTCAGGATAGGGATGTATGGAGAGCTTATGTCCGCGCGGCCATGAACCTACGGGTTCGATAGTGCCAGTGAGTAAGTAAGTAAGTATGTTAAGAAGGATAAGTTGTCTGCACTTTCAGAAGAATTCAAAACACAATTTATCGAAACGGATGCCATCATTCTTCGATGTTCCATCTGCGAAGTAAATATTGCAATAAACTAAAGAACTATGAATTACTCTTATGGACTTCAAAAAGAAGAAAAATTTGGTGCAAAAAATATGCATATTATATAAACTGAGTTCATGTAACTGGTTTAAACCTTAATTCAATTGTTTCAGCAGCACCTTTTTTCTTTCTTTCACCTTTTTGTATGTATTTTCAGAATCCTTTCTTTCCCCTTTTACGACCAAAATTTGCACCTTAAAATCGTTTCTCTACTATAATGGATCAGTTTCTTCAATAGTAACAGAATGGAACAATGAAAAAGGCAAGTGGGGTCTTCAATTGGGTACCATGGACTTTAATAGTCATACCAGTAGCGTGGGCAGAACGCAAGGTACACTTACGGGGCGGACTAATAAAAATCTCTAATACCTGTCTTTCAATCAGTTGGTTAGTTATACAATATATAAGCCTTATGTAATTCACGTATATTGCCCTTACTAAGTGGAAACTAAACTTGCCGGAGCTATATAACAAAACAAGAGTTATACAGCAATACGTCACATATTCGTCAGTCATAGTGACTTCATAACAATATTACTCGCAGTTTGTAACAGAGAATAAAACAACATCAACTAGTGATTATTGTGTAAGAAAGAGAATATGGATAAGAAGTTTAAATAAGGATCCGGCCTCATTGAGGAGGGACGAAAAAAATAATTGTGTTTTGAATTTATATATATGGTCGACTTCACGCTTTGTCAAATAAAACGTAGAATTGGTTTCACAGATGATGTGCTGCCATCTAACGTCAAGAATTTCGACCAATTCTTGGAAACTAATAAAAGCTTTGCCCATTACTTATGAATTATATGCAGTATTTTAAGATGCGTTAGAAAACGTTCAAAATAGTAGGAAATGTTACCGACAACAAAATATCATTTCAAGCGAAAAAAAAAAAATCACTATAGTTCGACCGGGAATCGAACCTACGACCTCACGCATGGCAGTCAGAAGCTCTAACCACAGGACTACCAAGTTAACATGTAAATTTTTGCAATAATAGTACCTCTATACTAAAATACATTTTTATATCGGTGTGTGTGTTATGTCTTAAAGATGCAAGAAAGTTTTCTTAAAATAATATTATGAAGAATTTAAACTACATTCAGGTTAAATCTTGTCTACAGCAATTATTGTAGAACATATCCTTTTGTGATTCAATGTTCAATTTAAAAATATTTTTAGGCCTAATCGAGAATGAGTGTAACGAAAGGCATTTTATGATGCCTTTATTTTCCTACCCAGAGCTTTATTAATATTATTTATGCCCTGTGCATCCATCAAACAATCATTAAAGTGTTGCATTTTGGGTTAAATTTAAGGAAACTTTCATCAAAATCATAAGAAAACAGTCAGTTGATCTTGATGTCGGACATTTTGTCTAGTTATAGAATCCTTAAACAAGGGTGGAGGCATGTATAACGATTCCCATGTAAAGTTGTACACCTCTTCTACACTGAACAGCTAATACAGTGTTTATTAGTAAGAATTTTCAACTGAGATGTGTATAAACCTTGTATAAAAGTTATATATGGATTATTAGTAAGAGGGTTAAGGGTTAGTGTATGTATACAGGAACAATATGGCTGCTGTCTTTACTAGAGAAAGACAAGACTATAAACCGCGGTCGATAGTGTCAAACTACCCTGCCCAATGGAAATGGATCAGCACGAGATAAACACCTACTCTTCAATCAACTAATCACTAGAATGCGCTTTTTTTATATTTTTTCAATATGGAAAGCTACATTTTAAACATGTAATTAGCAGAACGATTTAAATTTCATAGTAAAAAATAGGGACATCAGAGAATTATATCAAATGATTTACACAAACCTCATGGGCATAACCGTATATGTTGATGATGATTTACTGAATATATAAATAGGCAAAGACAAAACATTGTTTTAATTCAAATTTTATATTTTTTATTATTGATTTCGTACATCTCAATGATGGATAAATCATATTTGAAGAGAAAAATTATACGCTCAGACCGGGACTTGAACCCGGGACCCTTGGTTCTCTAGACCAAGTGCTCTACCAACTGAGCTACCTGAGCAAGTACCGATCTAAACGCAAATCTTTCTCTATATGCATTGTAATTCCCATCCACCAAATGCTGTGAAGCCATGCTTCTATCTTGCAAATGGCGGCTCCTTTTATTAAGAAGACATATTTGGGAATTATACATTACAGCCAGTACGGCTTTTTTCAAGTTTTTATTATTGATTTCGTACATCTCAATGATGGATAAATCATATTTGAAGAGAAAAATTATACGCTCAGACCGGGAATTACAATGTATATAGAGAAAGATTTGCGTTTAGATCGGTACTTGCTCAGGTAGCTCAGTTGGTAGAGCACTTGGTCTAGAGAACCAAGGGTCCCGGGTTCAAGTCCCGGTCTGAGCGTATAATTTTTCTCTTCACAAATTTTATAGTTTTACATATTTGTAACAAAGGGGAAAAAATGATATTTTAGAAATTGTAGAAATAAATTAATTGAAGAAGAGCAATAGGCTGTTAAATTCCCAACTGGATTTAAATGTATCGCCTCTTTTAAATGCATAATAAGGGAATGTTTGTTAAACTGTGTTTATTTACATTCAGTTGCATAGTTACAGTTGTTATATATTTGAGTGTATATATAACACCGCTGTGGTCTCGGGATAACGTGCTGCCTTGTCACGCAACGGGCCCTTGTAAGTAACCCTGAGGGAAAAGGCCCAGTTGGTAGACCAAGAATGGCATTTTAACCATGATTTGAGTGAAGTAGATTATACAGGAAATGATTGGAAAACATTAGCTCAGGATAGGGTTGTATGGAAACCTTATCTCCGCGCTGCCATGACTTTACGGGTTTGATAGTGTCAGTGAGTTAGTTATAGTTCATTTGGCTTCACTTTGCAAGAAATTTGTAGATAGAGACAGCTGTGCTCGTCTCTCTCACTCGCACCAGTGTTGTCGTTCTTTCGCCAGATGTTTAATAGAGTAAGGGGGAAGACGAAAACTGATAACAGGGTGGGTTCTTTCTTTTGTATCTGAGCGAAAGCGGTCAACATCTACCATTACACCTCCATCTCTCTCTTTGCCAAGTTAAGCCAGATATACAATAGTTAGTTAGGTTTTAAGATCCAAAAGAAAGGAAATTATAATTTGGTGAATTAAACATATGTAATATACTTGAAGCTGCGAATATAATACATAAATGAAACTATAATGATGTAGTTGGGATGAATATTTACAATTTGTGGCTATCGTTAAAATGTAGGGACCATAGTTAGGCTGAGAGTATCGTACATATCTTACGGACTGCTATAAATGTGTGTGCGTTTCCGTCTCCCTCATCAGGAATTCCAAACAGTGAAAGTGTACAATTTGCGTTTTATGATAATCTTAACGCTTGCTGAGAATAAAGACAAGTTTTTTCACTACCGGTTCCATAACAACTTCTTCAGTTTATCCATTATGTAATTTTCTAAAAGTATGTTTTACGAAACACACTAAATCTATTAAATTTTATGATACTTTATTACGAAAGGGCCAAGTATAAAAAAATAATGTTTAGGTTTTGTCTGTTACTATTTGGCAGAAAAGTGCATCAGTTTTAGAGTATGTTATGGGGTCTGATAAGGGGTGATAAGTAACTCCCTATTTTTAAATAGTTATAATTTATAGTCCGAGGTCATTTATATTTATTTATTTTTATTCCATGTTAATTACTAAGATTGGTTGGAGAAAACCCTCAATGGTGAGGAAAATTCTCAAAATAAAACAAAATTATTTATTTTTAGACTTTTTTTAGAACTACTATTGTTTTATGGAATCAGAAAATAAGTTCTAAAACAAAAACATACAATAATGAGGAGTAGAAAGGAATGATTCGAAAACATTAGCTCAGGATAGGGATGTATGGAGAGCTTATGTCCGCGCGGCCATGAACCTACGGGTTCGATAGTGCTAGTGAGTTAATTAGTTAGTTAATAAGTTTGCTAAATATTTAGTTCCTTTCTAAATTTATTTATGCTTATTTCCCAAAGATATGAATGATCCATCCATCCATCCATAGTAATTCTGCCCGAGGACAGGTCTTTCACTGCAATCATAGTATTTTCATGATATGCTGTCAATATACCTACCTAATGAGACAATTAGTTGGCAACTAAGGCACTAAGATATAAAATAAATATCCTCAACTCGTGTCCAACTCCGGGACGAGTCGAGGGATGAGATGAGATGAGCCCCTGTATATAGAGGTCTGTGAATGACAAGGGTGCCGGCCGACCATGCCTGACGCACCATCACAGGGGCAGATGAACGAAATTAATCGAAATGGATGAGATGAGTATGGAGAAATGGTGGAATGAAATTGTGGCGGAGGAAAACGGGAGGAACCCCGAGAAAAACCTGCCCAAGCTCCGTTTAGTCCACCACGAAACCCATATGGAGTGACCGAGACTCGATCTCGGGAACCCAGCGGTGAGAGGACAGCGTATAACCGCTTGCGCCACGGAGCCTCCGCAATTAAGGCACTACCAGGATGAAAAAAGTCGGTAGGTAAATGTTTGATTAGAGACTCTTTATACAGGCTTGTGGATCTTTTACGAGCACAAAATCTTCATAATCGGCACCCACGACTTAAAGGCACTCCCACAGGAGTTTCTTCTTGGATTTTTACATTCTAAAAAAAAAAATCCATCGGCCCTGGCCTGGTTTTAACCCGCGACCCTCGGAACCAGAGGCAAGGAGTATATGTAGATATATAAAATAACGTTAAAATCAAATCTCAAACAGTGGTGTTTCTAACAGTAGGAAATGTAATATATAAAAATCAATGTTTGTTTGTTCGTATTCTATGCGCGGCCATACCGTTGATCCGATTTTGATCTTTTGCAAAATGTTCAGGAGATTCCCGGGATGAACATATGCTATAAGAGAGTTGTGATATTCGACCCCTTCACTCCTAAAAATCACCCTTTGTAGTGAAAACGTGAAATAAAGTCTCTATGTTGACGCTTAAATGCCTTACGCTGCCTAAACCATAACAAATACACAAAATTAATGTTCATAGATTTGAATATCTCAAAAAGCTCTAGAAAAAAGTCCGCGACAGCATATATTTATCTCTTACGGATAACTCACAATAACTTTTTTTTTTTTTTTTTTTTTTTTTTGTATTTCATCGATGCCAAGAAGATCGAGACAAGTACGTAGATTCCTGTGCAAGCATAGCAGCACATGGCGGGTATTCTTTTACGGATAACTCATAATAACGAATTTTGTCTTTTAGCTTATTTATGCCAAGAAGATTGGGATAAGTAGATTCCCGGGCAACACTGAGTAATCAGCACGGGGAATCTTAAAATAATTACGATATATATTTATAATTGTCTTTCCTTTTACTTATTCAACGAAACATGAAAGCACATTAGTTTTAATTTATTTAGGCGTTAGCAGCGCACGCCGGGTATTAGCTAGTAGGCCTATATAATTAAATTAAACCAAATAAATTGATCTGGTTTTAAAGTTGCAGACAATTTGATATAAGTAATCAAGGGTCCCTTGTCAGATGAAAGATATCCAAGTTATCAGTTGTTAAAGTTGTTTACATTTGGGCCATATTCTGCAAAAAGGAACCAACCCTCAAACACGAAATAATGCGAGTTAATGCTACATCATTGTTCCTCAAATATCCCTCCATGTCCTGCAAAAAAAGATGCAACCGCCACCAAAATCCTTGTGCCATATATGACCTGAGGAAGTAAATTGCTTTGCCCACGTTGTGATGACATTTTAACGCAGTCATTCTCTTCATGCCCGATGTTGTACGAGTAGTAACATTTTGAAGAAGGATTAGTGTCCCAAAAAGAATTACTGGTTCAGATTGGGTTTAATTTTCGGTACAGCCGGATTCTCTTCTCAAGGTCGGAAGTTGGTACACCGGATAGGAAAACACTTTAAAATCACTAAAACTGTTTCTTGTAGAAACAATTAAAAATTTATTCATTTTGTAGGTTCCCAGCAGATTACGTAAATGTAGGTGGTATTATTATTCACTATAATTAAAATAAATTATTTTATTTTCTGGAATCAATTATTCTTGTATTAAAGATTGAAGACACTATTTTAGATTATATTAAAACTCAGCAATTAAGATGGTACGGACATGTCAAGCGAATGGAAGAGGATCGACTACCAAAATCTGTTTTGGAATGGAAACCGGAGGGAAGACGAAGCAGAAGAAGACCTAAAACCTCCTGGAGTCAGGGAATATGTTTATATATGGAGAAATATCTACAACCAGGAGATTGGATGGACCGACAAAATTGGCTATTAGGAATCGGACGATGTCAAAGACATTAATCAACCGATGATCTATCTATAAATATTACATTTTATCTTGATAACTCTTCTTGCTTCTAGCTTTGTGGAAAGTTGTATGCAGATTGACTAGTGTAATTCTTTTATAATTTTAAAGAACATTATTAGATCACCTGACGATATATTTATATTCTATTGGTTAATAGTCCTTTAAATATAAGGTTCAAATTGATTTGTTAAATTACTTACTTACTTACTCACTGGCACTATCGAACCCGAAGGTTCATGGCCGCGCGGACATAAGCTCTCCATACATCCCTATCCTGAGCTAATGCTTTCCAATCATTCCCTGTATAATCTACTTCCCTCAAATCATAGTTAATGTTGTTCTCCCACCTCATTCTTGGCCTACCAACTGGGCGTTTTCCCTCTGGCTTTCCTACAAGAAGCTTCCATGCACGTCTTTCATTCCCCATACGTGCAACATGTCCTGCCCATCGCAGTCTACGAGACTTAACTGTTCTTATTATATCTGGCTTCCTATAAAGACCATGTAGTTCATTGTTATGTAGTCTTCTCCATTCACCTGTCTGTTCATCTCTCTTTGGTCCAAAAATTTCCTAAGAACTTTATTCTCAAATACTCGTAATCTCCTTTCCTCCCTTAAAGTAAGAGTCCATGTTTCGCACCCATATAATATAACTGGTAGAATAATAGTTTTATATATCTTCAGCTTAACGTTTTTTGAAAGGAGTTGGGACATCAAAAGTCTCTGCAATGCATAATAGCATGCATTTCCAGAATTGAGCCTATGTTTAATTTCTTTGTGCATCTCATTCCTATTTGTGATTATTGTTCCTAGGTATTTGAATTCAGCCACTTCCTCAAAATTTCCCTCATTTGTCATTAGCTGTCCATTTCCATTATATACTGAATTTCTACGTGTGACCATATATTTAGTTTTAGTGATATTTACTTCCAGTCCTAATTTCTTAGTGTTACTCAATAGTGTGTGCGTGTTGGCCTTTAGTATCTCCTCGCTATCGGCCAGTAGTACTACATCATCAGCATAAACTAACAGCTTATTAATACCATTCAGTTGTAAGCCTTCCTCATTCTCTAAAGATTTAATGGCATGCTCTAGTACAAAATTAAATAGTAGAGGAGATAGTGCATCTCCTTGCTTCAACCCATTCTGGATTTCAAAAGTGTCTGAAAACTGTTTGCCTACACGCACCCTACTCTTTGAGCCATTTAGACACATTCGTATAAGTCTAACCAACTTTTTAGGAATTCCGAACTCCAGCAGGATACTATATAACTTCTCCCTCTTAATTGAATCATATGCTTTTTTGAAGTCTACATATAGTTGATGCACAGTACCATTATATTCCCATTTCTTCTCTAAAATCTGTCTTATACTGAAAATCTGATCTGTTGTAGACCTGTTTCTTCTAAATGCACATTGATGATCTCCTACAATGTCATCAATATAGGGAGTAAGTCTGCTTACTAATATATTTGTTAGAATTTTGTACGAAGTTGAAAGTAATGAGATGCCCCTGTAGTTGTTGCAATCAGTTTTATCTCCTTTCTTATAAATTGGTACGATAATTGATTCCTTCCATTCATCTGGAAGAGTTTCTTTTTCCCAAATCATACTAAGCAACCAGCGTATCTTGTCCATCAATATTTCTCCCCCTGATTTTATCAGTTCTGCTGGGATCTCATCTGAACCTGATGCTTTATACATCTTCAATTTTTCAATCGCCATTTCAACCTCTAATGCACTTGGCTCTGCGACTAGCGTTTCTGCTGTCTGTAACTTATCCTCCTCAATGTCCTGTTCTGTATGTACATTTAATAGCTGATTAAAGTAACCTTTCCATCTATTTAATATACTCCTAGAATCTGCAATCATATCCCCATTTTCATTCCGAATTATGTTTGTTCTAGCCTGAAACCCTTTCTTCTCTATACTAATTCCCTGATATAATTCTCTAATGTTCCTATTCTTTGCATTCATTTCAAGATCATTAATCTTCTCTCTCAAATATTCCCTCTTTTTACTCTTTAGTAACTTAGTGGTTTCACGTCTAACACTACCCAATTGCTCTAAATTTACCTCATTTGGCTCGTGTAACCATTTCATTTTTGCTAGCTTTCTTTTCTTTACAATGTCGGCACATTCCTCATCAAACCATTTCTTGTTTTGCCTCTTTTTTAAACAACCAATGCTTTCTGATGCTGACAATTTAATAGTATCTCTTATAGCCTCCCATTCTTTATTTATATCAGTTTCTTCTTCGTTTGCCACATTGTCATCTGAAGATTCCAGTACTTCAAATCTATTAGCTATTTTGATTTGGTATTCTTGCTGCATTTCATCATTTTTCAAGTTTTTTAATTCATATTTTACTGAATCATCTTTAGCGTTCGTTCCTCTCATAAGCGATAGCCGTTGTCTGATTTTCACTCTGACCAGATGATGATCCGAATTGCAGTCTGTCCCTCTAACTGATCTAACATCAATGATGCTACTGTGCCAGCGTTTATCCACTAATACATGATCTATCTGGTTCCGAGTTTCTCCATCTGGGGACGTCCAGGTGTATTTATGAATATCCTTATGCTGAAATGTTGTGCTCTTAAGAATGAGATTCTTTGATGTGGCAAATGTGACTAATCTAACCCCGTTGTCGTTACTATCTTCATGAAGACTGAATTTGCCTATTGTTGGTTTGAATATATCTTCCCGACCCACTTTTGCATTAAAATCTCCTAAGACAATTTTCATATGATATCGTGAAAGGCTATCAAATAAGCATTCTAATTCTTCATAGAACTCATCCTTGATCTTGTCATCTTTATCTTCTGTGGGGGCATGTACATTTACAATTATAAAATCATGTCGTTTACCCTTTAGAATTATGTATGATATCCTATCACTAACAAATTTAATATCTCGGATAGCGGATAGGATCCTCCTTCTGACTAAAAAACCCGTTCCAAATGCAGGTCTTTCTGCACCCCCATAGTATAATGCAAAGCTTCCTGATTCCTGACTACCTTCTCCTGGCCACCTAACTTCCTGTAAAGCGACTATATCCAAGGGCGATTTATCCAATTCCCGCGTTAATATCTCTAGTGCCCCGCTATTGTATAAAGTCCTAACATTCCATGTTCCTAGGAACATGTCCCTGTGTTTGAGCCTTTGGCATGGGTTCCCTGAAGTAGTCCCCGCCCGGAGAACCGAATGGGGGACTATTTGACCTCCGGAAAATTTTACCCCAGATGAACCCATGTCCGCATTTCTTGACAGTTGTATTTTTACGGTGAAAGATCGTCACTCTTTCGCCCAAGGTACTTTTTTCGTCTGGCTTATCACTTTCGACCAGTCCGGCATGGGTAACCCTATCGGCAGCAATGCTACCGCCGGCATAGCTCTCAGGATCATTTAAGCACGCAAGCCACTCCACCACGACAAGGTAAAGATACCATGGAGGGATTGATTTGTTAAATACGAAAGTTAATTGTTTTAACATCCAATCAGAATTTAGTTTACATTCATTTAAAAATATGAAGTTAATCAGGTGTCCTTATTACAGTTATAACAGAAGGATTTATAATTCTGACAACAATGGCTAAAACAATTTTAAAAGCATTATTTACAAAAACTGTTATGTAGTACAATTTCTTTAATTGTTACCGAGACATTTTTATTCAACAATGAACGACAATGAATTATTTAGATGTTTTTATTTATTTAAGTTATATTTAAATATTAAAAGAATTTAAAAATACAAAATTATTAACTTAAACTTTCATATTTATTATGATATTAAAATCCTGCTATAGACCCAAGTAAGAAAACACTGACAGAATATGCCACATTTCTCTTCCTGCAGAAAAAAATCAAACAACAAAAATGTGTAAAATCTCAGAACAAAGAAAAAATTCTTGTTGGAGAGAAGATGCAATTACTCATCTTCATACTGGCGCTTATTTAATTAAAGCAAACTCCATGGCGCGACAAGCTCTTGGCCTACCAGCCGGCAGCTGGCCTCACATCTACATGTGTTAATCACAGAGGTAGACGATTATACTTCCAATGTAGGGGTGACATGTGGCCAGCATATCGGGTTCCCAGCCGATATAGCTGGTTTATTCAACCTGGAGCCGTTACTTATTGTAGCTATCCAAATTCCTTAATTGCTGGGTGGGCACCCGTCCCTTACTGACCGAAATTCCATGAGAAAATGTATTTCTTATAAAATGGAAACTCTTTGATATTCTGTTAATTGAAGTAGTAAGTAATTTTTTTTTTCATTTGTAAATTATTTTATTGGCATTTAACTCTAATTGCGTAATAGAAAGCAAAACCCGCATATACAAAATTATAATTCGACCAGTTATCGCATATGGAGCAGAAACTATGGCTGATACAACAAAAACTAAAATAATAAACACATGTGAAATGGAGATCTTAAGAACTATTTAGGGGAAAACATTATTTGAGTTCGATCAGTTATCGTATATGGAACAGAAATTATGGCTGATAGACTACAACGAAAACTAAACAAACGATAAACACATGTGAAATGAAGTTCTTAAGAACTATTTAGGGGAAAACATTATTTGAGTTCGATCAGTTATCGTATATGGAACAGAAATTAGGGCTGATAGACTACAACAAAAACTAAACAAACGATAAACACATGTGAAATGAAGTTCTTAAGAACTATTTTAGGGGAAAACATTATTTGAGTTCGATCAGTTATCGTATATGGAACAGAAATTATGGCTGATAGACTACAACAAAAACTAAACAAACGATAAACACATGTGAAATGAAGTTCTTAAGAACTATTTTAGGGGAAAACATTATTTGAGTTCGATCAGTTATCGTATATGGAACAGAAATTAGGGCTGATAGACTACAACAAAAACTAAACAAACGATAAACACATGTGAAATGAAGTTCTTAAGAACTATTTTAGGGGAAAACATTATTTGAGTTCGATCAGTTATCGTATATGGAACAGAAATTATGGCTGATAGACTACAACAAAAACTAAACAAACGATAAACACATGTGAAATGAAGTTCTTAAGAACTATTTTAGGGGAAAACATTATTTGAGTTCGATCAGTTATCGTATATGGAACAGAAATTAGGGCTGATAGACTATAACAAACACTAAACAACAACGATAAACACATGTGAAATGAAGTTCTTAAGAACTATTTTAGGGGAAAACATTATTTGAGTTCGATCAGTTATCGTATATGGAACAGAAATTAGGGCTGATAGACTACAACAAAAACTAAACAAACGATAAACACATGTGAAATGAAGTTCTTAAGAACTATTTTAGGGGAAAACATTATTTGAGTTCGATCAGTTATCGTATATGGAACAGAAATTATGGCTGATAGACTACAACAAAAACTAAACAAACGATAAACACATGTGAAATGAAGTTCTTAAGAACTATTTTAGGGGAAAACATTATTTGAGTTCGATCAGTTATCGTATATGGAACAGAAATTAGGGCTGATATACTATAACAAACACTAAACAAACGATAAACACATGTGAAATGAAGTTCTTAAGAACTATTTTAGGGGAAAACATTATTTGAGTTCGATCAGTTATCGTATATGGAACAGAAATTAGGGCTGATAGACTACAACAAAAACTAACAAACGATAAACACATGTGAAATGAAGTTCTTAAGAACTATTTTAGGGGAAAACATTATTTGAGTTCGATCAGTTATCGTATATGGAACAGAAATTAGGGCTGATAGACTACAACAAAAACTAAACAAACGATAAACACATGTGAAATGAAGTTCTTAAGAACTATTTTAGGGGAAAACATTATTTGAGTTCGATCAGTTATCGTATATGGAACAGAAATTATGGCTGATAGACTACAACAAAAACTAAACAAACGATAAACACATGTGAAATGAAGTTCTTAAGAACTATTTTAGGGGAAAACATTATTTGAGTTCGATCAGTTATCGTATATGGAACAGAAATTAGGGCTGATAGACTATAACAAACACTAAACAAATGATAAACACATGTGAAATGAAGTTCTTAAGAACTATTTTAGGGGAAAACATTATTTGAGTTCGATCAGTTATCGTATATGGAACAGAAATTAGGGCTGATAGACTACAACAAAAACTAAACAAACGATAAACACATGTGAAATGAAGTTCTTAAGAACTATTTTAGGGGAAAACATTATTTGAGTTCGATCAGTTATCGTATATGGAACAGAAATTATGGCTGATAGACTACAACAAAAACTAAACAAACGATAAACACATGTGAAATGAAGTTCTTAAGAACTATTTTAGGGGAAAACATTATTTGAGTTCGATCAGTTATCGTATATGGAACAGAAATTAGGGCTGATATACTATAACAAACACTAAACAAACGATAAACACATGTGAAATGAAGTTCTTAAGAACTATTTTAGGGGAAAACATTATTTGAGTTCGATCAGTTATCGTATATGGAACAGAAATTAGGGCTGATAGACTACAACAAAAACTAAACAAACGATAAACACATGTGAAATGAAGTTCTTAAGAACTATTTTAGGGGAAAACATTATTTGAGTTCGATCAGTTATCGTATATGGAACAGAAATTAGGGCTGATAGACTAACACAACAAAAACTAAACAAACGATAAACACATGTGAAATGAAGTTCTTAAGAACTATTTTAGGGGAAAACATTATTTGAGTTCGATCAGTTATCGTATATGGAACACAAATTATGGCTGATAGACTACAACAAAAACTAAACAAACGATAAACACATGTGAAATGAAGTTCTTAAGAACTATTTTAGGGGAAAACATTATTTGAGTTCGATCAGTTATCGTATATGGAACAGAAATTATGGCTGATAGACTACAACAAAAACTAAACAAACGATAAACACATGTGAAATGAAGTTCTTAAGAACTATTTTAGGGGAAAAAACATTATTTGAGTTCGATCAGTTATCGTATATGGAACAGAAATTAGGGCTGATAGACTACAACAAAAACTAAACAAACGATAAACACATGTGAAATGAAGTTCTTAAGAACTATTTTAGGGGAAAACATTATTTGAGTTCGATCAGTTATCGTATATGGAACAGAAATTAGGGCTGATAGACTACAACAAAAACTAAACAAACGATAAACACATGTGAAATGAAGTTCTTAAGAACTATTTTAGGGGAAAACATTATTTGAGTTCGATCAGTTATCGTATATGGAACAGAAATTAGGGCTGATAGACTACAACAAAAACTAAACAAACGATAAACACATGTGAAATGAAGTTCTTAAGAACTATTTTAGGGGAAAACATTATTTGAGTTCGATCAGTTATCGTATATGGAACAGAAATTAGGGCTGATAGACTACAACAAAAACTAAACAAACGATAAACACATGTGAAATGAAGTTCTTAAGAACTATTTAGGGGAAAACATTATTTGAGTTCGATCAGTTATCGTATATGGAACAGAAATTATGGCTGATAGACTACAACAAAAACTAAACAAACGATAAACACATGTGAAATGAAGTTCTTAAGAACTATTTTAGGGGAAAACATTATTTGAGTTCGATCAGTTATCGTATATGGAACAGAAATTAGGGCTGATAGACTACAACAAAAAACTAAACACACGATAACCACATGTGAAATGCGGTTCTTAAGAACTATTTTATTGGAAAACATTATTTGAGTTCGATCAGTTATCGTATATGGAACAGAAATTAGGGCTGATAGACTACAACAAAAACTAAACAAACGATAAACACATGTGAAATGAAGTTCTTAAGAACTATTTTAGGGGGAAAACATTATTTGAGTTCGATCAGTTATCGTATATGGAACGAAATTAGGGCTGATAGACTACAACAAAAACTAAACAAACGATAAACACATGTGAAATGAAGTTCTTAAGAACTATTTTAGGGGAAAACATTATTTGAGTTCGATCAGTTATCGTATATGGAACAGAAATTAGGGCTGATAGACTACAACAAAAACTAAACCAACGATAAACACATGTGAAATGAAGTTCTTAAGAACTATTTTAGGGGAAAACATTATTTGAGTTCGATCAGTTATCGTATATGGAACAGAAATTAGGGCTGATATACTATAACAAACACTAAACAAAAACGATAAACACATGTGAAATGAAGTTCTTAAGAACTATTTTAGGGGAAAACATTATTTGAGTTCGATCAGTTATCGTATATGGAACAGAAATTAGGGCTGATAGACTACAACAAAAACTAAACAAACGATAAACACATGTGAAATGAAGTTCTTAAGAACTATTTTAGGGGAAAACATTATTTGAGTTCGATCAGTTATCGTATATGGAACAGAAATTAGGGCTGATAGACTACAACAAAAACTAAACAAACGATAAACACATGTGAAATGAAGTTCTTAAGAACTATTTAGGGGAAAACATTATTTGAGTTCGATCAGTTATCGTATATGGAACAGAAATTAGGGCTGATAGACTACAACAAAAACTAAACAAACGATAAACACATGTGAAATGAAGTTCTTAAGAACTATTTTAGGGGAAAACATTATTTGAGTTCGATCAGTTATCGTATATGGAACAGAAATTAGGGCTGATAGACTACAACAAAAACTAAACAAACGATAAACACATGTGAAATGAAGTTCTTAAGAACTATTTTAGGGGAAAACATTATTTGAGTTCGATCAGTTATCGTATATGGAACAGAAATTAGGGCTGATAGACTACAACAAAAACTAAACAAACGATAAACACATGTGAAATGAAGTTCTTAAGAACTATTTTAGGGGAAAACATTATTTGAGTTCGATCAGTTATCGTATATGGAACAGAAATTAGGGCTGATAGACTACAACAAAAACTAAACAAACGATAAACACATGTGAAATGAAGTTCTTAAGAACTATTTTAGGGGAAACATTATTTGAGTTCGATCAGTTATCGTATATGGAACAGAAATTAGGGCTGATATACTATAACAAACACTAAACAAACGATAAACACATGTGAAATGAAGTTCTTAAGAACTATTTTAGGGGAAAACATTATTTGAGTTCGATCAGTTTATCGTATATGGAACAGAAATTAGGGCTGATAGACTACAACAAAAACTAAACAAACGATAAACACATGTGAAATGAAGTTCTTAAGAACTATTTTAGGGGAAAACATTATTTGAGTTCGATCAGTTATCGTATATGGAACAGAAATTAGGGCTGATAGACTACAACAAAAACTAAACAAACGATAAACACATGTGAAATGAAGTTCTTAAGAACTATTTTAGGGGAAAACATTATTTGAGTTCGATCAGTTATCGTATATGGAACAGAATTAGGGCTGATAGACTACAACAAAACTAAACAAACGATAAACACATGTGAAATGAAGTTCTTAAGAACTATTTTAGGGGAAAACATTATTTGAGTTCGATCAGTTATCGTATATGGAACAGAAATTAGGGCTGATAGACTACAACAAAACTAAACAAACGATAAACACATGTGAAATGAAGTTCTTAAGAACTATTTTAGGGGAAAACATTATTTGAGTTCGATCAGTTATCGTATATGGAACAGAAATTAGGGCTGATAGACTACAACAAAAACTAAACAAACGATAAACCATGTGAAATGAAGTTCTTAAGAACTATTTTAGGGGAAAACATTATTTGAGTTCGATCAGTTATCGTATATGGAACAGAAATTAGGGCTGATAGACTACAACAAAACTAAACAAACGATAAACACATGTGAAATGAAGTTCTTAAGAACTATTTTGGGGAAAACATTATTTGAGTTCGATCAGTTATCGTATATGGAACAGAATTAGGGCTGATAGACTACAACAAAAACTAAACAAACGATAAACACATGTGAAATGAAGTTCTTAAGAACTATTTTAGGGGAAAACATTATTTAGTTCGATCAGTTATCGTATATGGAACAGAAATTAGGGCTGATAGACTACAACAAAAACTAAACAAACGATAAACACATGTGAAATGAAGTTCTTAAGAACTATTTTAGGGGAAAACATTATTTGAGTTCGATCAGTTATCGTATATGGAACAGAAATTAGGGCTGATATACTATAACAAACACTAAACAAACGATAAACACATGTGAAATGAAGTTCTTAAGAACTATTTTAGGGGAAAACATTATTTGAGTTCGATCAGTTATCGTATATGGAACAGAAATTAGGGCTGATAGACTACCAACAAAAACTAAACAAACGATAAACACATGTGAAATGAAGTTCTTAAGAACTATTTTAGGGGAAACATTATTTGAGTTCGATCAGTTATCGTATATGGAACAGAAATTAGGGCTGATAGACTACAACAAAAACTAAACAAACGATAAACACATGTGAAATGAAGTTCTTAAGAACTATTTTAGGGGAAAACATTATTTGAGTTCGATCATTATCGTATATGGAACAGAAATTAGGGCTGATAGACTACAACAAAAACTAAACAAACGATAAACACATGTGAAATGAAGTTCTTAAGAACTATTTTAGGGGAAAACATTATTTGAGTTCGATCAGTTATCGTATATGGAACAGAAATTAGGGCTGATAGACTACAACAAAACTAAACAACGATAAACACATGTGAAATGAAGTTCTTAAGAACTATTTTAGGGAAAACATTATTTGAGTTCGATCAGTTATCGTATATGGAACAGAAATTAGGGCTGATAGACTACAACAACAAACTAAACAAACGATAAACACATGTGAAATGAAGTTCTTAAGAACTATTTAGGGGAAAACATTATTTGAGTTCGATCAGTTATCGTATATGGAACAGAAATTAGGGCTGATAGACTACAACAAAAACTAAACAAACGATAAACACATGTGAAATGAAGTTCTTAAGACTATTTTAGGGGAAAACATTATTTGAGTTCGATCAGTTATCGTATATGGAACAGAAATTAGGGCTGATAGACTACAACAAAAACTAAACAAACGATAAACACATGTGAAATGAAGTTCTTAAGAACTATTTTAGGGGAAAAAACATTATTTGAGTTCGATCAGTTATCGTATATGGAACAGAAATTAGGGTGATAGACTACAACAAAAACTAAACAAACGATAAACACATGTGAAATGAAGTTCTTAAGAACTATTTTAGGGGAAAACATTATTTGAGTTCGATCAGTTATCGTATATGGAACAGAAATTAGGGCTGATAGACTACAACAAAAACTAAACAAACGATAAACACATGTGAAATGAAGTTCTTAAGAACTATTTTAGGGGAAAACATTATTTGAGTTCGATCAGTTTATCGTATATGGAACAGAAATTAGGGCTGATATACTATAACAAACACTAAACAAACGATAAACACATGTGAAATGAAGTTCTTAAGAACTATTTTAGGGGAAAACATTATTTGAGTTCGATCAGTTATCGTATATGGAACAGAAATTATGGCTGATAGACTACAACAAAAACTAAACAAACGATAAACACATGTGAAATGAAGTTCTTAAGAACTATTTTAGGGGAAAACATTATTTGAGTTCGATCAGTTATCGTATATGGAACAGAAATTAGGGCTGATATACTATAACAAACACTAAACAAACGATAAACACATGTGAAATGAAGTTCTTAAGAACTATTTTAGGGGAAAACATTATTTGAGTTCGATCAGTTATCGTATATGGAACAGAAATTATGGCTGATAGACTACAACAAAAACTAAACAAACGATAAACACATGTGAAATGAAGTTCTTAAGAACTATTTTAGGGGAAAACAGTATTTGAGTTCGATCAGTTATCGTATATGGAACAGAAATTAGGGCTGATAGACTACAACAAAAACTAAACAAACGATAAACACATGTGAAATGAAGTTCTTAAGAACTATTTTAGGGGAAAACATTATTTGAGTTCGATCAGTTATCGTATATGGAACAGAAATTAGGGCTGATATACTATAACAAACACTAAACAAACGATAAACACATGTGAAATGAAGTTCTTAAGAACTATTTTAGGGGAAAACATTATTTGAGTTCGATCAGTTATCGTATATGGAACAGAAATTATGGCTGATAGACTACAACAAAAACTAAACAAACGATAAACACATGTGAAATGAAGTTCTTAAGAACTATTTTAGGGGAAAAACATTATTTGAGTTCGATCAGTTATCGTATATGGAACAGAAATTAGGGCTGATATACTATAACAAACACTAAACAAACGATAAACACATGTGAAATGAAGTTCTTAAGAACTATTTTAGGGGAAAACATTATTTGAGTTCGATCAGTTATCGTATATGGAACAGAAATTATGGCTGATAGACTACAACAAAAACTAAACAAACGATAAACACATGTGAAATGAAGTTCTTAAGAACTATTTTAGGGGAAAACATTATTTGAGTTCGATCAGTTATCGTATATGGAACAGAAATTAGGGCTGATAGACTACAACAAAAACTAAACAAACGATAAACACATGTGAAATGAAGTTCTTAAGAACTAATTTAGGGGAAAACATTATTTGAGTTCGATCAGTTATCGTATATGGAACAGAAATTAGGGCTGATATACTATAACAAACACTAAACAAACGATAAACACATGTGAAATGAAGTTCTTAAGAACTATTTTAGGGGAAAACATTATTTGAGTTCGATCAGTTATCGTATATGGAACAGAAATTATGGCTGATAGACTACAACAAAAACTAAACAAACGATAAACACATGTGAAATGAAGTTCTTAAGAACTATTTTAGGGGAAAACATTATTTGAGTTCGATCAGTTATCGTATATGGAACAGAAATTAGGGCTGATATACTATAACAAACACTAAACAAACGATAAACACATGTGAAATGAAGTTCTTAAGAACTATTTTAGGGGAAAACATTATTTGAGTTCGATCAGTTATCGTATATGGAACAGAAATTAGGGCTGATATACTATAACAAACACTAAACAAACGATAAACACATGTGAAATGAAGTTCTTAAGAACTATTTTAGGGGAAAACATTATTTGAGTTCGATCAGTTATCGTATATGGAACAGAAATTAGGGCTGATATACTATAACAAACACTAAACAAACGATAAACACATGTGAAATGAAGTTCTTAAGAACTATTTTAGGGGAAAACATTATTTGAGTTCGATCAGTTATCGTATATGGAACAGAAATTAGGGCTGATATACTATAACAAACACTAAACAAACGATAAACACATGTGAAATGAAGTTCTTAAGAACTATTTTAGGGGAAAACATTATTTGAGTTCGATCAGTTATCGTATATGGAACAGAAATTATGGCTGATAGACTACAACAAAAACTAAACAAACGATAAACACATGTGAAATGAAGTTCTTAAGAACTATTTTAGGGGAAAACATTATTTGAGTTCGATCAGTTATCGTATATGGAACAGAAATTAGGGCTGATATACTATAACAAACACTAAACAAACGATAAACACATGTGAAATGAAGTTCTTAAGAACTATTTTAGGGGAAAACATTATTTGAGTTCGATCAGTTATCGTATATGGAACAGAAATTATGGCTGATAGACTACAACAAAACTAAACAAACGATAAACACATGTGAAATGAAGTTCTTAAGAACTATTTTAGGGGAAAACATTATTTGAGTTCGATCAGTTATCGTATATGGAACAGAAATTAGGGCTGATAGACTACAACAAAAACTAAACAAACGATAAACACATGTGAAATGAAGTTCTTAAGAACTATTTTAGGGGAAAACATTATTTGAGTTCGATCAGTTATCGTATATGGAACAGAAATTAGGGCTGATATACTATAACAAACACTAAACAAACGATAAACACATGTGAAATGAAGTTCTTAAGAACTATTTTAGGGGAAAACATTATTTGAGTTCGATCAGTTATCGTATATGGAACAGAAATTATGGCTGATAGACTACAACAAAAACTAAACAAACGATAAACACATGTGAAATGAAGTTCTTAAGAACTATTTTAGGGGAAAACATTATTTGAGTTCGATCAGTTATCGTATATGGAACAGAAATTAGGGCTGATAGACTACAACAAAAACTAAACAAACGATAAACACATGTGAAATGAAGTTCTTAAGAACTATTTTAGGGGAAAACATTATTTGAGTTCGATCAGTTATCGTATATGGAACAGAAATAGGGCTGATATACTATAACAAACACATAAACAAACGATAAACACATGTGAAATGAAGTTCTTAAGAACTATTTTAGGGGAAAACATTATTTGAGTTCGATCAGTTATCGTATATGGAACAGAAATTATGGCTGATAGACTACAACAAAAACTAAACAAACGATAAACACATGTGAAATGAAGTTCTTAAGAACTATTTTAGGGGAAAACATTATTTGAGTTCGATCAGTTATCGTATATGGAACAGAAATTAGGGCTGATATACTATAACAAACACTAAACAAACGATAAACACATGTGAAATGAAGTTCTTAAGAACTATTTTAGGGGAAAACATTATTTGAGTTCGATCAGTTATCGTATATGGAACAGAAATTATGGCTGATAGACTACAACAAAAACTAAACAAACGATAAACACATGTGAAATGAAGTTCTTAAGAACTATTTTAGGGGAAAACATTATTTGAGTTCGATCAGTTATCGTATATGGAACAGAAATTAGGGCTGATATACTATAACAAACACTAAACAAACGATAAACACATGTGAAATGAAGTTCTTAAGAACTATTTAGGGGAAAACATTATTTGAGTTCGATCAGTTATCGTATATGGAACAGAAATTATGGCTGATAGACTACAACGAAAACTAAACAAACGATAAACACATGTGAAATGAAGTTCTTAAGAACTATTTAGGGGAAACCATTATTTGAGTTCGATCAGTTATCGTATATGGAACAGAAATTATGGCTGATAGACTACAACAAAAACTAAACAAACGATAAACACATGTGAAATGAAGTTCTTAAGAACTATTTTAGGGGAAAACATTATTTGAGTTCGATCAGTTATCGTATATGGAACAGAAATTAGGGCTGATATACTATAACAAACACTAAACAAACGATAAACACATGTGAAATGAAGTTCTTACGAACTATTTTAGGGGAAAACATTATTTGAGTTCGATCAGTTATCGTATATGGAACAGAAATTAGGGCTGATAGACTATAACAAACACTAAACAAACGATAAACACATGTGAAATGAAGTTCTTAAGAACTATTTTAGGGGAAAACATTATTTGAGTTCGATCAGTTATCGTATATGGAACAGAAATTAGGGCTGATAGACTATAACAAACACTAAACAAACGATAAACACATGTGAAATGAAGTTCTTAAGAACTATTTAGGGGAAAACATTATTTGAGTTCGATCAGTTATCGTATATGGAACAGAAATTAGGGCTGATAGACTACAACAAAAACTAAACAAACGATAAACACATGTGAAATGAAGTTCTTAAGAACTATTTTAGGGGAAAACATTATTTGAGTTCGATCAGTTATCGTATATGGAACAGAAATTAGGGCTGATAGACTACAACGAAAACTAAACAAACGATAAACACATGTGAAATGAAGTTCTTAAGAACTATTTAGGGGAAAACATTATTTGAGTTCGATCAGTTATCGTATATGGAACAGAAATTAGGGCTGATAGACTACAACAAAAACTAAACAAACGATAAACACATGTGAAATGAAGTTCTTAAGAACTATTTTAGGGGAAAACATTATTTGAGTTCGATCAGTTATCGCATATGGAACAGAAATTAGGGCTGATAGACTACATACAACAAAACTAAACCAACGATAAACACATGTGAAATGAAGTTCTTAAGAACATATTTTAGGGGAAAACATTATTTGAGGTTCGATCAGTTATCGTATATGGAACAGAAATTAGGGCTGATAGACTACAACAAAAACTAAACAAACGATAAACACATGTGAAATGAAGTTCTTAAGAACTATTTTAGGGGAAAACATTATTTGAGTTCGATCAGTTATCGTATATGGAACAGAAATTAGGGCTGATAGACTACAACGAAAACTAAACAAACGATAAACACATGTGAAATGAAGTTCTTAAGAACTATTTAGGGGAAAACATTATTTGAGTTCGATCAGTTATCGTATATGGAACAGAAATTAGGGCTGATAGACTACAACAAAAACTAAACAAACGATAAACACATGTGAAATGAAGTTCTTAAGAACTATTTTAGGGGAAAACATTATTTGAGTTCGATCAGTTATCGTATATGGAACAGAAATTAGGGCTGATAGACTACAACAAAAACTAAACAAACGATAAACACATGTGAAATGAAGTTCTTAAGAACTATTTTAGGGGAAAACATTATTTGAGTTCGATCAGTTATCGTATATGGAACAGAAATTAGGGCTGATAGACTACAACAAAAACTAAACAAACGATAAACACATGTGAAATGAAGTTCTTACGAACTATTGTAGGGGAAAACATTATTTGAGTTCGATCAGTTATCGTATATGGAACAGAAATTAGGGCTGATAGACTACAACAAAAACTAAACAAACGATAAACACATGTGAAATGAAGTTCTTAAGAACTATTTTAGGGGAAAACATTATTTGAGTTCGATCAGTTATCGTATATGGAACAGAAATTAGGGCTGATAGACTACAACAAAAACTAAACAAACGATAAACACATGTGAAATGAAGTTCTTAAGAACTATTTTAGGGGAAAACATTATTTGAGTTCGATCAGTTATCGTATATGGAACAGAAATTAGGGCTGATAGACTACAACAAAAACTAAACAAACGATAAACACATGTGAAATGAAGTTCTTAAGAACTATTTTAGGGGAAAACATTATTTGAGTTCGATCAGTTATCGTATATGGAAGAGAAATTAGGGCTGATAGACTACAACAAAAACTAAACAAATGATAAACACATGTGAAATGAAGTTCTTAAGAACTATTTAGGGGAAAACATTATTTGATAAAATATACAACACAGAAATTAGGGACGAATGTCATATTCAAGACATAACCAAATTTATTATAGATAAACGAAAATATTGGGTCATATAGAAATAATGGAAGACAACCGACTGGAAAAAGAGCTAAAGAAGACAGACCAATGGACGGGAGAAAATCAAGAGGAAGACCAGCCAAGAGATGGATAGACAGTGAATGCACATCCAAAACGTCTTCCTCCGAGGAGTGATTTTGGAAATAAACAGGATGAAAATCCTACAAATTATGATTAAGAAGAATAACATTAATTGCAATTTTTCAGTTCAGTTATCTTGTGACTTGATTCCTTTTTTTAGAATATGGTCCATTTTATACTCATATTAAAATTAAATAGAGGTATAAAATGGAATGGGACATCTTCAGAATTTAATTAGGGATTGCACAAAACCAAATACTAAAATTCAATCAATATCATTTTTAAAATTTAACTTCTTAAGAACTGATAATTTTAGAATTATGCAAAATATATATTCTGAGAGGAGATACCATGGGCCAACACGCACACACTATTGAGTAACACTAAAAAATTGGGACTGGAAGTTAACACCAATAAAACTACATATGTAGCTACCACACATTTAATTCCTTAGTAAAGCTGCAATGCATAGCATGAAAATGGTATGATTGCAGTGAAAGACCTGCCCTCGGGCAGAATTACTATGGATGGATGGATGTAGTTACACAACCATCCATAGTAATTCTTCACTGCAATCATGGCATTTTTTCATGCTATGCTTGCAGCTTTACTAGGGAATTGTAGGTGTGGTAGCTTCCCGTTGCTTTCCACACCGGTGAAGGATGATGATGGCGATAATGGTAAGGGTGATGATAATGGTGATGGTGATGATGGCCATATGATTTCGGGGACCGTTTGGGCCTTAAAGTTTTCCTGACATTTGTCTTACAGGCGAGGAAAAACCCCGATAAAAACCTCACCCAGAAATACTGCCCCGACCGGGGATCGAACCCGGGCCCGCTCCGTGACAAAGCAGCACGCTACCTCGAGACCACAGCGGTGGACTAGTTTCACATAGAAATTGATTATAAAATGGAAAGGGAGTTTGCGAAAAATAAGGGAAATTTTGAAGTAATTGCTGAATTCAAATACCTAGGAACAATAATTACAACAGGAATGAAGTGCACAAAGAATTTAAACATAGGCTCAATTCTGGAAATCCTTGCTATGATGCATTAGAGGGACTCTCGTTGTCCCAACTTCTCTAAAAAAAACGTTAAACTGAAAATATATAAAATTGTTATTCTCTCTTAAGTCTATGTTTCACATTCATATAACATAACTGGGGGAAAAACAGTTTTATAAATAATCAATTGAGTTGGTGTTTATTTGATGAAAATCCATATTTATTAATTAAATGTTTAGTTTAATGTTTTTTTAGAGAAGTTTTTTTAGAGAAGACTTTAATGTTGCCTCGAATCATGACTGAAAATTAGAACACTAGTGGATCACCTACTTTCACAGTGTCTCGTAACCTGCAGCTGTCTCTATCCAATGTTTTGGTGCCCAAAGTTCCTAGCTTAGTCATTACTTAAGATTTAATAGTTTATCTATGTTGTGAATAAATAATAGTTTTAAAAAACTAAAACAGCACGCTTTATTAGAAAACCGAACTAAAAAATTAAACATAATTTTAATTTCCAACACGCTTGGGATAAAATTAAAGTGGTCAACAAAAAAATCATCTCCAACACATCTAGAATAAAACTAGAGTTATCAACAAAAATAAAATAATTTTACCATCAAAAGCGTGGGGTGCTCTATATCAATTAATATATTTGATAATAAGCAGATATTGGTAAAAGTAAAGTCTCTAAGAAGAAAATGTAAAAATCATAAAAAGCACCCCACGCTTTTGATGGTAAAATTATTTTCTTTTTGTTTATAACTCTAGCTTTATTCTATATGTGTTGGAGATTATTTTTTTTTTGTTGAGCACTTTAATTATATCCCAAAAGTGTTGGAAATTAAAATTATTTTTCATTTTTTAGTTCGGTTTTCTAATGAAGCGTGCTGTTTTAGTTTTTTAAAACTATTTTTTATTTTTAATATTTTACAGAATAAGATAAAAAATGTAAATATCTTTAAATTGGATACTATTGTAGTATGAGCTAAAAGTAATACTCTTCTAAAAAAATCCTCCCAGCCGGATTTGAACCAGCGACCTATGGATTACTGAAATTATATACCACTAGAGTTCACCGCTCTACCAACTGAGCTCTTACAACGACTGACTAAAGAGTCGACAAGTCCGCAACCTATTATACCAGTTTTCATTTTTTTTTCCTGATGATTCTGGCCAGGATTTTAGAAACAAATATGAAAATATTGTATTGTCACGGGTCCTTTACAAGTATACAAAGTTTCAAGTCGATCCAATATTTCTAAGTGGTTGAAAATCGCGTTGAATGATTCCGTTACATAGATAGATATATCGATAGACAGACAGACAGATAGATAGATAGATACAGGTCAAGCTAATATAAAGCGTGTAAAAATGTAGGCCCATATTTATTCAAGGTTTAGTGAATGTACAGTATAACATTGAAGATTGGCTCGCTGATATCCAGATTCAACTTAGGATATTATAAAACATTTAATAACAATTATATCTTCCGTGGTATGAAATAATCAAATATATATTTTTTGGCGGCACCTTTTTAATACGTAGTCCTAGTAACTTATTAATTTCTGCATTAAATTACTTCCGGAAATAAGTTATTTTTATGTTTCCGTGACCTTGTAAAGCAGCAAGGCAATTAATTATCTCTTTCAATATTTTCGTATAATTTATTAAGAGATAATTTCTCACTTCCGACATTCTAATCTACTTACCGTACTATCAACAATGGCCAGGGCTGTATTTTAATTTAAGTCGTGTCTAAAAACAGTTTAATATTAAAATGCGCACGGAATGCCAGTAAAAATGTCAGATAAATTAGTAGAGAATAACTGCAGTACCCCGATATTATGCAATTTCGTGCGTAATTCATTTACATGAACACTTGTCCCAACTTCTCTCAAAAAACATCATCAATAACAAGGATTAAGCCCAATGGACTGTTCCGATCTCATTACAGGTCGAATTGGTCCTTCCATCTCTTCAATGTCTTCCCAACACTCTTCTCCCTTTTGGTTTATAATTATACATTCTTCTTGGTATGCGATGTTCATTCATTCGTAATATGTGCTGAAAATAAGCATTTTGGTAATATTTTATTCTTTCACAGAGATTAAATATATTAAGTTCTGTTCTTATATCTTCGTTTTTCTTTTTATCGGTTCTTTGGTATCCTGCTATTGCTCTCAAAGTCTTCATTTCAGCAGCTTCTATTTGTTTACTATCTGCCTTTGTTAATGTCCAGGTTTCACATCCATAGATAAGAGATGGAACTGCCACTACTTTGTCAAACTTCAAAATAGTTTATTTTCTAGTCTCATTCAATAAAGTGCGTTTAATTGTGCCACATAGATAATTGAATCGTATTTTAGTGTGTTTATCTAAATTTCTGTCATTGCCTAAATTCTGAACTTGGCCTATAATTACATTGTTTATCATTATTTTTGTTCTTATTGCACATTTTCCTTTCAGAGCTAATATTTTTGTTTAATATGTAGATATTCTTAAATTGTATTTTAGAGATATATTATTTAAAGCATAAAGGAATTGCTGTAAAGCATTTTCTGATGCTGTCATTATTACTCGATCGTCTGCAAAAAACATTAAACTGGAAATATATATACCGGTACTGTTATTCTCTGAGTTATATGGATGCTAATGACGTTAAGGGAGGAGGAAAGAATACGGGTATTTGAGAATAAAGTTCTTACGAAAAATGTTACATCAAAGAGAAATGGACAGGCGAACGGAGAAGACTATATAACAGTGAGCTGCATTATCTTTATAGGAAGGTTGGAAATAGAATATCCTCAGAATTTGATATAACAAAATGATTAAGTCAAGGATGCGGGATGTCACTAATATTGCTCAAGATATATTTAGAAGTTGTATTAGACAACCCGGCTGACATAAAGTGCCGATTGTCTAGAAAAAGTGGGAGCCTTAACCTCCTACTACCCCAAGGGCCTCCGGGCCTGTTGTGGGATCACTTCACTTTACTTTTATTAATGAAATGGAATAAGTCATATAGGAGAATGGGAATCAACATTAAAGACCGTTTACTGCACAATTTATTATTTCGCTGATGACCAGATTATAATAGGACAAGATAAAGAAGATATAGAATATATGATTAGAAAGTTGGTAGATGCATTTGAGGTAGGTGGACTGAAGATAAATTATATTAAAACAGAATATATGGTAATCGGAGGAAATTCAGAAGACCTACAAATAAATAATATGATAATTAAACGTGTTGAAGAATTTAAATATCTTGGATTTATAATAGATAAATCTGGTACTTGTGAAAAATATGTTATTAACAGAGTACATTGTGCAAGGAAGACGATTAGATCCCTAAATGGTCTTTCATGGAATAGAAATTTGACCAGAAAAACAAAAAAAGAGATTATACAGACAATAATAGAAAGTATACTTACATATGGATCAGAAAGCTGGACAATACATGAAAGGATACAGAAAATAAATTAGAACATGTCACAAATAAGGAAATTAGAAACATAATGGAAGCAGAAGAAAGCATAATTGAAAGAATTGAGGAGAAGGAATTAAAGTGGTTAGGACATGTTTTAAGAATGGAAGATGAGCGATGGCCGAAGCAACTATATGAATGGCATCCGAACAGAAAGAAGAAAAGAGGAAGACCAAGGTTAACATGGAAGGAAAACATGAAGACAGTAATGCAAGCTAGAGGGCTAAGCATCGAAGATGCCCAAGACCGTAGGCTTTGGAGGTTTGGCACGGGAAGACGGCAGCAGCTGTAAAAACCCGAAGATAGATAGATAGATAGATAGATAGATACAGAAAATAATCTTGGCGACAGAATGGATGAATTACGGAGAAGTATGAGAATATCCAGGCTACAACATATTCGAAATACATATATCAGACAAGAAATGGATGCACAAGAAACTGTAATCGAAAGAGCTTTACAGTGATATGGACATGTACAACGGATGTCGGAAGACCAGTGGCTTAAACAGGTGTTAGATTGGACAGGCAGAAGGAAGAGGGGAGGGGGGAGAAGTAGAAGAACATGGTATGAGGGAATAAATGATACCATTATGAAGAGGAGTATGGAAGAGGGACAATGGGAAGGTAGGAATCTCTGGAAAGCAGGAATCAAGGGCGAATTGCTGTAAAGTGGAAAGTCTATATTAGGTATTAGGTAGGTAGGAAATCAGATATAATAAGAACAGTTAAGCCTTGTAGATTGGGATGGGAAGGACATGTGGCACGAATGGGGAATGAAAGAGGGGGATGAAAACGCCTTGTAGGGAAACCAGAAGGAAAGCGCCCAGTAGGCAGCCAATAACCATGATTTGTGGTAAGTAGATTATACAGATGATTGGAAAACATTAACTCAGGATACGGATGTATGGAGAATTACGTCCGCGCGGCCATGAACCTACAGATTCGATAGTGCCACTAGGTTAATTAGTTAATAAATTTAATAATTCTGCTACAGATGTACAGTAAAAAAATACATTTACTTATTTTTTATTACAACTCCTTTTCCCAAATGCACTTGACTTTCACAATACCGGTATCTGCACCTGTCCTTCATAAAAAATCGAGGTTGCATTCGATACTTGCATTGAAGTAAATATCGACCTCGGTGATCTAGTGGTTAGTTTCTTGTCTCTAGTCTCCAGGGTCGCGGGTTCTAACTAGGTCGGTATCGATGGATTATTAAATATGTGCAATATCCAATGGAGAGGTAACTACTTCGTGGAGGACGTTAAGCCGTGGTTCCCGAGTCTGAATATGTTCGGGCTCGAAAAGAACCTCAAGCCTTGATGAAGTGGCTCATTTCAAGTATCAAGATACAATACTTACAAATAGGAATGAGATGCACAAAGAAATTAAACATAGGCTCAATTCTGAAAATACGTGCTATTATGCATTACAGAGACTCTTGTCATCCCCACTCCTTTCAAAAAACGTTAAACTGAAAATATATAAAACTGTTATTCTACCAGTTAAGTTATAGCCTATTAAATGGATGCGAAACATGGACTATTACTTTAAGGGAGGAAAGGAGATTACGAGTATTTGAGAATAAAGTCCTTAGGAAACTTTTGGGCGAAAAAAGAGATGAACAAACAGGTGAATGGAGAAAATTTCATAATACTAAGCTACATGATATGTATAGGAAGCCAGATATAATAAGAACAGTTATGTCTCTTAGACTGCGATGGGCAGAACATGTGGCACGAATGGAGATTGAAAGACGTGCATGGAAGCTTCTTGTAGCAAAACCAATAGGAAAACGCCCAGTTGGTAGACCAAGAATGAGGTGGGAGAATAACATTATCCATGATTTGAGGGAAGTGTATTATACAGGAGATGATTGGAAAACATTAGCTCAGGATATGGATGTATGTATGGAGAACTTATGTCCGCGCGGCGATGAACCTACGGGTTCGATAGAGCCAGTGAGTCAGTTAGACCAAAATTTAGTCGTCACTTCCTAGTAACATAATTCCTTAATTTTTCTACTAGGGCCTCTTTGTGGTGTTAAAGCTAACTACGCGCTGACATATACAGGGTGAGTCAGGAGGAAAGGTACATGCTTTGAGGGATGATTCTGAACCAAAAAGCTTCTAGTATACATATGACCTTTCCTTAACCGTTTCAGGGTAATTTAATAAAAACAACGAGGAACAGGAAAAGTGCAGGCGACAGTAAATCAAGATACTGTTATCTTAAGTTTTGTTTAATTGTGAAAGTTTCCTCACAAAAGTGTTCAAACGCTCCCGCCAACTTCAATGCATTTTGCTGCTCTTGTAGACAGCTGAGATTCAATGGAATCATTGCTTGGTAATCGAGGTCACCCGATCTGACCCCATTAGATTACTGTTTGTAGGGTTGGCTTAAGAGCGAAATGTACAAGCACAGAGTGGACACAAGAGAGGAACTTCTCACTCGTATTTTACATCCATCCATAGTAATTCTGCCCGAAGGCAGGTCCTTCACTGCAATCATAGCATTTTCATACTATGCTTGCAGCTTTACTAGGGAATTGTAGGTGTGGTAGCTTCACGTTGCTTTCCACACCGGTAAAAGATGATGATGATGATGGTCATATGATTTCGGGGACCGTTTGGGCCTTAAAGGTTTCCTGACATTTGTCTTACACAGAAAAACTGCCCCGACCGGTGATCGAACCCGGGCCCGCTGCGTGACAACAGCACGCTACCTCGAGACCACAGCGGTGGACCGTATTTTACATACTTGTGCTAGAGTAAAGGAATATACGAATGAACTCAGATCAGAACAGCTGTCTACAAGAGCAACAAAATGCGTTGAAGTTGGTATATAGTGGAGTATTTGAACATCTTTTGTGAGGAAATGTACACAATTAAACAAGACTCAAGATAACAGTATCTTGATTATCTGTCACCTGCATTTTTTCGGTTCCTCGATGTTTTCATTAAATTACCCTGAAACGGTTAAGAATAGGCCATATGTATAAGTTATTAGAAGTTTTGTGTTCAGAATCACCTGTTCTATCACCTCTCAAAGCATGTATCTTTCCTCCTGACTCACTCTGTATAGAATGGAAATAGGCGCAACTAAATTACCTTATGATAAAACATTACCAAATAAAAACTCAGCCATCGAACAATAAAATAAAAATGTGGACGCGTTTCAACAACTATGCAGCTATTATCAAGACTCAGTGACGATTGAATTAAAAACCTATTCCATCTTAGTAAAAGAAAGTACACAGTAGTTCAAAATTACGTCATATCACGTGCCTTACATTATTAAACAAGAAGTCAAAGTTAAGTAAAGTAAAGTGATCCCACAACAGGCCTCAAGAGGCCCTTGGGGTAGTAGGAGGTTAAGGCTCCCACATTTTCTAGACAATCGGCACTTTATGTCAGCCTGGTTGTCAGCCCTGCGTGACGGCCGCCTTTACCCCAGAACAAGCGTCTGGTACTCATTTCCGTTAGAGGCTGAATCGACCCCAGGGCCATAGTGCCGCCAGAGGGTTTTGGTCAGTTTAAAAATCCTGACCCCAACGGGACTTGAACCCTCGACCCTCCGGCTTGTAGCTCAGTGGAAGTCAAAGTTATCTGAAATGAAATATGCATAAGTAATGCCACGAGTGATTTCCAAATTATCGATAAATTCACGACTCACGAAGTGAGGAGTGAATTCTGCATCAGTTAGGAAAAACCGGGTAAGTCAATTTTTGATCGAAAATGAGTTATTAACATCTCCCGATCGCTTTTGGTCCGATGCACGTTCCGTAAAAACGGGTAAGTCATCAAGCGAATAGTGACGGTGTTATTAAGCATTGAATTTTCGATTTATGCACTCCTTAATGTAAGTCATTGAACTAGTTTTTGCTCTCCTGTAAAAATTACTTTGAAGACTTACCTGGTTTTTCCTAACTGATGTAGAATTTATCTAGAGAATTTGGAAATCAAGAGTGGCATTTGTTAGGACTATTTAACGAATAAAATTAAGCTGTTTACTCACAAATCATTATTTATTTTTAAATATTTATATTTTTAATGTAAATGGCGATGTTTGAAAACAAATCAGAAATGTGAGGTTATGTTCATTCACTGCTGCTTGATCATATTATTTATTGCCAAATAAGATCGCAATATTGTAAGAGTGCACCCAAGTGGAGAAATAATGAAACACATCAAACTATATATCATAATCAACATTACGGGTTATTAATTTATTTTTTTAGTAAACAACTCAGTAAAATCAAGGAATCTTTTCATTATTTGCTATATTCAATGTATTTGTTGGAGAAAAATAATGTTTTGACCTGTTCAGAACATTAAAAAGGAGGAGCTTTCTTTATTACAAAAGCATGAGCTGATAAAGAGAAATCGATAAAGAGCGAGGTGAAACACGACTGTCATTGGTTGTAAAACAAAATTCATTGAAACGTGATTGGTCATTGACTAGCATTTGTGGCATGAGCTAAATAGTCCCTATAAACTGAATGTTGGTTTGCTTACTGATACTGCCAAAGCAACAATCTTTCCTTTTAACCAAGAAAAAGGGGGCGCTAATAGGGATAGGGCCTTTTTACCTTTTTCATAATTTTATCTTTGTTTATATAACCTCATACATCCAGGTGTGTGTGACAGATGCAACATGTCTTAACTATTGCCACGTTTACTACATCGCTGTCCCTCATAAACTAAATCTTGATACAAGTTCTCATAGCAAGAAAATTGATAATTTTAGTTTTATAGAGCAGCAGTCTTTCCTTTTAACCAATAAAAAGGGGCGCTGACAGGAATAGGGCCTTTGTCATTTATCTTTGTTTACATATACCTAAACATTTTGAAGAATGTCAAGAAATTTACAATTATTGACCGATCTAACCATATCAATAATATGACCATTATGAAAAATATGTTGATCAATCCCAAATTTATCGATTCTAATGAATCGATAATGAGGCATATGCTCATTAAACCTAATGGAAATAAATCTTGTTTGCCTTACATATATCTGATCACAATTCTGACAAATACTTTTTTTTTTGGGCACGTGGGGGGGGGGCGTAGTTGATTAGGCAATATGTTACAACCTGGAAAGTCCCGGGTCGACATTTTTAAACTGGCTTAAATATTTCTGTTGGTACCATAACCCTAGGGTTTACTCAGCCTCTATCTAAAACGAGTACCAGATACATGTCTTTAAGCAAAGATCGACATGTCGGGGGGCTGACATCTCGTACTTCCAACTGCCCTGAAGAGTTTCCTAAGGACTGCACTGTACTACCAGTGAAAGAATGTCTCTGCGCGTGGATCATTGTTTAATGAGGAACGGGGGCGTTTAGTTTACATGCAGGTGGATTCCTGGAATACCACTGGCTAGTGATGACATGTCGATTGTTGTGCCGTTGTACTGCACATAACAAATTAGATTTAGTTAAACTATTTTTTCGAAGTGCTTAATACAACTAGACTCGCGTGGCGTTCGGCTCAGCTGCATTCTTTCTTAGGACTTTCTTTCTCTTGGAGTACAGTACTAAGACTTTATTACACTCTAGTTAAATCTGCACGTGGAAAATATTCTAGCAATGTGATGTCGATTCTCTTCCTTCTATTATAATGTTGCCACTTCCTGTCCCCTGTGTTCCGTTATTTGACTGGGAGAGGAGCAGTTGCCAAATATTGTGTTTTTTTAAATGATCAGACACGTATAAAAGTCGTTAGCCAAATGAATAATCCTGCAACCATGTTACTGCTGGGGAATGAGTTGTATCACCTTTGCCTTCCTCATTACATGTTGCTAATTCCCGTCCCTTGTGTTGTGTTGTGAGGCTGGTAATAGAGAGATGTCAAACACTGATTTTAAATGATCCGAAACCTTCAGGATTCGTCGACTAAATTACCAATTTGACAATCATGCAATGATTTTTAGAATTAGAAATATATTCAATAAATGTTAGACTCCAACAACACCGCGTGGGCTGGGAACAGCATGTTCAGAGAATGGAATAAACAAGATTGCCCAAGATAGCACGTAGTACACCGGCAAGAATAACGTCACAACTCAAAAATGGACGAATTTGAGTTAATCCCCAATTCAAAACAATTGGTTTAAACTGTATAAAATAAGCCAGTAACTGAATTCCTAAATAATCAAGGTACAATTTGCACGTATGGCCATTCCTAAACTATTTAAACTGTAATGTAAGTGAACTTTTTTTTTGCTGTTGTGACGTTATTCTTGCTGGGATGCGATATCATTAAAATTTAAACCAAAGGGATTTAGTGATGGAATGAATCATTGTAAATTCGGAACAGGCGAATCGCCTAAACCCTAAAGTGAAGATGGTGTAATGATTTTTTACTTGTGTTTAGGGATTCTCCCTTCCATATAGGAATAGTCTAGCGACATTAGCGCTAACACATTAGCCGTGCAGACTTAACTTGGTCGAGTAATACATAATTTTAAAATTAAAATATAAAATTATGGAATATTCACCTGAAGAGTCCGACTCCTCAACTTAATTAATAATTTAACTGTAGCGCTTTCGGGACTTGTCCCATCATCGGCAGGATTCAAAACTGGTGTTTCATTGAAGATCTGGTAGAGGGTATTGGGTTCGTTTTCGTTTATCAGATTGTCGTTGTTGTGAGCTGCTTTCATGATTTCCATCTCTTCGAGTACGTTTATCTTCGCTGGATTATTTTCTCTGTGCATTACTGTTAGGGTGTTTTCGATATTTAACATGCGATGTCCTTCATGGATAACGTCCATTTTTGTCTTATAAAAGTTGATACATAATTTTACCTGATTGTACACCGGTCTTTAATTTCAGAACGAGGGGAAATTTCAAGATCTGAAGGACGATACTGTGTAAGACATGGAACACAGAGAGATGTTCTCGTTACAGGGGAATTAAAATAATAATAATAATAATAATAATAATAATAATAATAATAGCTTTATTTTACCTGGCAGAGTTAAGGCCTTAAGGCCTTGTCTACCACTCAACCAGGTTTAAAAAAATACAAAAGAAAAGTCTTAAATCTAAATTACAATATATATATATATATATATATATATATATATATATATATATATAAACGATTACAAGTTATGAATACAATACAATTAATATTTATAATGTCTTTTGATTTACTCTAAATTTAACGAATTAAATATATAATATGTACAAGATATATAAAAAAACGAAGAAAAGATTAATGACATAGTATAAAATTAGATAAATAGAGAAAAATTAATTATTAGACAACAGGTAACTGTATAAGCGTGACTTAAAGGCGCCAAGTGTGCGGCAACCCCTGATATCTTGAGGAAGGAGATTCCAGGAGCGGGCAGAGGCTACTGTGAAGGAAGTAGAATAGGAGGAAGTGCTATGAAGAGGAATTGTTAGCAGACTGCTATCTTGTGACCTAGTGTCAATATTGTGGTAAGAGGATAACTTCTCAAATCTGGACGCCAGGTAAGTAGGAATGTAGGAATTCAGAAGCTTGAAAAGTAGTGAAAGAGAGTGTAATTTACGTCTGTCAGTAAGACGGAGCCAAGAGAGGTTATTAAAGTGTTCGGAAATATGGTCATAACGGCGGATATTGAAAATGAATCGAACGCAAGCATTATGAACACGCTGCAGTCTCTGCGACAAGGCATAGTTTAGATCATTATATATAATGTCACAATAATCGAAGTGTGGTAACACAAGATTCTGCACTAGGATTTATTTTAACGAAACTGGGAGAAAATTCTTTAAACGTCTAAGATAATGTAAGATGGAGAAAGTCTTTTTACATATGTGTTTCACTTGTGTTTGCCAGGTTAAATTTGCGTCTATATGTAGTCCAAGATCTATTACTGAAGAAGAATAAGGGATAATTATATTATTTATAGTAATGTTTGGAATACAGTAATGTTTTTCGATAATGAAGGATAAGAGGACCTCAAATACTCCGCTCATATAGGTCAGGGTAAAATTTAAACTATGTCACATAAACACATTGATAGCGAGTGTTCATCACAGAAACTGAAGTGCATATTTGCTACATTGTATTATGACGGGGGAAGGGGGATGGAGAGATGCATTTTTTAAATCTCGAGAGTTCTTTAAACAGAAAGGGGCCCAAGGTTGAGCGTGAGTACCGCTGTCCACATAAACATTGCAACATTACGATTTCGCGGTCACGGCCTGTGTCAAACCTCTTCTTAACCGTAGAAAGTTATTTTTATTATTTATGGAATATGATAAAAGAATAATCCCAACAAAAATATAATTTTCCAGATAAGGAAAATTTGCCCCGAGGACTACGACGGCGGTAGCACTGTTGCCGAAAGGGTTACCCATGCCGGAGTGGTCGAAGGCGAAAAAAGTACATCGGTCCAAAGAGAGACGATCTTTCAGCATAAAAATACAACCGTCAAGAAACGCGGACATGGGTTACACTTGTTTTATTAATGAGAATTCTCAATACAGAGGTTTATCTCCAGTTGAACAATATCAAGATGTAAAATAGGTTACAATATTGACATTTAAAATACACAAACTGAGATATTACTTTTCAGAACTCTACACTGTTTATGATGTTACGCCATTTGTCTCCACCTTGTACATCATCCTCTAGTACACCACATCTTTCATTAACATATGCACATTCTATATCCGGGGTACGCCGTAGCGTAGTGGTTAAGACACTGCGCTACAAGCCGGAAGGTCGAGGGTTCAAGTCCCGGTGGGGTCAGGATTTTTAAAATGACCCAAACCCTCTGGCGTCACTATGGCCCCTGGGGTCGACTCAGCCTCTAACTGAAATGAGTACAAAGGCGGCCGTCCCGCACGTCTGACAATCCGGCTGACATCAAGTGCCGATTATCCAGAAAAAGTGGGAGCCTTAACCTCCCACTACCCCAAGGGCTCCTGAGGCCTGTAGTGGGATTACTTTACTTTACATTCTATATCCAGGTAGCAGCAGGTCCTTTTCCTCCTCTCGGGTAACATTTTCTGGAGATAAAATAGTCCCCCGTTCGGTTCTCCGAGGGGCTCAAATATAGGGACATTTTCCTCGGAACATGGAATGTTAGGACATTATATAGTAATGGGGCACTAGAAATATTAACGCCGTAATTAGATAATTCACTCCTGGATCTATATACAGGAAATTAGATGTCGAGGAATCAGAAAGGTTTGCTAAATATTGGAAGCTTCTTGTAGAAAAAACACACTGTACAGGATAACATTATTTATTTTAAAAGTTTATACTATTTTTGTATCAGGGTTAATTAAAATATATGTATATTTGATAAAAATTTTCTCGAAGTTGATAGACCAAGAATGAGGTGGGAGAATAACAAAGCATGATTTGAGGGAAGTAGATTATATAAGGAAAACATTAGTTCAGGATAGAGCTTTATGAAGAGCTTATGTCCGTTCGGCCATGAACCTACGGGTTCGATAGAGCCAGTAAGTTAGGAGCTCATCTTTCCCAACCTGTCGTTCGCCAAAACTTTTCCGAATGACGGGTTTCGAGGTTAATAATTTATTATTATTATTATTATTATTATATTATTATTATAATTATTAGGCCTATATTACTATTATTATTACTATAATTATTATATTATTATTATTATTATTATTATCATTTTAAAATTACATTAATCCTATAACGCCTCATGTTGCATATGTGTAACATCGGGAATTTATCACATTATTTCCACAATAAATTAATATTTACGGCGAATGCCTGATTTTACAGTTATGTAATAACGTTAGGAATGCATCTTATTTCGCTACAACTAGGCCTACACGTTGTGTAACTTTTAAGCCGTAACTAGAGTAACTTCAGGTTTTAACCGTTAAGGGTTAAGTTGACTTAAGGTTATTAAACATTTTGCTTGGAATTAAATTTTATGCATGTCTACTGTATATATATTTAAAAGTCAGTGGTTCACCCAACTCAGATCGTTGTGGAAGAGGTTCGCGAGTCGAAAAAAGGTTGGGAACCGCTGCTCTAGCCTCTAGCTATTTCTAAATCTAGATATATGGAAAATGTTAATGCAGTTATTCCATAACCTATTTCCCTATTTACGTATGGAAAGTGGACTGGAAACGTATAATTATCATCGCTAATTGTAAATTATCTTCAAGATGAACTGAATTTTCCCTCTCTGTTTGCGTTCCACAAGTGTAATCTCATTTCACATGTGAAAATATCTGATATAACATAATTAAGAGAGCATTGTGTTATTTTTATCTCCTTGAACTGTAACAAACATTATTATCTTCTTCTTCGGCTTTCCCCCACTTATAGGTTTGCCGTCTTCAGTTCCCATTTATCTCTATCATTCCAATATCAATCTTCCAAATTCCTATCATCCATTATAGTTCTGACGTAGGTTTTCCATTTCCATCTTGGTCTGCCAAGTTTATTTCTTCCAGAGGATGACCATTGGTATATATTTTTTGGCCATCTTTCATTTTTAATTCTTTGAACATGGCCATACAATTTAAGTGTTTGATTTTCAATCCTCTTAACAACAGATGTGGTGACATTCATTTCTCTCCAAAGGAATTCATTTCTTATTTTATCCTGTCTTGTTTTTTAGAGGCTTCTTCTAAGATAATCAAATTCAACTGTTCTAATGTTATTCTTCTGTAATTCCGCCAAAGACCAAGTTTCACTTCCATATGACAAAATATTCTGTATTATGCTCTTATAAATTTTCATTTTAGCTTCCTTTGTAATATTTTTGTTCCAAATTATTCCATGTAATGTCTTAGTTGCATTTTTTGCCATTGCAATTTTAATCTGTACATCTCTCTCACAGGTACCTAAACTTGTAATTACTGACCCAAGATATTTAAAAAATTCACTTTTTTTTTATTTCCCTGTATCAAGTATGAGGTCATCCACATCCTTTCCCAAACACATATATTCTGTACAAACATTATTATAATCCTGAAATATTCCGAGGAAAACCAAAAAAAAACACTTTGAATTATTTTATCAATTAATTAGCTAATACCCGGCGTGTGTTGCTACGCCTAAATAAATTAAGTATTAAAGATTCATTAAATTGTATGGTATACGCTGAGACGAACCAAACATGGTGGTTGTTAGTTTTTAATTTCAGATTTCATGTAAACTCCATTTCTAATTGTCAGATTTCGCTCATTTTTTGATAATACCTTCCTCGGTTTATCTTAATAGAATTTACTGAGTTTCGTTGTGAAACATAGAAAATTATGACCGCTAGAGCGACTTTTAAATTTTCACTTCAGGTGAACTCCTACACCTAATGATTTTAGAGGGTCCAATTGTGAATCTAAACCATCCAGGGACCCAATCAGACAAACACAAAACATTTCATCAAAATCGGTCCAGTCGTTTAGGAGAAGTTCGGTGACAAACACACGTACAGAAGAATCATTATTGGCCTATAGATAGGCATATATAAAGATAATACAATAATCCATTCCCTTTGCATCCCCCTTTGATCTGAGGTGTATCTATTTTATAAATGTATAATTCATCTAGCTTCGTTTATATGCTTCTTCATCATCTCCTCTTTGTTTTAGGTCCAAGATTTGTTCCACCCAGAATTAAGAGTCCCTTCACCTCTTACGAACTCATAAAGGAGAGGATAAGAAATTGTATTGGCCACTGGCTAAGAAGAAACTGCCTGCTGACGGATGCCCTAGAAGGAATGGTCAATGGGAAGAAAGTTAGAGGCAGAAAAAAGATCAGATGATAGATGATTTGTATGCAGATACGAAAAGGAAGGCTGAGTTAAGGAAAGAGTGGAGAATCTTGAGTTTGCAGTGAAATACCTGCTCTTGGGCAGAACACTATGAATGAATGAATGAATGAATGAGGTATCCTCCTCCAATCTGGTAACTTATGTCTAGTCTATGCATACAATTCTATCTGGTGCCATGTGGGATATATGTTGATTCCATTCAAACTTCTTTTTTTCCACCCATTCCCTATTGCCTGAATATTCAGCGCCTTCTTATTTCTTCATTTCTATTAATTTGGCTAATTTCGTTACTCTTATTTCCCAACAGATGCTATGAATGGAATGTGGTCATCATACCGACCCAATGGGACATATAGCAGGCAACTAAAGCGTTACTTGAATGACAAAGTTCGGTAAATTCTGCTTATAGGCTTCTTTTTCAGGTTTAAGGTTCTTTTACGAGCCTGAAAATATTTAGACTCGAGGCTTAAAGTCCCTCCAGGAAGACTTGCTCCTTGGATTTTTCCATCCTAAAAGAAATATCGATCCCGGTTGGGTTTGAACTTGCTACCTTCAGAACTAAATGGACCCATCTCGCATTCTTAAATTAGCATTGCAGTATCAACTTAAAGGATTTGGAGAAAAAGGAAGACCAAAATCATATAAAAAATAAATAAAAGCAAAAATTCCATATGTAAATAAACAGGGAAATAGGTTATGGAATATCTGTATTAATATATTTCCCATATGTCGAGATTTAGTAGTAGTTAGAGGAATGTCCATTCTTTGGATATGTTGTAACCAAATGCTTTGATAATTTTGAATTCCTACAAATAGATTTTGAACTTTTAATTTATGGCGTATATCTGTGTAATAAGCTGTTAGTTTATGCTGATGATGTAATATTATTAGCCGATAGCGAGGAGATACTAAAGGACAACACGCACACACTATTGAGTAACACTAAGAAATTAGGACTGGAAGTAAATATCAATAAAACTAAATATATACTCACACGTAGAAATGCATTATATAATGGAAATGAACAGCTAATGACAAATGAGGGAAATTTTGAGGAAGTGGCTGAATTCAAATACCTAGGAACAATAATTACAAATATGAATGAGATGCACACAGAAATTAAACATAGGCTCAATT
This sequence comes from Diploptera punctata, assembly GCA_030220185.1. Taxonomy (NCBI): domain Eukaryota; kingdom Metazoa; phylum Arthropoda; class Insecta; order Blattodea; family Blaberidae; genus Diploptera; species Diploptera punctata. The sequence continues at coordinate 2,200,777 of JASPKZ010003864.1, read as the reverse complement.
CTGGAAATGCGTGCTATTATGCATTACAGAAACTCTTGATGTCCCAACTCCTTTCAAAAAACGTTAAACTGAAAATATATAAAACTATTATTCTACCAGTTATATGATATGGGTGCGAAACATGGACTCTTACTTTAAGGGAGGAAAGGAGATTACAAGTATTTGAGAAAAAAGTACTTAGGAAAATTTTTGGACCAAAGAGAGATGAACAGACAGGTGAATGGAGAAGACTACATAACAACGAACTACATGGTCTTTATAGGAAGCCAGATATAATAAGAACAGTTAAGTCTCGTAGACTGCGATGGGCAGGACATGTTGCACGTATGGGGAATGAAAGACTTACATGGAAGCTTCTTGTAGGAAAGCCAGAGGGAAAACGCCCAGTTGGTAGACCAAGAATGAGGTGGGAGAATAACATTAACTATGATTTGAGGGAAGTAGATTATACAGGGAATGATTGGAAAGCATTAGCTCAGGATAGGGATGTATGGAGAGCTTATGTCCGCGCGGCCATGAACCTACGGGTTCGATAGTGCCAGTGATTAAGTAAGTAAGTAAGTAAGTAAGTAAGTAAGTAAGTAAGTAAGTAAGTAAGTAAGTAAGTAAGTAAGTAAGTATATCTATGTTTCTTTGCTTGTACTTTTCATCAAACCTAGGAGTGAACGTAAAAATCTCATCTGTGCCACTTGCAATTTTTATTTGGTTTTAGAATTTAGTATCAATAGAACAAGTAGAGTAACGTATAACTTCCTAGGTTGCGAAATATAATACACAGCAGAAACAGATATAAATCACAAAATAAATAAGTTTAATTATATAACAGGTACACTCGAAAGAACTTTGAAAAATAAAGCCAGGATAGACTCTATAATGAAATTATACAAGGCAATGGCAGTGCCTATTATTACTTATGGATCCGAAACATGGACAGTGACAACACAACAATCTGCCAGGAAACAAGCTGCTGAAATGAGATTACTCAGACCAATAGCAGGATTTCAAAGAACAGACAAAAAAAATAACACAGAAATAAGACAAATAAAAATAGAGGAATTAAACTCAACAATAGAGAAATACAGAACAAACTGGAAAGAACACTTGACAAGGATGATTGAGAATAGAATACCAAAAGCAGCATACAGCTATTCACCACGAGGAAGAAGACCAAGGAAAAGATGGAAAGAGCAGCAATTTGGAGCCGGGACAGGCTAGTAAATAAGCCTAAACCGTGAAGAAGAAGAAGAAGAAGAAGAAGAAGAATTTAGTATCCAATTTTCGCTGTTATATTTCAGGCCTGATTTTGCAGTTACACTGTGTAATCTTTATTTTGTTGCGGTTGATATTTGTTTACCAAAGTTTCTTTTTAAGGCTCAATTTATTCCATTGTATGTCTTTTTTATTATAAAAAAGTTTGTCATCATCAAATTACTGGAATGTATTAAATTATGTTTCAGTTAAACCGACACACGATCGTTAATTGAATACATGAAGTCTGACAAAGAAAGTGTCAACCCAATCGTAACCTTCAAAGCGATAACGAATTGTCATATGTAAAACGTACGTTGAATAATAATTAATAATGTAACCTTCCATCCATTTCATCAGTCGCCGGCCGGGCAATTCTAAGCACGTACTTTCAGCCACAAGTAACTTGAAAAATAATCAGAAATAGCATTTTCAAACTGACCAGGATCGAAATACAGTAGGCTGTATGCTCAGTGTCCACCGCTGCGCTGTGGTCTCGAAGTAGGGTGCTGCTTTGTCATGCAGCGGGCCCGAGTTCGATTCCCGGTCGGGACAGGCTCCTGGGTGAGGGTTTTTCCTCACCTGTAAGACAAATGTCAGGAAGAATAGGGCCCTACAGTCCCCGAAAATCATCAGGCCATCATCATCATTCTTATCATTATCATCATCTTTCACCGGTGTGGAAAGCAACGGGAAGCTACCACAGCTACAATTCCCTAGTAAAGCTGCAAAGCATAGCATGAAAATGCTATGATTGCAGTGAAAGACCTGCCCTCGGGCAGAATTACTATGGATGGATATGCTCAGTAAATGTTTGGTCCGCAGATTTTAAATATGACAGCAAATTTTAAGGATCCACCGTATATTTCCGAATGTAAGGCGCACCTTTAACCGAATTATTGGATCCTTGCATTCGCATATAAATGATAAAACATTTAGATTATGGAAAAGAACCATGTCACAGGTACCACAAACTGATATTAGAGGGTAAAACGGATATTTTTTAATTATTAAAGTGCCATACATATTCAAACTATTAAATATAAGTAAGAAATAACACAATGAGATTTATTTTAATTATAATTGAGTTGTATATTTTGACTCACCTCATATTTATTGATTTTTATGCAGACTGGTTCCGTCGCTTCTGTGTGACATTATCGATGCATTTCAAACTATTGACATGTTCATGCAACAACGCCACTTTAGGAAATTAGTAAGTTTAAGAATATTTTATTTTCTATTATTAGTTACCGGCAACGTAGGCCTAATTACTACTGTTCTCAGTAAGTGCGTCCGATAACGTACCGGTACGTTTGATAGACTATGTAACTCATACCCAAAATAGGAGTAAATGACCAATCACATATCAATGATTTTTTATTTACAACTAATCACAGTCGTGTTTCGCTTAGAATTTACCAACTAAAATTTAATTTTAGGAAGTTATACTTTGAGGTTATTTTAATTATATTATTTTTGGTCTGGACATCTTACCTCAATATTAATGTTGATTTGTTCTTGGACATGTTTCAAAACAATTCTGTTTTATCGTCAGCTTTCCAGTCTGGGAAAGCTGACGATAAAACAGAATTGTTTTGAAACATGTCCAAGAACAAATCAACATTAATATTGAGGTAAGATGTCCAGACCAAAAATAATATAATTACCAACTAAAGTTTATCATAATAAAGAAAGCATCTCCTTTTAACATCCTGAATTGGTCATAGCATTATTTTGCAGTGACTGACTCTCTAAGAAATACAACTACCAGATTGTATATATAGTGCATGAATGTCAACACGTAGCGCATACGAGAGATAATATAAAAACATTTGTAACAATTGATTATACCACAAAAAAAAACTGTTTGCACTTTCTTAAACAAATTATTTTCCAGGAAATGACTCAGAAAAATATAATTGACATATTTACATCATAGGACATCAGAAATTAATACCTATAACGTTGATTATAAATTTCTCCACTAGAGTGGATTCTTACAACATTGCGATCTTTTGGCAATAAATAATATTATGATTTGGTTGCAGTGATGAACAAAAGATGCAAATGAAGCGTACCAATCGTTTCTCATTTGTTTTCAAACATCGCCGTTTACATTAAATACTTACTTACTCACTGGCACTATCAAACCCGTAGGTTCATGGCCGCGGGGACATAAGCTCTCCATACATCCCTATCCTGACCTAATGCTTTCCAATCATTTCCTGTATAATCTACTTCCCTCAAATCATAGTTAATGTTATTCTCCCACTTCATTCTTGGTCTACCAACTAGGCGTTTTCCCTCTGCCTTTCCTACAAGAAGCTCCGATGCAAGTCTTTCATTCCCCATACGTGCAACATGTCCTGCCCATCGCAGTCTACGAGACTTAACTGTTCTTATTATATCTGGCTTCCTATAAATACCATGTAGTTCATTGTTATGTAGTCTTCTCCATTCACCTGTCTCTTCATCTCTCTTTGGTCCAAATATTTTCCTAAGTACTTTATTCTCAAATACTTGTAATCTTCTTTCCTCCCTTAAAGTAAGAGTCCATGTTTCGCACCCACATAATATAACTGGTAGAATAATAGTTTTATATTTTTTCAGTTTAACGTTTTTTGAAAGGAGTTGGGACATCAAGAGTCTCTGCAATGCATAAATAGCACGTATTTCCAGAATTGAGCCTATATTTAATTTCTTTGTGCATCTCATTCTTATTTGTGATTATTGTTCCTAAGTATTTGAATTCAGCCACTTCCTCAAAATTTCCCTCATTTGTCATTAGCTGTCCATTTCCATTATATAATTTTATTTCTACGTGTGACCATATATTTAGTTTTATTGCCGTAGCCGAGCGGTTAAGGTAGGAAGCCTTGGCGCAGAGCTACGGGACTTGCGCTGGTTCGAGTCTCCATGGGGGAAGAAATTTTCTCATGGTATTTCGGACAGTATGGGACCGGTGCCCACCCAGCATCGTGAGGCAATTGGGTAGCTACAATAAGTAGCGGCTCCAGGTTGAGGAACCAGCTATAACGGCTGTGGGACTCGACATGCTAACCACATGTCACCCCTACACTGGCTGTTGATCATCTACCTCTGTGATTGACACATGTGGATGTGAAGGGCCAGCAGCCGGCTGGTAAAAGGGCAACCGCTGAAAAGTGGAAAGACCCTCAATCGGAAAAACGGATATTTACTTCCAGTCCTAATTTCTTAGTGTTACTCAATATATAAATATTTTAAAATAACTATAGTTAAATAATAATTTGTGAGTAAACAGCTTAATTTTATTCGTTAAATAGTCCTAACAAATGCCACTCTTCATTTCCAAATTCTCTAGATAAATTGGAAATCACTCGTGGTATTACTTATGATAAACTAAACTTAAAAAAAAAACAGTGTAGTCAACAGAAGCCATAATATTAAACTTATGATGTACGTAGGTCCTACAGTGTAGGATATTTTCGTGATCTGATAGTAAATTTTTGCTTTTCATTTGTACATCTCTAATCTTGAGGTTAATCTCATACTCGATTTCTTTCCCCGTTTCAATTTGTGGTGCGCCTTACAGTGGGACATATACGGTATACTTTTTCTTTAATCTTATATTGTAAATTATAAAAAATATATTACATTCAGTCCATCGCTGTGGTCTCGAGGTAGTGTAATGCCTTGTGACGCAGCGGGCCCGGTCGGAGCAGTTTTTCTGGGTTAGGTTTTTATTGGGGTTTTTCCTCACCTGTAAGACAAATGTCAGGAAAACTTTAGAGGCCCAAACGGTCTCCGAAATCATATGGCTATCATCATCCTTATTATCATCATCATCACCATCCTTCACCGGTGTGGAAAGCAACGGGAAGCTACCACACCTACAATTCCCAAGTAAAGCTGTAAAACATAGCATGAAAATGCTATGATTGCAGTGAAAGACCTACCCTCGGGTAGAATTACTATGGATGGATATATATATATATATATATATATATATATGTGTGTGTGTGCGTGTGTGTGTAGTGGAATCCTTTACGCAAACTCCGTGATTTCCTAAAATATATGTAATTCTTCATACAGGCTGGGCGGGCCGGATTGCTCTAAGCATGGCGACCTGAGAGATCTATTGCGCTATCTCAGTACATTATGGATGCATGGAAAATCTTGGCCTTTACACATAGGCCTAAGTGAAGGAAACAGTTTTTTAAGCATTCCCTGTGAGATTCCACATTTATGAAATAGTGTCCTTTACATTAGTTGCACAGAATTACTCACAAAATTTCCATTTCCATAGGAATATTTGTAACATTAACGACTTCGTAACCAAATGAGGAAATAACGTTTACTAAACATCTACCTAAATATCTAATCTAACATATAATAAGGTCATTATATGTAATATAAATATTCGTAAGGTCGTTCATAAACTAACTCTTTGAGTTTATGATGTATTAAATCCGTAGGTTTAATGCCGCGTTCAGTTAAGGCCCTCCAACATTGCATATCCTCGGCAACTGAATCCAGTTCATCATCATCATCATCATCATCTGCATTCATGGATTAGGTCTGTTGACCCGTTCCGACTTCAGCCCATCTCTTTCTAGGTCTGCCCACATCTCAGGTGCCTTTAGGTTTGTATTTTGTTATTTGTTTTGGATATCTATCTTCATTCATTCTATGTGTTGCTTCCATTTTTGTCTATATGTATCTATTTGATCAGTTATTGCAAATATTTCAAGTTCCTGTTTTATTTCTGTGTTCTTGATTCTGTCTTGCTTAGTGCACCCTTTAACAGATCTCAAAAATTTCATTTCTGCCGCCGTTATCCTACTTAGATCTTGTTTTTTATGTATCCAGGCTTCTGAACAATAGAGCAGTACCGGTACTGCCAACGTTTTATAAAATTTCAATTGGGTTTCTCTTGTTGTTTTGTTATTTACTGATCGTTTTATCGTACCACATATTCCCTGGAATTTTGATAGTTTATTAGCTATATCATTATCATAATTAAATTAAATGTCACATCCTAGATAATTGAGATGGTTCACCTGTTCTATGATTTTGTTTCCTATTACTATTATAGATCTGATTTGATTTTTCCCTTGGAGTGCCATTACCTTAGTTTTTTCTATAGATATTTTGAGATTATATTGTTCACATATATATTATGTAGTTTAAAAATATTCCTTTGAAGTTCGTCTTCCGTATTTTCTATTATTACCTGGTCATCAGCGTATAATAATGTTTTCAAGTAGTGTTTTTTGAATCCAGTTCATATCTCCAATATTCAGTTTCCTAAGATCCATCCGAATATTATCCTATCATCTATGTCAGTCGTTTCCAAAGTGGTCTATATTTACTCGCAGAGGTCGACTCTGACCTGCAAGGAGCCCATACCAGCGAAAACAAAAGTGAATAGCATTGTGTCAGCTGTCAAAAACTTAAATTGTTGTTGAGGAATCTGTAAAAATTCAAAATAGAAAAAAGAAAATTGGTGTGGTTTACGAGACAAAAAATGTTTAAGGACATTTGAACAATGCTTATGCCTTCCAAATGATAATTTTTCACCAGCTTTTCTCTTACCTAAGTTGAACATTTCAAAATAAATTATCAATTTATCGATTCTGCACTCTGATAAACACGTTTATCCACCGGACAACCCCTAGCAGTGAGAGAAAGTACATTCATGGCACCATGTCATGTGACGAAATTATTTCCCCCCCCCTTTCGCCCTCTCCAGTACTGTTTATATTTTTGAATAGTTACACTGAATAGGTACTCTATACTACTTGTAATCCATCCATCTGCAATCATAGCATTTTCATGCTATACTTTGCAGCTTTACTAGGGAATTGTAAGTGTGGTAGCTTCCCGTTGCTTTCCACACCGGTGAAGGATGATGATGATGATAATGATAAGGGTGATGATGATGGCCATATGATTTCGGGGACCGTTTGGGCCTTAAAGTTTTCCTGACACTTGTCTTACAGGTGAGGGAAAACACCGATAAAACCTCACCCAGAAAAACTGTCCCGACCGGGGATCGAATCCGGGCCCGCTGCGTGACAAGGCAGCACGCTACCTCGAGACCACAGCGGTGGACACTACTTGTAAAATAATCATAAAATGTCATTTTCATAATTAACCAATTAATTAGTAACTAACGTATACTTGTTTATTGTAATTTCGGTGGCGGAATCTCTCTTAGTTTCAATCTATGGTTCACCACCCGATAAAAATTTATAAATAGGTTTATCCCTACTCATATTACACTCCCATTAAAAGTTGATAAAAATAAAATTAAAGACAATTCTTGGAAATACTTTACAACATGTGACGCGAAAAAATGTTCCAATTACACACCATGCGCATGTGTCAACAAACGCGAAACGGTTTACACTATGGAATCATGGGATGCAGCCAACATATACACGATATTTAATGAACCTAAAAGCTAACGCAGTTTAAGTATTATAACCTGTCAGTCGGCCGCGGTGGACTAGTGGTTATGCTCCTTGCCTCTGGTCCCGAGGGTCGCGGGTTCAAACCCGGCCGCGGTCGATGGATTTTTAAGATGGAAAAATCCAAGGAGCAAGTCCTCCGGGAGGGACTTTAAGCCGTGGGTCCCGAGTCTGAAGATTTTCAGGCTCGTAAAAAATCCTTAAGCCCGAATGAAAAGGCCTCTAGCAAAATTTATCGAATTTTCTCGTCCTAGTACTACTTTGGTTTCCTAGACGTCAGTATGAGGCGGAACGCTTACCACGGACCACTCAAAATGACATCTATACGAAAACAAGCGTAACTAAATTAGTATGGTTCAAATTCTTCCCTGTAGGGGGAGAGCGCCTAAATCTCTGTAAAGGGAAAACATGGGCTTACAGTTACAATACAGTATAACCTGTCAAAGACAAAGCTAACCTAACGAATTTTAAACACTCTAACCTGTGAAGGAATGCAACGTTTAAAAATAAAAAAATGTACAATTCTTAAGTATATGTGCATAGTTAACCCTTAAATTGGCAAAACACAAATTTATTCTGTTAGTTATTTGAATGTGGCGGACCGCAGTGAAAACGTAATCTTGTGTAACTATTATTATAAGGTACATTGTATAATTAGACACACATTTAAGTGGTTTATTTTTGTTCGTTTTCTTCTGATTTATTTAAAATATTAAATTACTGAACCAACCGATGTATCCAAAAGGATACATTACGAATTTAAGGGTTAATTAGTACATACTCTATGTTGGCTGCACTGAAACACGTCTTTGTTGTTGCATAGAATATTTGTTAAATCAATATGGCGTCACATCTTCATGCTACGTATGTAGTTAAATATCGTAGAAAAATAAATTTTTTGCATCGCTACTACTTCCCTCCCTCACTCGGCAATGTTACCTCCTGACACGCGCCTTTGGATTCACCAAGACGGCTACAGTTACCAGAACTGGACTATAGGCCTACCTAGCCACAAAGCAAACTAAACGACTGAGCGGACTATAGCAATAGCATGACTCACCTGAGTAAGATGACTCGGAAGACTCCTGCAGCTTGAAGGTGAAGGGAATGTGAACCTTCATCATCTTCATCTGTGGTATCTGCGGCTGTACAGGATGAACTGCACCCCCAAACACGAGGTCGTCACCGTTCAGTCGAAACACCATCATATTCCTGGGAACAACCAAACTATTCAACTGTTCAACAATATTAACACAATCAGCTAAATTAACATGCGCTAAGAAGGCCTACAACTCAATGGTATTAATAAGATGTTATATATAATTGTAGGCTTTCACGGCCGGCGTCTTGATCCATATTTCGTTCGTCTTCCGGGCTTATAGGCCGTGGTCTGGTTGTCTTCTTACTCGACGTTTCGTCTACTGCTGCGGTAGACATCATCAGGAGATACTGCGTGCTTTCTGTGAACTTGCCAGTCTGCAGCCGACTGTTGAGGAGTTCTCAGAAAGCACGCAGTATCTCCTGATGATGTCTACCGCAGCAGTAGACGAAACGTCGAGTAAGAAGACAACCAGACCACGGCCTATAAGCCCGGAAGACGAACGAAATATGAATAAGATGTTAGTTTATGCCGATGATGTAGTAATATTGGCCGATAGCGAGGAGATACTAAAGGACAATACATCGAAATACATTATATAATGGAAATGGACAGCTAATGATAAATGAGGGAAATTTTGAGGAAGTTGCTGAATTCAAATACCTAAGAACAATAATCACAAATAGGAATGAGATTAACTAACTAACTAACTGGCACGATTGAACCCTTTCATGGTATATTTGACCTCCAGAAAATTTTACCCCAGTTGAACCCATGTCCGCATTTCTTGGCGGTTGTATTTTTACGGTGAAAGATCGTCACTCTTTCGACCAAGGAACTTCTTTTCGTCTGGCTTATCACCTTCGACCAGTCCGGCATGGGTAACCCTATCGGCAGCAATGCTACCGCCGGGATCATTTAAGCACGCAAGCCACTCCACCACGACAAGGTAAACATTCCATGGAGGGGATAGGAATGAGATGCACAAAGAAATTAAACATAGGCTCAATTCTGGAAATGCGTGTTATTATGCATTGCAGAGACTTTTGATGTCCAACTCCTTTAAAAAAACGTTAAACTGGGAATATATAAAACTATTATTCTACCAGTTATATTATATGGGTGCGAAACATGGACTCTTACTTTAAGAGAAGAAAGGAGATCACAAGTATTTGAGAATAAAGTACTTATGCATTTTTTTGGACCAAAGAGAGATGAACAGACAGGTGAATGGTGAAGACTGCATAACAATGAACTACATGGTCTTTATAGGAAGCCAGATATAATAAGAACAGTTAAGCCTCGTAGACTGCGATGGGCAGGACATGTTGCGCGTATGGGGAATGAAAAACGTGCATGGAAGCCTCTTTAGGAAAACCAGAGGGAAAACGCCCAGTCGGTAGACCAAGAGTGAGGTGGGAGAATAACATTAACTATGATTTGAGGGAGGTGGATTATGCAGGGAATGATTGGAAAACATTGGCTCAGAATAGGGATGTGTGGAGAGCTTATGTCCGCGCGGCCATGAACCTACGGGTTCGATAGTGCCAGTGAGTAAGAGTAAGAGTATTAACATGCGCTTACCTAAGATACACACCCGACCGAGGTCGATGGAATTTTTTACGATGAAAAAAGACAAGAGAAGACCTCCGGAAGGGACTTCAAGTCGTGAGTCCCCAGTCTGAAGATTTTCAGGCACGTATAAAATCCTCAAGTATGAATAAAAAGGCCTCTGACAAAAATTTAACAGACCTTCATCCATCCGAGTAATACAATGCGTTCGTAGCTCGGCTGGCGGCGGCCTTGGACTGGTTGAGTATTGGCGCGCCTTCCGCCAGAGTTACACGTACACGACCGGCAAGACATTGGTACGGAGCACTACTGTGCTAAAATTATTATTATTACTTTATAATGTCCACCGCTGTGGTCTCGAGGTAGCGTGCTGCCTTGTCACGCAGGGGGCCCGGGTTCGATCCCGGTCGGGGCAGTTTTTCTGGGTGAGGTTTTTATCGGGGTTTTTCCTCACCTGTAAGACAAATGTCAGGAAAACTTTAAGGCCCAAACGGTCCCCGAAATCATATGGCCATCATCATCATCCTTATCATTATCATCATCACCACCATCATCATCCTTCACCGGTGTGAAAAGCAACAGGAAGCTACCACACCTACAATTCCCTAGTAAAGCTGCAAGCATAGCATGAAAATGCTATGATTGCAGTGAAGGATCTGCCCTCGGGCAGAATTACTATGGATGGATTAATTTATAATTGATAATAAGTAGTATTCCCTCCATGATATCTTTACCTTGTCATCTTGGAGTGGCTTGTGTGCTTAAATGGTCCCGAGAGCCATGCCGACGGTAACATTGCTGCCGGTTGAGTTACCCATTCCGGACTGGCAGAAGGTGATAAGCCAGACGAAAAAAGTATCTTGGTCGAAAGAGTGACTATCTTTCACCGTAAAAATACAACCGTCAAGGAACGCGGACATTGGTTCCACTGGAGTGGATAGCTTATGTCCGTGCGGCCATGAACCTAGTGCCAGTGAATTAGTTTAATAATTATTTATAAAAGTATAACAATAATGCCAAGGTCATCATTTTCAACGTCTGTTGTGATATAGGTAAGCCTAATGTAAGTTAGTACAGTAGTAATTTGTAATTTTAGCACAGTAGGTAGTGCTCCGTACCAATGACTTGCCGATCGTGTACGTGTAACTCTGGCGGAAGGCGCGCCAATTATCACCCAATGCAAGGCCGCCGCGGAACGGTCCGGCCGAGCTACAAACGCATTGTACCTTAGTTTCTACTAGTTGTGCTCTCGAGGCAATGCATTCACTCTACCTCTCCGAGCTAAGTTCAAATTATAATGTAAACGAAGCAAGTGAATGACAGCATTTTAATTGGTCAAGTAACGATTTTACCTTTGAGCGTGTAAGAAAATACAGTTCTCTCTAGTAAAGTAAAGTAATCCCACAACAGGCCTCGGGAGGCCCTTGGGGTAGTAGGAGGTTAAGGCTCCTACTTTTTCTATACAATCGGCATTTGATGTCAGCCGGGTTGTCAGCCCTGCGTGACGGCCGCCTTTACCCCAGAACAAGCGTCTGATACTCATTTCCGTTAGAGGCTGAGTCGACCCCAGGGCCATAGTGCCGCCAGAAGGTTTTGGTCAGTTTAAAAATACTGACCCCACCGGGACTTGAACCCTCGGCCTTCCGACTTGTAGCGCAATGCCTTAACCACTACGCTACGGCTAGTAAATAGATAAAATAAGAATACCGGTAATAGAAATATGGGGGCTATTCTATGCCACCGTGCCACCTGCGAATACTTGATCAAAGAACAAGTGACTGCTAGCGTCATGTTGCCAACGTGTTTACCAACATATAAGGAAATTCTATTCTAGGAGTCCACCTATATTAGTGGGCCAAGTTAGGATGAGAAAATGGCAAGTTAGTGTTAGAAATCGTGTTAGTTTGGGTAACTTAGGGTGAGAAAATATGCGAGTTAGTACACCATACTACTTTGTCACTTATTTGTTAGCGGGTTTTGTAATAAGTTGGCTACACTGTTTAGCAATGACTAATATATATTTTACATTGCAAATATGGTGATTTTAGGTTACTTTCAGTATCAACTTCTCATTGATTTTAGAGTAATTATTTTTGGCAAAAAATCAACACATACTGATTTAGGCTTTCACGGCCGGAGTTAGTATGACCTTAAAGGATATTTCCGGGTTGTTAGCGGTGGTCTTGAGGCTTGTAGTTTCCGACGTTTCGCCAAAGACTGCGTCCGGCATCCTCAAGGGTTGTCTTAAGACAATTTTGTCGCCTGCCCTATTTATACAGTTAATCGCGATTGTTCTCTGCCAGTCTCAGAGACAAGCCTTGAGGATGCCGGACGCAGTATCTGGCGAAGGTCGGGGAACTACAAGCCTAAAGACCACGGCCAACAGCCCGGAAATCTTCTTAAAGATCGTAATAAATCAACATTTATATTTTTCTCTCTCACATACTGTAACGATAAATTGTGAGTTTTCGGTTTTTTTAATTCATATAATAATAATAATAATAATAATAATAATAATAATAAAATAAAATAAAATTAAGCCCATGTGTTGCCTTTACAGATATTTAGGCGCTCTCCCCTTACAGGGAAGTATTTGATTCTCACTAATTTAACTTGTTTTCGTACATATGTCATTTGAGTGGTCCGTAGTCAGCATTCCGCCTCATACTGACATCTAGTACTAGGACGAGAAAATTCGGTAAATTTTGCTTAGAGGCCTTTTCATTCAGGCTTAAGGATCTTTTACGAGCATGAAAATCTTCAGACTCGGGGCCCACGGCTTAAAGTCCCTCCCGGAGGACTTGCTCCTTGGATTTTTCCATCCTAAAAAAATCCATCGACCCCGGCCGGGTTTGAACCCGCGAACCTCGGGACCAGAGGCAAGGAGCATAACCACTAGTCCAACGCGGCCTAAAATAATAATAATAATAATAATAATAATAATAATAATAATAATAATAATAATAATAATAATAATAATAATAATAACTTTATTTTACCTGGCAGAGTTAAGGCCTTAAGGCCTCAACCTGGTTCTAAAAATACAAAAAAAAGTCTTACATCTAAATTACAATAAACATAAACGATTACATGTTATATGTAATACAACAATTATTATATATAATGTATTTTGATTTACCCTAGATTTAACGAATTAAATCTAATATGTACAAGATATAAAAAGAAGAGAAAAATTATTAATGGCATAAAATAAATTTAAATAAATAGAGATAAATTAATTATTAGACAACAGGTATCTGTATAAGCGTGACTTAAAAGTGTCAAGTGTGCGGAAACCCCTGATATCTTGAGGAAGGGAATTCCAGGAGCGGACAGAGGCTACTGTGAAGGAAGTAGAATAAGAGGAAGTGCTATGAAGAGGGATTGTTAGCAGACTTATCTTTTGACCTAGTGTCAATATTGTGGTAAGAAGATAACTTCTCGAATCTGAACACCAGATAACTAGGAGTGTAGAAATTGAGAAGCTTGAAAAGAAATGAAAGAGAGTGCAATTTACGTCTGTCAGTAAGAGCAAAGAGAGAGTGTCATGGTGGCATAGAAACCTCAAAATATGTATTATCAAGTACATTCTGCATCGTGAGGAATTTGGACAGCTGCAATAAGTAGCGACTCCAGGTTAGTTAGTTGTTACTGGTGCACATGTCTCATGTTTAAGGAAAGGCCAAAGCCAAAGGTGTATGAACTTTCATAAAGCAAACGCTTTTATTGTAAGATCATCATAATCTGAAATGCAAACTTTGTAGCCAACAAGAGATGCTTTGTATTACAAAGATAACTTATTGCCTTTTCACATCAGCAATCATTCAGTCAGCTGCTGATCAGGAAATATAAAACTGTTGATAATAGAAGATAAGAATAAAATCATATTATAAAACATGAGATAAGGGAGGTCAACATCTTGCATTAACAACTTATCACACAATTAACAAACCAGAAAAAAGTAACACTACAGTAGATTGCAGCTCTTTGTTTGAAGTGGATGGTAATGAAAAATTTTACTGATGTGCTAGTAAAGAAGGAACTCAAATCGAACAAAACTTCCCAAATACATCAATGAAACAAGTCATAAAATGGAACGTATGTTCTAATTATGCATGTATGATATCACTCGAAAACAATTAATCTGGATGGAAACAGATTGCACAAAACCCTAAAATATTTCTAGAAATATCCAGAAAGGAAACTGTGGTCATCTATCAACGCAAAATCCCCAAACTGACTCTCCATGGTATGGAGGCCTAGAAGGCCTTTGGCCCACCAGTCGGCTGCTGGACCATATCCATGTGTGTTAATCACAAAGGTATACGATCATCAAGTCTATATAGAGGACTCCACTTCTTCTTCTTCTTCTTTAGTAGGCGACTACAACGTCATTGAAGTTTTGGCCTCCTCAACAATTTTTTTCCACCTAGATCTATTCCGGATACTTACTTACTCACTGGCACTATCGAACCCGGTTCATGGTCGCGCGGACATAAGCTCTCCATACATCCCTATCCTGAGCTAATGCTTTCCAATCATTCCCTGTATAATCTACTTCCCTCAAATCATAGTTAATGTTATTCTTCCACCTCATTCTTGGTCTACCAACGGCGTTTTCCCTCTGGCTTTCCTACAAGAAGCTTCCAAGCAAGCCCGCTATTGTATAAATTACTAACATTCCATGTTCCTAGGAACATGTCCCTGTGTTTGAGCCTTTGGCATGGGTTCCCTGAAGTAGTCCCCGCCCGGAGAACCGAATGGGGGACTATTTGACCTCCGGAAAATTTTACCCCAGTTGAACCCATGTCCGCATTTCTTGACGGTTGTATTTTTACGGTGAAAGATCGTCACTCTTTCGACCAAGGTACTTATTTCGTCTGGCTTATCACCTTCGACCAGTCCGGCATGGGTAACCCTATCGGCAGCAATGCTACCGCCGGCATAGCTCTCAGGATCATTTAAGCACACAAGCCACTCCACGACAAGGTAAAGATACCATGGAGGGCTATTTCCGGATAGAGACTGACCAATTTCCAATATTCATTTCTAATATATCTTGTCACCAATCAGCAATAAATGGCTTATCTCTCTACATTTAACACCTTCTGGCAAACCAAAATACACCGTGTCCACAAATATAGTATCACACTTTAAACTACTACTACGTCGCTTTGGATAATCGAATCTAAATGAAATTGGTGACAATCAAAAGAGAAACTCAAAAAGTTTTTGCTGTACCTCATAGACATTGAATGTGGCCCCCACGAGTGACGCTATAGACATTGCTGTCTGCTAAATATCCAAAAATGAACCCATACTTACTTACTCACTCACTGGCACTATCGAACCCGTAGGTTCATGGCCGCACGGACATAAGCTCTCCATTCATCCCTATCCTGAGCTAATGCTTTCCAATCATTCTCTGTACTACTTCTCTCAAATCATAGTTAATGTTCTCCCATCTCATTCTTGGTCTACCAACTGGGCGTTTTCCCTCTGGCTTTCCTACAAGAAGTTTCCATGCACGTCTTTCATTCCCCATTCGTGCCACATGTCCTGCCCTTCGCAGTCTACGAGACTTAACTGTTCTTATTATATCTGGCTTCCTATAAAGACCATGTAGTTCATTGTTATGTAGTCTTCTCCATTCACCTGTCTGTTCATCTCTCTTTGGTCCAAAAATTTTTCCTAAGTACTTTATTCTCAAATACTCGCAATCTCCTTTCCTCCCTTAAAGTAAGAGTCCATGTTTCGCATCCATATAATATAACTGGTAGAATAATAGTTTTATATATTTTCAGTTTAACGTTTTTTGAAAGGAGTTGGGACATCAAGAGTCTCTGCAATGCATAATAGAATGCATTTCCAGAATTGAGCCTATGTTTAATTTCTTTGTGCATCTCATTCCTATTTGTGAACCCATATCGACCACAAAAAATGATTAAATTTAGTTTAGTTTCTGTATTGTTGTCCATTATTCTCCATTGTTGACATTGTTAACATGCACAAAACGTTTTGAGTTTCTCTTTTGATTGTCGCTTATTTAATTTAGATACGATTATCCAAAGCGACGTAGTAGTAGTTTAAAGTATGATACTTCTTCCTTCCAAGTATTAGGCCAAGGCCTGTTACGATCCTATAGAAAATTTTCCCTCCAGCGTTTCATAGGACGGCCCAGTGATTGGGAAAATCTCGTATAAGACTTGAAAGCATAATAATAGTCCCTTCAATTGGTTGCTGGCCAAAGGAAAGCAAGACCAGTGATGGGGCTGCCATGTTATAGCCTCTGGTCAGGTTTTTCTGGAGAAGAAAAGAAAATAAAGGAAAGAAAAAATGGAAGAAAGGAAAGACTTCCTAGCCCTCGGATGCCCTAATAGCGTTGGGGTCGAAAAAACAGGAGTTAACCAAGAGAGGTTAGATAGTACTATATTTGTGAACTAACTAACTGGCACTATCGAACTCGGAGGTTCATGGCCGCGCGGACATATGCTCTCCATACATCCCTCCTGAGCTAATGCTTTCCAATCATTCCCTGTATAATCTACTTCCCTCAAATCATAGTTAATGTTATTCTCCCACCTCATTCTTGGTCTACCAACTGGGCGTCTTCCCTCTGGCTTTCCTACAAGAAGCTTCCATGCAAGTCTTTCATTCCCCATACGTGCAACATGTCCTGCCCATCGCAGTCTACGAGACTTAACTGTTCTTATTATATCTGGCTTCCTATAAAGACCGTGTAGTTCATTGTTATGAAGTCTTCTCTATTCACCTGTCTGTTCATCTTTCTTTGGTCCAAAAATTTTCCTAAGTACTTTATTCTCAAATACTTGTAATCTCCTTTCCTCCCTTAAAGTAACTAGTGTATAATCTTTCTTAAATAAATAATCATAATACATACAGATTTTGGGTATGTGAAGTGTAGATGTTGCATAACTAAAACGTGTTGTGTGTTTAAATTTGCGCAGATTATTATGGGAAACCAGATATAATAAGAACAGTTAAGTCTCATTGACTGGGACAGGCAGAACAAGTGGAACGAATGGGGAAAGAAAGAGGAGTATAGAAACTTCTTGTAGAAAAACTATAGGGGAAAAGTCCAGTTAGAAGACCAAGAATGAGTTGGGAGAATAGCATCAACTACGATTTGAGGGAAGTAGATTATACAGGGGTCCCGCGCCGTAGCCGAGCGGTTAAGGTAGGAAGCCTTGGCGCAGAGCTACGGGACTTGCGCTGGTTCGAGTCTCCATGGGGGAAGAAATTTTCTCATGGTATTTCGGCCAGTATGGGACCGGTGCCCACCCAGCATCGTGAGGCAATTGGGTAGCTACAATAAGTAGCGGCTCCAGGTTGAGGAACCAGCTATAACGGCTGGGGGACTCGACATGCTAACCACATGTCACCCCTACACTGGCTGTTGATCATCTACCTCTGTGATTGACACATGTGGATGTGAAGGGCCAGCAGCCGGCTGGTAAAAGGGCAACCGCTGAAAAGTGGAAAGACCCTCAATCGGAGATTATACAGGGAATGATTGGTAAAATCTCAGGATAGAGATATACGGAAGGCTTATGTCCGCGCGACCTGGATCCTATGGATACGATATTGCCAGGAGTTAGTTATACATAACTATTATAAGGGACTGATGTCTCTGAACTTCACTCTGAAGGAACCTGCATCCTAAATTTTCCTCAGCTTAAAAAATATAAAAATTAAAAACAAAACTAACCTTGACTGGGATTAAAACATGAAGGTTAAATCCACAGGTGTCATACTACGATTGATTGTACTGTATCATATAGCTACTTTTTTTTCTCTCCAATGCCACCAGGTTGTCTCTTATGACATTTCTGGCTTTCTCCCCTGGCTTTGGCAGAATTGTAATCCATTTCTTAGGTTGAGGCACCTTAAAGGCGGAGTTACCCCGATGATATGATGGGTGATAAATGATAATGAAACGCCAGGAAAGTCCTTAACCTAAACTTAACCTAAATTCCAGACCATGGGCAACCACGGAATAATTCTCTTTAAAAAAAATACTATGTTCTGACCGGGAATCGAACCCGGGACCTCATGAACTGTAGTCAGAAGCGCTGACCACTAGCCCATGAGGCTGGTCATATGAGAGATAAAAACAGAATGGCAGCTACCGACACAAAGTTCATGTGCAGAAAAACTACATATATACCTAAATGTGACATGGAAACCAATGAAAGAATTTTAGAACTGAAATATAACCAGTACAACAGAGTGGATGCTATAGAATACTATCAGAACATATTAATATACAGTATCTTCATGACGATGATAAATTGTAACACATATTATCAATTAAAACGCAATATAACTATCGAACCCACGGTTCATGCCGCACGGACATGAGCTCTCCACATATCCCTCTCCTGAGCTAATCTTTTCCAATCATCTCCTGTATAATCTACTTCCCTCAAATCATGGCGAAGGTAAAGTGATCCCACTACAGGCCTCGGGAAGCTCTTGGGGTAGTGGGAGGTTAGGGCTCCCACTTTTCTGGACAATCGGCACTTGATATCAGCCGGGTTGACAGCCCTGCGTGACGGTCGCCTTTACCCCCAGAACAAACGTCTGGTACTCATTTCCGTTAGAGGCTGAGTCGACCCCAGGGCCATAGTGCTGCCAGAAGGTTTGGGTCAGTTTTAAAAATCCTCACCCCACCGGGATTCGAACCCTCGACCTTCCGGCTTGTAGCGCAGCGCCTTAGCCACTACGCTACGGTGTGCCCCCTCCAATCATGGTTAATATTATTCTCCCACCTCATTCTTGATCTACCAACTGGACATTTACCCTCTGGTTTCCCTACAGCAAGCTACCATGTGCCTATTTCATTCCACATTCGTGCCAGAAGTCCTGTCCATCGCAGTCTATGCTACTTAACTCTTATTATATCTGGTTTGCTATAAAGATCATTTTAGCTCACTGTCTGTTCACCTCTCTTCGGTCCAAAAATTTTCCAAATACTTTATTCTCAAATCCGAATGGGGGACTATTTTACCTCCGGAAAATTTCACCCCAATGGAATCCATATCCGTATTTCTTGAGAGTTTTATTTTTACGGTGAAAGATCGTCACTCTTTCGACCAAGATAGTTTTTTCGTCTGGTTTATCGCCTTCGACTTGTCCGGCATGGATAACACTGGTCGACAAGGTTTCCTTTCACAAGAAACCTGATTAGTGAATCTAGTGCATTTTTTCATACTGCATTCATATATGTAGTCAGAATTTTTCCATCAGGCACAGTTTTTTTTTTGTGACAGCTAGGCCTACTTTTTTTTAAATTGATTTTAGCATTCTCTTCTTCCGGACTTCTTTCCGGAAAATCTTGGGACTGTCTCTGATGAGCACGGTGAGCGTTTTCATCAACAAATTTCCACAATGGAAAAGAGGTACCAAGGCAAGTGGAGTTCTAATATGCTGGCTGACTCCTGTTGGACCAAGAAGAGAGATGTTACAGATGCAAAATATGCCCGAAAATCACTATCTACCACTTTCTAGGTAAGTCAGAATCAGTTAGAGTTAGATGAATTTTATTGAAAATTATAAAAAATGTAAATGAATATCACAGAAAACTCTTGCCTGATAGGAAAAAACTGAAATTATATTTAAATTCAGGATGAAAAACACTTCTAAAATCTCATATTTTTATTCCTGTGAAAGAAAAAAAGTTAATTTTTTGTCGACCAGTGTAATGCTTTCGGCAACAATGTACCGCCGGAATAGCCCTCGGGCTCATGTAAGCACGCAAACCACTCCACTACGACAAGGTAAAGACACCGTGGAGGGATTAAAATCTAATCACCAAACAAAAAAAAATGAAAACATTTAAAAGACATTGACGCGTTTCGATAGCATTATCAAGGCTGAATATTAATTGAATAAAAGCAGCTAAAATTGTATAAAAACAATTACAATTCCAAGTTGCATCATATCACGTGACTGACAATTATAAATTACTTATTGGCATCATCAACAATGTAACCCTATTTTTCTTTAATTGAGGAAAATAGGGCGCTGACTGGAATTGGGCCCTTGTCATTGTTCATAATTTTTTCTTCGTTTTATAGATCTCCAAACTTTCAAGAACATCAAGAAATTAAAAATTATTGATTGATCAAACCAGTCTTTGATTACTCGTATCAATAACATGACAATTGTTAGAAATGAGTTGATTAACCCCAGATCTGTCAACTCTGTTTATCGGGAATAAGCAAGATGCTCCTTGAACCTAGTCAAAATAGATCTTATTTCTGTATAAGTGAGATGAAAATAACTTTTTTTTATCTCACCTCATAAAACTGCGCCATTCTCACAGGGCCTTCTTGTTTGCCCAACATATTTCTTATCACAGTTCTGACACCTGATCTCATAAACGCTAGATGTTTTTTTAAGTCAACGTTATCTTTAGAATTTCTAAGAATACTATTTAAAGCTTCTTCTTCTTCTTATTATTATTATTTTTATTATTATTGTTATTATTATTATTATTATTATTATTGTTGTTGTTGTTGTTGTTCAATGTTCCATGTTGTCATTTGAACATTTCTGGTGTTCTCTCCTGGCATTGGCGTAATTATAACCCACTTCTGAGGTTGGGGCACCTAAAAGGCGGGGTTACGCTATCCTGATGATATGATGGGTGATGACAGTTGTGTGCCAGAAGAGTCCTTAATCTTCTTCTTATTCGCCTTTCCCCGTCTTCAGTTTCGATTTATTTCTATCATTCCAAACTCCTTCCAAATTCCTATCATCCATTATAATCCTGACATAGGTTTTCCATTTCCATCTTGGTCTGTCACGTTTATTTTCTTCCAGGGGGGTAACCATTGGTATACATATTTTTTGGCCATCTTTCATTTTCCATTCTTTGCACATGGCCACACCAATTTAGAATTTTATTTTCAATCCTCTTACCAACAGATGTGGAGACATTCATTTCTCTCCAAAGAAATTCATTTCTTAGAGTCGTTAATTCTAAACTAAAAATATGCGAATATAAATGATGACGATTATAACGCTCATATGATGTTCGGGGATCGTTTGGGCTTTAAATTGTCCTGTCATGTGCCTTACAGGTAGGGGGGGGGGACACAGGAAACTTATCCCCGATCGAGATTCAAACTCGGATCCAGTGTGTGACAAGGCAGCACGCTACCTCGAAACCGTAATTTAAAGTAGGACAGGTAGTATAAACCAATTTAAGATCTAATCCTTTAAACATCCTGCTCAAACCTCAGAACAATTAGGAGTGACTCAAGCCGAATTCCTAATCTCTAACAATGTATATATTATCGCCTCACTCTGATGGTTAACAGTTTATATAAAAGCGGGTGCCGCGCGGCAATGCTTGACATGCGGTGTTGTCACGTTTCTCATAGGGCTATGGGCGTTTATTACACAAGGTCAGAAGCCATTGATTATTTATGTTGTTATTTAATTTTTATGTTATTATTTGGTATTGTCTAACTTTTACAATTAAAATTAAAATTATATATATATATATATATATATGTATATATATGAATTAAATAATTTAATTCCAACATTATAAATTATAGCCTGTAGGTCTACATCAATTTAATATTCATACATCATGCTAAAATTTACATATTATTATTGTTATTACTTACTCACTGGCACTATCGAACCCGTAGGTTCATGGCCGCACGGACATAAGCTCTCCATACATCCCTATCCTGAACTAATGCTTTCCAATAATTCCCTGTATAATCTACTTCCCTTAAATCATAGTTAATGTTATTCTCCCACCTCATTCTTGGTCTACCAACTGGGCGTTTTCCCTCTGGCTTTCCTACAAGAAGCTTCCATGCAAGTCTCCCATTCCCCATACGTGCAACATGTCCTGCCCATCGCAGTCTACGAGACTTAACTGTTCTTATTATATCTGGATATTATTGTTATTATTATTATTATTATTATTAAACGTTCGGTCTGAAGCATTTTCCCATGGCCGCCACACGTTGAAATCGCTTATATGTTAAACTAATATAATATGTAGATATTTTATTATTATTCGAGCTACATATCACAATAGATCACTGATAATAATTATATCACTAATTAGGTATACAATTTTATAACTGGATCAAACGCTCCACGTCGTTCCAAGTTTTTATTGAAACTGAGGGAAGAATAGCAATGTGGCAACATCGTGGTACTCGCGGTACTCGGGATCTTTGTATTTTCTCTTCTTCTTCTTCTTCTACTACAAGGTTTAGGCTATGCAGCCTGTTCCGGCGAAGTTAAAAGTGGAGTCCATCTTCTACGTGGTCGGCCAACATCTCTTGTTCCTCTGGGATTATACAGGAAGGTTATTTTTGGTATTCTTCCGTTGTTCATTCTCATTAAGTGTTCTGTCCATTTCTTATTATTTTCGCTGATTTTATCTTCAATTTTATATTTATTTAATTCTTCTCGTATAGTTTCATTCCTTATTTCTATCTGCTCTTGTGCATCCTTTCACATTACGTAAAAAACAGCATTTCCGCACTCTGTATCCTGCTTTTATCACTTGATTTCATTATCCAATTTTCACTTCCATACAACAACAAAGGCACAGCCATTGTTTATATAATTTAAGTATCTTTGTATTTTAATAACATATAACAGCTGCGGGGAAGCAAAGTGAGCCGCTTGTTAAGCATCATAGTGAGCCTATAATACCAAGCAGCCTAAGTTCCGATAAAAAGATAGCAAGAAAACAAACAAAAATATCATTAAGTAGTGTACGATTGTATTTTGAGGATGTTAATGAATACAACAGGAACTGACCTCGTCGAAAATTAAATCAAACTTGATGGATGAAAAGCAACAGTGGAATAAAATAGTTTTACACGCTCTATATTAGCTTGACCTGTATCTATGTAACGGAATCTTTGAACACGATTTTCACCCATTTCAAAACATTGGATTGACTTGAAACTTTGTATACTTGTAAAGCACCAATGACAATACAATAATTTCATTTTTTTTTCTAAAATCCTGGCCAGAATCATCAGAAAATAAAAAAAATAAAAACCTGTATAACAGGTTGCGGACTTATCGACTTTTTAGTCAATCGTTGTAAGAGCTCAGTTGGTAGAGCGGACTGTAGTGGTATATAATTTCAGTAATCTATAGGTCGCTGGTTCAAATTCGGCCCGGATGATTTTTTTAGAAGAGTATTATGCAATTAAATTTTCATGGGATTCCGGTTTATGACAACCAATTAAACTAAAAATGAAAAAAAAAATAGTTTAAAAAACTAAAACAACATCCTTTATTAGAAAACCAAACTAAAAAAATAATAAATAATAGTTTTAAAAACTAAAACAACACGCTTTATTAGAAAACGAACTAAAAAATGAAAAATAATTTTAATTTCCAACACGCTTCGGATAAAAGTAAAGTGGTCAACAAAAAAATCATCTCCAACACATCTAGAATAAAACTAGAGTTATCTACAACAACAAAAAAATTACCCTCAAAAGCGTTGGGTGCTTTTTATGGTGTTTACGTTTTCTTCTTAGAGACTTTACTTTTACCAATATATATGTTAATTATCAAAAATATTAATTGATATAGAGCACCTCATGCTTTTGGTGGTAAAATTATTATTTTTGTACATAACTCTAGCAGCATCAGAAAGCATTGGTTGTTTAAAAAAGAGGCAAAACAAGAAATGGTTTGATGAGGAATGTGCCGACATTGTAAAGAAAAGAAAACTAGCAAAAATTAAATGGTTACACGAGCCAAATGAGGTAAATTTAGAGCAATTGGGTAGTATTAGACGGGAAACCACTAAGTTACTAAAGAGTAAAAAGAGGGAATATTTGAGAGAGAAGATTAATGATCTTGAAATTAATGCAAAAAAATAGGAACATTAGAGAATTATAACAGGGAATTAGTATAGAGAAGAAAGGGTTTCAGGCTAGAACAAACATAATTCGAAATGAAAATGGGGATATGATTGCAGATTCTAGGAGTATATTAAATAGATGGAAAAGTTACTTTAATCAGCTATTAAATATACATACAGAACAGGACATTGAGGAGGATAAGTTACAGACAGCAGAAATGCTAGTCGCAGAGCCAAGTGCATTAGAGGTTGAAATGGGGATTGAAAAATTGAAGATGTATAAAGCATCAGGTTCAGATGAGATCTCAGCAGAACTCATAAAATCAGGAGGAGAAAAATTGATAGACAAAATACGCTGGTTGCTTAGTATGATTTGGGAAAAAGAAGCTCTTCCAGATAAATGGAAGGAATCAATTATCGTACCAATTTATAAGAAAGGAGATAAAACTGATTGCAACAACTACAGGGGCATCTCATTACTTTCAACTTCATACAAAATTCTTACAAATATATTAGTAAGCAGACTTACTCCCTACATTGATGACATTCTAGGAGATCATCAATGTGCATTTAGAAGAAACAGGTCTACAACAGATCAGATTTTTAGTATAAGACAGATTTTAGAAAAGAAATGGGAATATAATGGCACTGTACATCAACTATATGTAGACTTCAAAAAAGCATATGATTCAATTAAGAGGGAGAAGTTATATAGTATCCTGCTGGAGTTCGGAATTCCTAAAAAGTTAGTTAGACTTATACGAATGTGTCTAAATGGCTCAAATAGTAGGGTGCGTGTAGGCAAACAGTTTTCAGACACTTTTGAAATCCAGAATGGGTTGAAGCAAGGAGATGCACTATCTCCTCTACTATTTAATTTTGTACTAGAGCATGCCATTAAATCTTTAGAGAATGAAGAAGGCTTACAACTGAATGGTATTAATAAGCTGTTAGTTTATGCTGATGATGTAGTACTATTGACCGATAGCGAGGAGATACTAAAGGCCAACACGCACACACTATTGAGTAACACTAAGAAATTAGGACTGGAAGTAAATATCAGTAAAACTAAATATATGGTCACAGGTAGAAATTCAGTATATAATGGAAATGGACAGCTAATGACAAATGAGGGAAATTTTGAGGAAGTGGCTGAATTCAAATACCTAGGAACAATAATCACAAATAGGAATGAGACGCACAAAGAAATTAAACATAGGCTCAATTCTGGAAATGCATGCTATTATGTATTGCAGAGACTTTTGATGTCCCAACTCCTTTCAAAAAACGTTAAGCTGAAAATATATAAAACTATTATTCTACCAGTTATATTATATGGGTGCGAAACATGGACTCTTACTTTAAGGGAGGAAAGGAGATTACGAGTATTTGAGAATAAAGTTCTTAGGAAAATTTTCGGACCAAGGAAAGATGAACAGACAGGTGAATGGAGAAGACTACATAACAATGAACTACATGGTCTTTATAGGAAGCCAGATATAATAAGAACAGTTAAGTCTCGTAGACTGCGATGGGCAGGACATGTTGCACGTATGGGGAATGAAAGACGTGCATGGAAGCTTCTTGTAGGAAAGCCAGAGGGAAAACGCCCAGTTGGTAGACCAAGAATGAGGTGGGAGAATAACATTAACTATGATTTGAGGGAAGTAGATTATACAGGGAATGATTGGAAAGCATTAGCTCAGGATAGGGATGTATGGAGAGCTTATGTCCGCGCGGCCATGAACCTACGGGTTCGATAGTGCCAGTGAGTAAGTAAGTAAGTAAGTACATAACTCTAGTTTTATTCTAGATATGTTGGACATGATTTTTTTTGTTGACCACTTTAATTTTATCCCAAGCGTGTTTGAAATTAAAATTATTTTTAATTTTTAGTTCGGTTTTCTAATAAGGCGTGTTGTTTTAGTTTTTCAAAACTATTATTTACTAGCTGGCCCGGCGAACGTCGTATCGCCTTTAAATATTTTTACGTTAATTTTGCCGATGTTTTAATAGTTATCTGCTATTCGGGGCGGAAACAAATCCAACAAATCAAAGATCATAAAAATCGGTCCAGCCGTTCTTGAGTTATAAATAGTGTAACTAATCCGACTTTGTTTTATATATATATATATAGAAGTCCCGGCCACGCGTTGCTGTGGCTAAGGTATACGTTAAATTATGCTGTAGTAAACTAAGTGAGAAATCTAAATCAGAAAGTTTTTGTTTTACACAATTTTTAGTTCTGGTACGTTAACTGTACGTTAACTACACCCGGTATAATATGGGTGGTGGTTTATGTGGAAATGGTTTTGTTGATTGAGATGAATTTATGTTGTCGGCATTCTCAGTATCATCCATAAGTGTATCATAAGGATTATATACATTTATTGATGGAATATTTTGAGGAGGCTTGCTGATTTCATTATACTTTCGTTTTTTTTTTCTACGAAATTGTTGGCAGTTTGGATTCTCATCATCATCAAGAAGTCTCTGTATAGTAATATCATCTTGTGATATATTATATTCATCTTGTTTTTTCATTTAATTGAGGCATGGAGATTGTTTCTGTAATATTAGGCATATTATTATAACTAACAGACTTACTTACAGTTCTGTTATTCCGTTCCTTAGGACCTTCATATGTTTTTAAATTGACATTCTTCTTAAATGTAAGCTTTATGTCACATAGGCCTATACCAATTTGCGGAAATTCACTTGATATCTTATCATTCATGGTCTCTAGAACTGATTCGCCATATCATTCAATGTCCCTTCTCGGTCCAGTTAAATTTAAATTAAGTTTCTGTCTTTCAGCCAGATTACTTAAAACTAATACTTACACACGAAATTAATATTATTTCAATATCTTGAAAATGAAATAAACAAAAACACACTTAAGTTATGAAATAATCAATATTTGTAATTCAATTGAAATTCGCGGTTGCAACAAAAAGCACATCCACCTGATTAAATAATACACCAATTACCTTACACGACCATCTGTTAGAATCGTATGGAACTCACAGATAATTACAACTCTTTGTTAAATAATAAACAAATAATTTGCAATAAAAATAATGCGAATATAAATTTAGTTATAAACTTCCCTAAGTCTCAAGTTGGATCAAACTGCACACAGTGTGTGCAAAATTTTATTAAAATCGGTTCAGTAGTTTACGATTCCATCGCGGACAAACAACGTGACCCGTAATTTTTATATATTAAGATTATGTTTTTAATAGCCTGTCATTTCAAATTCACATACATCCTAAAACTGGTAGTCTTTTGAATGTCATAGTACTGATATGGTCAGGAAATATTAATATTTTTGTTTAATCAACAGGAAATACCTTGGAACGAAACACATATATCTAATTAACGTGTAGTAAATCACAACCTATTCATTAAGTCACCTTTGCCAGTGCAAACTACTTTATTATTATCAAGGTTTTATCTTTGCTTGACCACAAGTGTTAAATAAAAACACCACCTTCTTCAATTAACATGTATCATACAGTTTAATTAACTGACACTATGGAAGCCATAGGTTCGTGTCCGCGCGGGCATAAGCACTCCATACATCCATATCCTCAGCTAATGTTTTCCAATCATTCCTGTATGATTTACTTCCCTCAAATCACGATTAATGTATTCTCCCATCTCATTTATGGTCTGCCAATAGGCGTTTTCCATCTGGTTTTCCTTTAAAAAGCTTCCATACCCTCTTCCATTCCCCATTCATGTCATATGCCCTACCCATCTCAGTCTAAGGGACTTAACTATTCTTATTATATCTGGCTTCCTATAAAAACCATATAGCTCACTGATATTTAGTTTTCTCCATTCATCTGTCTGTTAATCTCTGTTTGGTCCAATAATTTTCCTCAGAACTTTATTCTCAAATACCCGTAATCTTTTCTTCTCCTTTAAAGTTAGGGTCCATGATTCGCATCCATATAACTGGGAGAATAACAGTATTTTCAGTTTAATATTTTTTTAGAGAAGTTGGGACGACAAGAGTCCCTCTAATGTTTAACAGCATGCATTTTCAGAATTCAATATATGTTTAATTTCTTTGTGCATCTTATTCTTATTTGTAATTTCCTAGGTATTTGAATTCAGTCATTTCTTTAAAATCTCCCTCATTTGTCATTAACTTTCCACTTCCACTACATAGTGTACTTCTATGTGTGAACATGTATCGAGTTTCATTGATGTTTACTTCCAGTCCCAATTTCTAAGTATTACTCGACAGTGTTCGTGTTGGCCCTTAGTACCTCCTCCCTATCGCCTAATAATACATCATCAGCCTAAACTAAAAGCTTATTAATGTAAATGAGATATAGGCCTTCTTCATCTTCTAAAGATTTGATGGCATGCTCTAATACAAAATTAAATAGTAAAGGAGAAAGTGCATTTCCTTGTTTTAACCCATTCTGAATTTCAAAAGTATCCGAAAATTATTCTGATCTTCTACAAGATCATCATAATAACTCCGGCCGTGAAAGCCTAAGTCAATATATCCGAAAATTGTTAAATGCCAAAATTAATTTTAATTTTGTATGCTGTTTGCATTATATTCAAAAGAATCAATATAACTGACACCAGATGACACTTTCTAAGGCAACTATATGGTAAAAAATCATTGGGTTCACCAAGAAAAAGATTAAATTATTTTATTTGTAAATGTTAGCACTCCTTTTAGGATTATGGTGCTCTTTAATTAGAAGAAAAATAATATAAAAATAAAATATGCATAAAAAAAGAAGACCATGAAGAAAAATGTTTAACACTTCTCTAGAATTTTTAAATTTTAGAGTTTATAATGTAATGGATAATAAACAAGAAACTGTTATTGTTCATTGCTATTAACATCCTTACTGGTATATCATAATTCTGCAATATGGCAGTTATGTCATCATCATCAACAGTCACGGATTAAGTCCGTGTGGCTTGTTATCATTCAAAAAGTTCAATCCATGTCTCATTCGGTCTACCAATATTCCTGTCTCCTATTGGTTTGTGATTAAGTATATTTTTTGGAATCTGATCATCTTTCATTCTTTGAACATGTTCTTTCCAGTTTTTTCTAGATTCTTTTATTATATCTAAGAGTTTAAACATATTTAGCTCATTTCTAATATCTTCACTTCTTTTTTATAAACAAGTTTGCAACCAGCCACATTTCTCAGAAATCTCATTTCAGCTGCTTCTATGATCTTCTCTTTGCTTTTAGTTAAAACCCAAAATTCACTTCCATACAATAGTAAGGGGACTGCCACTGATTTATAAAATTTTAGTTTTGTTTCCATTCTCGTCTTTTTAATATTGTTTTAATTGTGCCACATATATAATTAAAGTTATTAAGTTTGTTAAACAGATCTTCATTTTTAAAATAGGAGATTTCATAACCCAGGTATTTAACATGGTTCACTTGTTCAATGGGTTTCCCTCCAGAATTATTTTAGCTCTCACAGTATCTGATCCCTTGCAGTTAGAAAGAAACTTAAATAAAATGTATTAAACAGGTCCTATTTTTAAAGTTTTATGTGATTTAAGCTTTAAAAGACTGATATAAAATCAGTCAATAAATTCCTTTAAAAAATGAAGCATTATGTGTGACAATAATAGCCCTAAGGGTGATTCTATGCCATGGTACCACCCATATAAATTCAAATAAAAAATAGAAAAACACACTATTTACTGTTGCAGTGTATGAATAATTACCTTAGAGATTACACTGATTTTTTCCCAAACAAACTGTGAGAAATGCCTTAAAACAAAGTGAGAAGTTGAGATGAAAGTAACCTAAAATCACCATATTTACTTATTTTTCTTCACCCTTTTTCCTCACAATGTTGGGTTGCTTCTATCGTTCGCACCAAATTTACAATGCAAAATATGTATCAGTCACTGCTCAAACAGTATACCCAACTTATCAAAAAAAGCACACTAACAAACAAATCAATGCTAAACTAACTTGGTGTGCACTAACTCAGCTATTTTCTCACACTAAGTTGCCCAAAATTAATCTGGTGTACAATGGACTTGCGCATTCTCTTACCCTAACTTGCCCACTAATGTACGTGGATTCCTAGGATAAAACCACTTTATATGTGAGAAAACCTATGGACAATTGCCTCTAGAGGGAATGTGTGTATGTTGGCCAACAAGATGCTAGCTGTCACTTGTTCTCCAATTGAACATTCACAAGTGGTACCCTGGCATAGAATAGCCAATGTAAATAACTAACTCGCTGGCACCATCAAATCTGCAAGTTTAAGGACATGCTGACATAAGCTCTCCATACATCCCTATCCTGAGGTAATACCAAACATTCACCTCCAAACCATGGTTAATATTATTCTCTCACCTCATTCTTGGCCTACCTACAATAGTGCATGATATCTTAAAATGTAGTGACAGCACATGGATGATTCTGCACATAAGGGGGATCACCTTATTGTTGACTAATCAAAATTCATGTTTTTCATATGATGTCGGGGATTCACAATCCAGGGTTGTCACAGTTCCTATGTTCTGCTTGCAGTGCACTGGGTGAAACAGAGACTTGCTAGTTAACTGTAACAACAGTTTTTATTTGTAACAAGTTACCTGTATAATGTAAAATATTAAAATAAACACCTTGGCCGATACTGTTGTTCTCAACTAAGTTCTTCTTCTTCTTCTTCTTCATAATTTGTAGGATTTTCTTCCTGTTTATTTCCAAAATCACTCCTTGGGGGAAGACGTATTGGAGGTGAATTCACTGTCTATCCATCTCTTGGCTGGTCTTCCTCTTGTTCTTCTCCCGTCCAAAATCACTCCTCGGGGGAAGACGTATTGGATGTGCATTCACTGTCTGTCCATCTCTTGGCTGGTCTTTCTCTTGTTCTTCTCCCGTCCAAAATCACTCCTCGGGGGAAGACATATTGGAGGTGCATTCACTGTCTATCCATCTCTTGGCTGGTCTTCCTCATGTTCTTCTCCCTTCTATTGGTCTATCTTCTTTAGCTCTTTTTTGCAAGTCGGTTGTCTTCCATTCTTTCTCTATGACCTTTCCAATATTTTTGTCTATCTATAATAAATTTGGTTGTCTTGAATATGACATTTGTCCCTAATTCCTGTGTTGTGTATCTTATCAAATAATGTTTTTCCCCTGGATTGTTCTTAAGATCTTCATTTCACTTGTGCTTATTATTTGTTTAGTTTTTGTTGTATCACGCTAGTTTCTGCTCCATATACGATAACTGGTCAAACTATAATTTTGTACAAGTGGGTTTTGCTTTCTATTGACATATGTTTATTGCGCCAAATTAAATTGTTTGTATATCCTGATATTTGTGATGCTTTATTGGCTTGTTTCTTTACTTCTTTTGTTAAATTTTTAGTGATTGTTATTAATACACCTAAATAAATAAATTCTGATATTTGTTCTGTAATTTTTGTTTCCATTTCTAATTTGCATTTTACTGGTTCTTTTGATATTGTCAAGCATTTAGTCTTATTTGTATTAATTCCCCTATTGTATTTTGTGGCATTTATATTAAATTGATGTAAAGATCTTTGTAAATTATCTTCAGATTCTAAAAGGAGAACGACATCATCTGCATAACATATCAAATGAAATCTAGTATTTACCATTTTATAACCCAAATGTGGAGTTATGTTTTCAATAATTGTATCCATCATAATATTAAATAGGTCCACCGCTGTGATCTCGAGGTAGCATGCTGCCTTGTCATGCAGCGGGCCCGGGTTCGATCTCCGGTCGGGGCAGTTTTTCTGGGTGAGGTTTTTATCGGGGTTTTTCCTCACCTATAAGACAAATGTCAGGAAAACTTTAAGGCCCAAACGGTCCCTGAAATCATATAGCCATCAACATCCTTATCATTATAATCATCATCATCCTTCACCGGTGTGGAAAGCAACAGGAAGCTACCACACCTACAATTCCCTAGTAAAGCTGCAAGCATAGCATGGAAATGCTATGATTGCAGTGAAGGACCTGCCCTTGGGCAGAATTACTATGGATGGATGGATATTAAATAAGTTAAATTTTTTTAATCTGTAAGCCTATCAAAAACTGGTTTCTGAAAGGCCTACAGTTTTTAAAATTTTAACGTAGTTGAGGACAAGGACACACAATGCTCACTGTTTTGCTAAAGATGGAAACCAGTTTCTGAAAGGTCTACAGTTTAAAAAATGTTTAACCTAGTTGAGGACGACGGCAACTGCCAAGGTATTTATTTAATGTTTTACTTTATGACTATTCACCTCAATGGAATTTTATTAATATTGAAGTCACCTGTATCACAACACGATTGGTGTGGCACATATGTGATCAAAATGTTACCGATAGTGAAAAAGAAAATAATTTGTGTATAGTGCCATTGGAGATCGACAGCAAGTGAGAGGTCATTTGACAATGCTGTGATATTCCCATCAGCTGGCAGCAGAAATATCAATCATAAAGTAAGATTGGAAAAACTGCACTTAAACTAGCGTGAAATATTTTCAAAGTCTTATAGAACAACAGTGCGCATGCGCCAAAGTTTATAGAGCCAGCGATAACCCACAATCGAACCACATATCGATTATCATCCTTGATTACTATCCGTCGCTATGAAATTTAAATGACCAATATTTGCAATCAACCCCAAATCTATGTTAAAAAAAATATATTAATAATATTAAAATTACCAAACGTTTATTAAAAATGGGTGTACACTTACTTATCACTCCCTAACGCTGATCCACCCAGCGATAACCCAAAACAGCGATAGAAAAATCATAGACTAAGTAATATACTCTGTAGAGAAAATAGCAGTTAGCATCACAATATTGTCTAACAGTGTTATAATATTGTGATTTGCATAGGCCCTATTTAAATAAATAATTCAAAATTGTTTAATAATGTTATAAAAATTGTTTGAAAAAGTTTAAAATGTTAGTAAATACAGAAGAAGAGCTATAAGTTTACAACAATGTAACTGAAAATCAAGCGCTAGTACAAGTGCAGTTGAGCCATAAGATCTCTCACAAAATAGACAGTTTTCCAATAGTTTTGCTACAATAAGTTTCAGCGTACCTGTTTCACTCCCCATTTGGACACATTTTCAGCCTATCGCAATCTATGAGATTTAACAGTATTTATTACATTTGGTTTCCTATAAAGATCAGTCTTCTTCATTTGCCTGTCCGTTCGTCTGTCTTTGGTTCTAAAATTTATCTAAGAACTTTATTCTCAAACACTCATAATCTGTTCTCCTCCCTTAAAGTAAGAGTCCATGTTTCACATCCATATAATATAACTGGGAGAATAACAGTTTTATATATTTTCAGTTTAATGTTTTTTGAGAGAAGCTGGGACGAAAAAGTTCCTAAAATATATAACAGCATGCATTTCCAGAATTGAGCCTATGTTTAATTTCTTTGTGCATCTTATTCCTATTTGTTATTATTAAATGCTTAATGTAACTTCCAACACATGGCAGGACATATCTGTGAAATCAGTATGACTAATCTTTGCAACAAATTCCCAAACATTACATGAAATGGATGTACACCAACAAAATAAATTACAGGAATTTTATTTAATACAGCCTAAACTATAAACTAACCTGGTGTACACTAACTTGTCCCATTGAGGAACCTAACAAAATTAAGTGAATTTCTTAAAATATGATTTGGAATTAATTGCAAATATTGGTCATACTGATTTCCCAGATGTCTTGCCATTTGGTGGAAGTTACAGTAAGTAAGTGTTAGCGAAAGCACACTGCGATTATGTAGAGACAAATAGCACAATTTGCATACATAGATAAATACCTATGTATTGTAAATACTTGTGGAATGTAGGCTTTCACGGCCGGTAATCATAGTATTAAAAGATTCTGGGCTATCTGGCCATGGTCTATAACTGGCCTTTCTTCCGGACATTTCTCCCTCAACTGCGGAGGGCATCTTCAGTGGTGAGCGCTTCCAGCTGCAGTCGAGTCTACGACAGGGAAACAACAGCTAGAAGCGCTCACCACTGAAGATGCCCTCCGCAGTTGAGGGAGAAACGTCTGGAAGAAACGCCAGTTATAGACCAAGGCCACATAGCCCAGAATCTTTTAATACTATTGTAAATACTGTATATAAATATCTATGTATTGTAAAATATGTTTTAAGAATCAATGCAAAATGTTTAAAATACTATGAAATGTTATTAAAAGGGTAAAAGTATTTATTGCAACAACACTGTAAGAACGGTGCGTGGAAAATTGTAGAACATTGTATTCTAAAGTTAAGCCCTTTTTCTTTTCTTTTAAAATAAGGAATCATGTTTACATTTATGTAGCATAAATGAAAAATTGCAATTTTAAATATTTTACTTAAACATTTATTTAGAGAAATTGAGATGACAAGAGCATCTGTAACACTTAATAGCATGTGTTTCCAAAGTTGAGATTTATTTCTGCACCTCATTCCCATTTGTGATTATTGCTCTCAGGTTTTGAATTCTGTCTCTTCTTCAAAATTTCTCTCATTTGTTATTAAGTGACCATTTCCATTTAATGGTGTAATCCTACAGATGTCATATATTCATTTTTATTGGCATTGACATGGATCCGAAACATGGAGCAACACAACAATCTGCCGGAATACAAGCTGCTGAAATGAGATTCCTCAAACCAATAGCGGGATATCAAAGAACAGACAAAAAACATCACAGAAATAAGACAACTAAAAGTAGAGGAATTAAACACAACAGTAGAGAAATACAGAACAAACTGGAAAAAACACTTGGCAAGGACGACTGAGAATAGAATACCAAAAGCTGCATACAACTATTCACCACAAGGAAGAAGAAGTTTGGGAAGACCAAGGAAAAGATGGAAAGAGCAACAATTTGGAGCCGGAACAGGCTAGAAAATAAGCCTAAACCATGAAGAAGAAGAAGATTGGCATCGACTTCCAGCAGACCCAATTTATTATTTTAATAGAATGTGTATGTCTGACTTGGTATTTCCTGCCCTTGCCTAATTAATACTAGGCACAGCAATAAAAATAGGACTGCACACAATTTTAGACTTAGCCCGCATTCATATTAAATCTAACAAGTAATTATATTGGATGAATAATGTGGAATGCCCAAAAATAACAATTTATACCAGTGTTATAATCACATAACAGGATTATGTTTTTAAGGAACAGGCTGAAATCCAGCATACAGGGAGGCTAGATCATAAATTATTTTAGTACACAAATTCTCCATTTTTTATACTTGACATCTTGAAATATTCTATATAACAAGAGGGCATACAATTTATGTTAAAGATGCATTCGACACACTTAGGAACATGGTATTTCTACCCAAAAATAAGGCTAAAGTAATGTTTCAATCACAAATGCAATTAAAATTCGAAAGTAAAACAACCTATTTAAAAAAAAATATGAAGTTACATACATTTTAATTACTTACCTCATTATAAATAAAACCATTGCGCAAAAACATATTAAGACTGCTAAAACAGAAAATATGTTTGACAGTTCTGCAACAGACACCAACATAGCTGTCATCGCTACCATCATTCTGTATTTCAAGCTGACATTAGATAATGAAGTTCAAAACACGTTTAACAAATCACTAATTACACTAAAAACACACACTCCACCACCAACCGCCCGTATTACCAGCCATCTCGCAGCTGACTGACAGATGTGAAAGCTTACGCATACACATAAAGCCTTACAAACCAGCATTGACCATTATTACATTCTCCATCTTTCGTAGTTTGCCATCATGTGATAAGCACCGCCCATTGGATATCCTTATTGCATTGACAGCTATTACTGGTCTGTTTATGATCTAGAAGACAGTGACGAAACCTAAGAGTCACGTAGAGCCACCTGTTGGATAAAATCAATAAAAGTGTAAGAAAAGCTCACGGCCCCAACGGCCCATTGTATGGCAGTTTCCACACTTATCGACATCTGTACCGGCAAGAATATCAGTACCCTGATACCGACAAAATATTAGCTGTAATTTTCACATATACAATCGACAGGGATTACAATTATAATAATAATCCCTGTACAATCGACACGGCACATGTATACTTGGCGTGTCGGGAGTTTTATTACATGTGAAAAGCAAAATACGAATTAAGTAATGCCAGTTATCGGTACATCCAATTGTTTTTTCAATGCCTCCGGTTATCATTTCCGACATTTCTGGTGTTCTCTCCTGGCATGGCGTACTTGTAACCCATTTCTGAGGTTGGGACGCCGGAAGGCGGGGTTACGCTGCTCCAATGATATGAGAGTTCGTGATAATGGTAATGACGCACCAGGAGAGGTCTTAAACTTAATCTAATTAGGGGAATGATATTGAAGGCCAGATGGTGTTCGGGGACCGTTTAGGCCTTAAATTTTCCCCCACATTTATCTTACTAACTGGCACTATCCAACCCATAGGTACACGGCCGCGCGGGCATAAGCTCTCCACACATCCCTATCCTGAGTTAATGTTCTCAAATCATTTCCTGTATAATCTACTTCCTCAAATATTGGTTATTATTCTCCCACCTCATTCTTGGCCTACCAACTGGGCGTTTTCCTATAAGAAGCTTCCATGCACGTCTTTCATTTCCCATTCATGATCTTACTAGTGAGGAAAACCCTGAAAGAACCTCACCCAGGAAACTTGTCCCAACCGAGGATTGAACCTGTTCCCACTGCATGTTAAGGCAGCATGCTACCTCTAGACCATAGCGGTTTAGACCAAGCTAATTTTCTTCTTCTATTTCATGAAATTAGACGTTCTGACCTGTTTTCACATCAAGTGGGATTTAATGAATCTTCCCATCTCGTAAATGGGTGAACCAAGCTAATTTTACACTTATTTCCTACAAATACCAATGAGTGTCAGACTGACTCAATGAGACAATGAAGTTATAACTAGAATGATAAATGTCAATAGATTTTGCTTAGAGACCTCTTTTTTCAGGCCTAAGGTTCTTTTATGAGCCTGAAAAATCTTTATAAGTAATGCCACGAGTGATTTCCAATTTATCTAGAGAATTTGGAAATCAAGAGTGGCATTTATTAGGACTATTTAACGAATAAAATTAAGTTGTTTACTCACAAATCATTATTTAAACATAGTTATTTTAAAATATTTATATATTTAATGTAAATGGCGATGTTTGAAAACAAATGAGAAACGATTGGTACACTTCATTTGCTTCTTTTGTTCGTCACTGCAACCAGGTCATATTATTTATTGCCAAAGAAATGCAATATATTGTAAGAATGCACTCTAGTGGAGAAAAAATTAAATACATCAAACTGTATATTAATTCATTTCTGATGTCCTATGATGTAAATATGACAGTTATATTTTTCTGGAAAAAAGTACATTTAAGTAAGTGCAAACAGTGGTTTATTTTTTTGTTGGTATAAACAATTGCTATAAAATGTTTTTATATTAACTCAAGCATGCGGTATGTGTTGACATTCATGCACTATATATACAATATGGTAGCCGTATTTCTTAGAGAGTTAGTCACTGCAAAATAATGCTATGACCTATTCAAAATGTTAAAAAGGTGGTGCAAACTTTATTATGATAAACTTCAGTTGGTAAATTCTAGGCAAAACACGACTGTGACTGGTTGTAAATCAAAAATCATTGTAATGTGATTGGTCAATGACTCCCATTTGGGGCATGAGTTAAATGGTCAGATTAAAGTCCTCCTATAGTTATAGTATTTTGAGTCTGTTCATCTTACCTCAACATTAACGTTGATTTGTTCTTGAACATGTTTCTATTGAATATCAATCATCATCGTTTTGAAATACCGACGGAACGTGACCTCATTTGGAAGTTCTTTGGCCAACTACAGGAGGGAGCTGACATCGACATCCAGGTTTACAACATAAATCCAACCAGTCTGGGCAATATGTTGAAGATGATTGATATCCAATCGAAACATGTTCAAGAACAAATCAACATTAATATTAAGGTAAAATGAACAGACTCAAAACAATATATAATTAAAAGAACCTCAAAATATTACTTCTTAAAAAAAACATAAAGAAATATGTCGTAATGTCATACATAGGCCCACTTTCAAATAAAATATCTAGAGACTTTAAAAAGTTGAACATTAATGTGGCATTTAAAACTAATAAAACTCTACAAAATATAATAAAAAAACAATAAAACCAAAACAAACAAAAAATTATCAGGTGTATATAAATTGAAGTGTGGCACATGTGACAATGTCTATATAGGACAAACTGGTAGACCTTTTATCTCTCGGATAAAGGAACACATGAGAGCATATAACAGAAATTTAGAAAATTCAAAATATGCTAACCACCTATTCCAAGAAAAGGATGTAAATGCAAAAATATCTAAATTTTTAAGAATTTTAGGGTTAATAAATTCTATCTTCAAGCCACAGTTAGTCCAAAAGCATTCAAGACTGAAAGTGTATAAAACACTGGCTCTTCCGACTCTTTTGTATGCTAGCGAAGTATGGACGTTGAAACAGAAGGATATACAGAGACTTAGATCTGCTGAAATGAGATATCTTCGGAGGACTGCAGGATACACACTACTAGATCACAAAAAAAATGAAGACATCTTAGAAGAATTACACATGGAATCTTTAGAAAACAAAATTTCTGATTATAAGTCAAGATGGATACAACATGTTCATCGAATGGAAGATCACAGAATACCCAAACTAATGTTAAGATATCAACCTGCAGGAAGAAGAAGACCAGGAAGTTGACTCAAAAGACTTCTGGATGGTGTTTCTCTTGAGGCCGAAACAGGTCAACAAATGGCCTAAATTCGTGAATGTACTATGATGATGACCTATTCCAATTTAATCATTGTTTCGATCCAAATTTTGAAATTTTACATATTTGTGATAAGGGTAAGAAGTTAGATCTTTTGGAGGCTGTAGAAATTAATAAATTTAAAAGTAGTAAAAAACTGTTAAATTCTCAACTTGATTTGAATGAATCCCCTTTGTTAAATTAAAAAAAATATTGTTGTATTGTTGCTTAGACCAGTTGGAACACAATTCATAATTTGTTAACATGTCTGAAGAAGGTACAGGGTACCGAAACAGCTGTCACTGAATTATATAATAAATATGAAAATCAAATAAAGCTACGTTTTATTTTTATTTAATTAATAAAACATTCCCTCTTATAGGTCTAGTTCCTTGGTTTTTTCCATCCTAAAAAATCTATCGATCCTGGCCGGGTTCGAACCGACAACCCTTGGGGCTAGACAAGGAACATAACCACCGCGGCTGATAGAAGTAAATAAATATATGTATTAGGATAGCACCATATTGAGTGGAGGTGGTCGCAAGAAGATGCAAAACGAAGAATTAAGAGAGTAAAATATGCCTTCACACAATTAAACTCATTATGGAAATCTTAAGAAATCTCACTTAAATTGAAGATACAAATTTTTAAAACAAATGTGGTTGGTTGGTGTCTAATGTTGAGCAATTGACAATAAAATTATTCGTTCTCTTGCACTCCAATATTTAGTAGGAAGGCTGGTCTCTTCTACAAAAGCTGGGCAAAATTTAAATCAATACTGTTATATATGGAAGTGAAACCTGGAAAGTCTCTAAAGCAATTTACAAGAAACTTTTTGTAAAGAGATGTCTGGTAAGGGAACTGACAACATTGCATGCTGAAACCTACCTCGAAATTTTGGCTCAACTGCACTTCTACTAGCGCTTGATTTTTCAGTTATATTGTTGTAAACAATAGCTCTTCTTCTGTATATACCTAACATTATTTAAAATTTATAATTTTTTCAAACAATTTTATAACATTATTAGATAATTTTGAAATATATATTTAAATATGCAAATCACAATATAATGACACTGTTAGACAATATTGTGGTGCTGTTATTTTCTCCATAGAGTATATTACTTAGTCTATGATTTTTCTATCACTGGTTGGATCAGCATTAGGGAGTGATAAGTAAGTGTACACCCATTTTTAATAAATGTTTGGTAATTTTAATATTATTAATATTTTTTAACATAGATTTGAGGATTTATTGCAAATATTGGTCATTTAAATTTCATAATGACTGATAGTAATCGAGGATGATAATCAATGTGGTTTGATTGTGGATTATCGCTGGCTGTATAAACTCTAGCGCATGCACACTGTTGTTCTATACGACTTTGAAAATATTTCACGCTAGTTAAGTGCCGTTTTTCTGAAATTTCTTCCAGAGAAGTGCTGTGATATACAAAGACTGTGTCAAAAAATTATCCGCTGTTTTTAACTGCAAGGGACTATAATCCAGCACCAAATCTCTCATTTAAACTATATGGAAGTATACAGCGGTACTAAATTAAAATAAATTATTTTCCTATACAGTACAAACAATTACCTGAATTGGTAGATTGGATAACCCTCATTACCTACTGTCCGTGCAGTGTCCTGCCACACTTCACTCTGTTCTTACACATGCAGGAAGTGCATCTACTCCATAGACTGGGTTGATATTGCTGGATTCTGACTTTGATTTCTGTGTCTTGCAGTTAAAAATGGCAGATTTTTTTTTTTGGACATTGCCTTGGTACAACACGACACTTTTCTAGGAGATATTTCAAGGTAGGTTTGGATATGCAATGGTCGACAGTTCCCTTGTGAGATTTATCACTTGGTGCCAAAAATTATTTCCAACAATGAATTGTGAGAATTGACAAATCAATGTGAGATTTCTAAAGAAATTATAAAGCAAATGGAAATATAGTAAAACATGCTCAAAGTGGAATTGCATGGGAGCAATTTTTTTTTTTCCACAATAGACAAAATTCCGCATTATAAAAAAACTAAAAAGTAAAGTGATCCCACAACAGACCCGGAGGCCCTTGGGGTAGTAGGAGGTTAGGGCTCCCACTTTTTCTAGACAATCGGCACTTTATGTCAGCCGGGTTGTCAGCCCTGCGTGACGGCCGCCTTTACCCCCAGAACAAGCGTCTGGTACTCATTTCCGTTAGGGGCTGAGTCGACCCCAGGGCCATAGTGCCGCCAGAGGGTTTGGGTCAGTTTAAAAATCCTGACCCCAACGGGACTTGAACCCTCGACCCTCCGGCTTGTAGCTCAGTGCCTTAACCACTACGCTACGGCGTGCCCCATAAAAAAACTAAAACTTATTATAATCTTAGATTATAGAGTACCGTATGTCTTTTTACGTACCTTGGATTAATTGTAGTTCCGCTGCCTTTGAAAAGTGAAGTATAGTATGTATGAGTGACTTTGACGGTAACGTGCGACAAAAGTCCCGTTTTGTCAGCGTTAAAAATGTCTCTTAGGCACGAATCCTGAAATTAAAGTATGCAGTTTCGGTTTCCACTCACTAATTATACTTTTGTCCACATCCTTTGATTCCCCGCAAATTTCATTCCCACTACATTGATTCGTCTTTTAAAACTGTCCAGCCAACCTGAAGGTGCCTTGGAATCGCTATTCCCTAGGGATTTAGCAACAGTTAGAGCTTGACTTTGGAGCATCAGTCCGAAAATTTGGAGATTTATCTTCAATCACTTTCACTTTATCGTT
The DNA here is from genome assembly GCA_030220185.1 of Diploptera punctata. Taxonomy (NCBI): domain Eukaryota; kingdom Metazoa; phylum Arthropoda; class Insecta; order Blattodea; family Blaberidae; genus Diploptera; species Diploptera punctata. The sequence continues at coordinate 2,158,893 of JASPKZ010003864.1, read as the reverse complement.
TAATGGCAACGATACATACATTTTCGCCATCTTTATTCCCTAAATTCAAAATGCTACCAGTGAAAGATCGGTCTCAAAACTTAAACTAATTTAAGATTTTTCAGTGCAATGGTCATTTGTAAGACAGATAATGTATTTCGTATAACGAGTGTGCAGTGAGGACAAAATAAAATTTCAGGTACAGGTAGAATCTCTACTTCAACCGACGGCAGGAAACATTCCTTAGGTTTTTTTTTGCCTAATGGGAATTCAATGAAGTGGAAACTAATTTATTTTTCTGTCTTTCCGTGTAATATATATATATTTTTTTGTGAATTCTGTTTCTAGGTTGGACAGATTCAGTTTTATACAAAATAAATACACGTAAAATTACTATTATTTCGCCGGGACCAATACATCTGTTCATATTGAACAGATTTTCGCATTATTCATGTTCCGGATTAAACAAGTTTTACTGTAGATTGTAATCTCAAAGGAATGCCCAGAAGAAGGGAGAGACCCAGAATTACATGGCGAAACACTGTGAGAGGGGAAGCTTGAACAATTGAATTGGTCATTGCTAAAAGACACTTTCTTCAGTAGGCTAACTGACAGGGTTATTGCTAGAAGGTCCTCTATTCTGGAGTATGGGCATTTTAGCATGAAATTAAAAATGAAATCCTCATTCATACTTAAATAATGGAAATAACATCATAACATTCTTAATTTAATTCAATGAATGAATGATCATCCTGAAATACATAACAAATTTCAAAAAAATTTCAAGAAATTCAATATTACATTGGCACTGATAAATAAATGTAGCTTTGGTAATCTATTAATTACCAATAAGAAAATGAACACCCCAGAAAGAGGAATTTATCAAATTAGTTGTAAAGACTGCAATAAAGTATAGGCCTACATAGGAAAAAACAAAAAGGAATTTGGACACTCGGCACAAAGGAACACTTTAGAAATATTAAAAATGGTGGAATTGAAAAATCAGCTATTGCAGCACATTGTTTGTTGGAGAGTCATAAAATAGAAAAAAGAGGCCAAACTTCTAAAATATGGAAAAACCTTGCACCACATAAGTGCTGGATCATACCAATGTTGTTGATAATTACCTTGAGTTGAGAACATAGATTGCTCCAAATTAACATATCTCTGCCTGGGCCCATAAAAAGCAAAGATTAATTCAGCTTTCCTCAATAAATTGTTAAGCGTGTAATATATTAAGGTAGAATATACCTCATAGTGAGAATTCCTAAAATAAGTAATGTAATATATTGTAAGCTATACAAAGGAGAGAGGAAATCATATTTGCTTGAGAAAGCTTTGGAACTTTATACTCATATCTGACATGACTAGCTACAAAATCAATAGACAGAAGTTAACTAAAAGCTGGTAACTTATATTTAATAAGAGTCAAAAAACAGTCAGATATAACATTCAAATAATAAAAGATAATTAGTTTGACATTGAAAAATAATTTGAGAAAAGAAACAATAGCCTTATCAATCATCTAAGCAAAACAATAATAATGAAACATACATACTCTCTTTCATTCACATTAGTCCCGCCAAGGGTTAGGGTACACGGTCCTTGTGGCCCTACCCTGGCCTAAGGGACCAATAAACAAAACAAGCTCCTCCGAGCCATATTGACTTGACCCCTTGATTAATAAACAGATGATGACATTGATGTTAGTAAGCGCAGCTTATTTGAGAGTTCACTAGGAGAGGGGGGGATGCGCGATAGAACACGGAACATAAAGAAAAGGGGGGGGTATGTAGGAGAGAATTTGGCACTGTTTACTAAGATTGCAGAAGAAATGACGCGATGACGTATTGGTTGCGCAGTATGATGTAATCCATGTATTGAAAACTTGATTTTGGTACAACCTTTAGAATTGACAGTCTGGGAGAAGATACATATTCAGAAGCACAAATTTAGATCCATGAATTTCAAAATTCTCAATGAACAGGACCTCATTTCAAAGTTCATCAAATCAACACCAGATGGCAATGTTATAAATGGATATTCCAACGAAAATCCAATAGTATAAGGTTGGTTGAAAATGGGAGGAATGTTACTCTTGAAAACTGCAGTTCACATGTTTAAGACAACAAACTATGAGAACCAGACATCTTGTTCTATGCACCAGTATGCAATCCATTACACCGTTCAAGACACAATACAAACATCAACATTTCTTTCCTCATATATAATTCTCTAATTGCCCAAAGGCAGATAGACGGTGCTAGCAATAGCCAATGGAAAAGTAGTATAAAATTTTCATTTAAAATACTTCTTTAATAGAAACTGTTCATTGGCTACTGGTAGTGCCAACTGTCTGCCGTTGGACAATTAGAGAATCATATATGAGAAAAAAAATGTTGACATTTACATTTTGTCTTGAATGGTGTAATCCACTGGATTTACATACTGGTGCATAGAATCAGAGGTCCGAGATTCAAGTACCACCTCAACAAGCATTCACTTTTCTTATTCAAAATAATATTGTCTAGTATTGGAAGTACTATTACTATTATTACTTTTAGTGTTTTATTTTACAGTTACAAAATTATAATTGTTTTTGGAATTATTCTTTCTGTATTTTAAATTTGTTTGCTGTTGTTTTCCAATGGCTTGCAGTTGGGATCCTTTAATCCATTTTGCTTCTTGCCTCCCAGTAAAGTCCACTTAGGCTAAAATCAAATGAATCGTAAATTCTTCTTACCTCATACATCTATGTTTTTTAACACAGAACTGCAGTATCGGAAAACATCATTCCCATCCTCAGCTGTTGTCACGACTGTAGTTCTGTGTTAAAAACATAGATGTATGAGGTAAGAAGAATTCATGATTAATTTGATTTTAATTAAGAAAACCTCATAATGTAAAATTCCCAACTTTATTATATGAATCCATTTAGGTTGTTGGACTGTTGAAGGATTCTGGACAGTTGTAACAGATGTCTCTGATCCATTCTTGAATTTGGTTGACAGCACAAGGTGCATTCTTCAGTTACGGTTATTTGCATCTCTTGCAGGTGTGTAGCAAGGTAGTCATGGCCTGAGTTCAGTCTACATGTGCCAACAGCTACTTTTCTTGGAATCTGGCAGTTCTTCTTCTCTTCTTAAACTTAATTTGTAGAATTTTCATCCTGTTTATTTCCAAAATCACTCCTTGGATGTGCATTCACTGTCTATCCATCTTCCACATTTTTCCAATATCTGCTCATCTTTTACCATTTGATGAGTAGATTCAATTTCACTTTTAATTTTAATTAATCAAGGTTTTAATTAAGATATATTATTTTAAACATTACTATCCATTTAATTAATGTTGGGAAGTAAACATTATGAGGTATAATCATTAAAATTCATTGGAGAACATATTGTTTAAACAACTCACCTCATAGGATTCATACTTCCATGATATCGCGATTTCAAACACAGTCATGTTCATCATCAGCCATAACTCCGACTGACGAAATTCTTCGGCCGTCAACTATTCTATTGTCGCCATCTTCAGTGCTGCCATCTATGGTTGAATTTATGAACTTCGAAATCAATGTAATTTCGTTAGGGATATCAAAATTCATTGATCTATTTTTGTTTTTCTGAATGTATATTTTTTCCCAAACTGTCAATTCCAAAGGTTTCTCTACTTGTTTTAAAAGTTTAGCTTCTCTTCCAATTGTATGATGTTCTAATAAACTATGTGGAGCAATTGCAGATTTTTCAATTTCACAATTTTTAATATTTCAGAAATATTAAAAATTGTGAAAATGAAAAATCTGCAATTGCTGCACATAGTTTATTAGAACATCATAAAATTGGAAGAGAAGCTAAACTTTTAAAACAAGTAGAGAAATATTTAATTTTAGGAAGTTATATTTTGAGGTTATTTTAATTATATTATTTTTGGTCTGGACATCTTACCTCAATATTAATGTTGATTTGTTCTTGAACATGTTTCAAAACAATTCTCTGTTTTATCTTCAGTCTGGGAAAGCTGAAGATAAAACAGAGAATTGTTTTGAAACATGTTCAAGAACAAATCAACATTAATATTGAGGTAAGATGTCCAGACCAAAAATAATATAAGTAGAGAAACCTTTGGAATTGACAGTTTGGGAAAAAATATACATTCAGAAAAACAAAAATAGATCAATGAATTTTGATATCCCTAACGAAATTACATTGATTTCGAAGTTCATAAATTCAACCATAGATGGCAGCACTGAAGATGGCGACAATAGAATAGTTGACGGCCGAAGAATTTCGTCAGTCGGAGTTATGGCTGATGATGAACATGACTATGTTTGAAATCGCGATATCATGGAAGTATGAATCCTATGAGGTGAGTTGTTTAAACAATATGTTCTCCGATGAATTTTATTATTATCCATTGTTTTCCACCAACTACAACAATAATTGAACAATCATAAAATTATAAGTACCCCATGATGTACATTTGGTGAAACACAGATTGTAGCATTCATGTTAAATAAATATAAATTCATTTTGTTAATGTTTAGAGCATTTATTTTTATTTTATTTTCAATCCTGTGGAAATAAAACTACAGTATGATCCATTTTCCTTGCAAAATCATGAAGTTGCACTGTGATTTCTATTTCCTTTTGTTCCAAATCATCTTTAAGTTGTTCTAGTTGTTTTCCTACATCATCTATCAGATGTGCCATTTCTACATTTGTTTCTTTTGATTGCAGCAGACATCGAGGTACACCTTGAAGTGATTGAAGCTCCTCATTACAAGTTATATTCTCATATTTTGTTAAAAGACACTTCAATTTATTTTTAAGATTATCCACCACAAGAAACATGGTCCTTTTTTCATCAACACTTAAATTACTCAGATCACCCTTAGATTCTTTCTCAGCAATTACAGATTCCTGAAATCAGTAAAGAGAATTAAATCACTGAAATATGTACTGCTTATCCAAAAATAATAGTTCCTCTCCCTATTTTATTTTTCTATCAGTAAAAAATTAAAAAAAATAATCAAATGAATTGGTGTTTACTTGATGAAAATCCATATTTATTAATTAAATAAAAATAAAACTTAGTTTTATTTGATTTTCATATTTATTAAGATATAATTCAGTGACAGCTGTTTCAGTACACTGTACCTTCTTCAGACATGTTAACAAATCATCATAATTATCATAATTTGTTAACATGTCTGAAAAAGGTACAGTGTACCAAAACAGCTGTCACGGAATTATATCTTAATAAATATGAAAATCAAATAAAACTAAGTCTTATTTTTATTTAATTAATGAAAAAATAATTATTTAAATTTTTTTTCCAATAATCTAATTTTTACATTTATCATAGTAACAGCGGCTCTGTGGCGCAAGCGGTTAAACGCTCCCTCTCACTGCTGGGATCCCGAGATTGAGTCTCGGTCACTCCATGTGGGTTTCGTGGTGGAGGAAACGGAGCTTGGGCAGGTTTTTCTCAAGATTTTTTCCAGTTTTCCCCTGTCACAATTTCATTCTATAATTTCTCTATACTCATCTCATTCATTTCATTTATCTGCCCCTGTAATGGTGCGTCTGGTGTGGTCGGCCTGCACCCTTGTCATTCACAGACCTCTATATAAGGGGTTTCATCTCATCTCATCCCTCGACCCGATTCTGAGTTGGATATGAGTTGAGGATATTTTATTTAACATAGTCCATCAGTCTGCAAAGGGACCCTTAACAGGGAGGAGACCTTATAATTCTTTTTAGATTAAAAGCTTCGAAGAATCAACCTGGACAATAACCCAGCATCCAATCCCTACCTTCTTGTGGTGCAGCTGTTATGACACGAGTCATAATGTCGGTTCAAAATGAGAGAGATGTTTCTCTTGAAAACTAGTTGCCGTGTTTAAAGAAAACATGAAATACGAGGTAAGATATAAAAAAAAAGACTCATTAATTTACGAATTAAGAACCTCATAATGTTATTTCCCATATTTAACTATGTTAACATATTGTTTATGCAATATGAACTAAAGGGATGGGCTACCCACCAATTAACACTGGCCAGCTTGGTGGGTTATAGACCGATCTGGTATTTCTTTCTTTTCTCATACCAGATCTCTCTTTTTACTTTCCTATCCAGTCTCCCTTGACTGACCTCTTGTTTTCTTCGACCCTAATGATATTTAAGAGTATTCGAGGCCGAAGGGTTCATTTCTGTCTTTCCTATATCTCTTTCTTTTAACCTCATGGGTATTCAATTCCCACATAAGCTGCAAGTATATGCAACCCCATTGCAACTTACACACCATAATTATGCAAAGGACTCATGTCATCAGCTGCGTAATGAAGAAGAAGAAGAAGAAGAAGAAGAAGAAGAAGAAGAACATAGTCCATCATGCTGGTTCAGATGCTAGCATGCCAGCTTCCTGACTAGAAGACCCAGGTTCGATACCCAGCGGGCATGAACATTTTAATTGCTAAATGTATTTATTTAATTGGAAATTTTTCAATCTCGGTGCCAGGAGAGGTGGAGGTGTACAATTCTTAATCGCTAGATTGTGCAACAGATTCCTGCTTTAAATTGCAAACCTCTCCACAGTACATATGTTGAGAAGGAATGTGATGCTGTTGTTAGCAATTCGTCTGTTGGATGGGGATGTGGCCTGGTGGCCTCCTTGATGCTTTTCAATAGGAACAGGCTATGAGCCAGCACCAGGTTTCACGTTCTACCTTCTCTTCATCATCAAGTCTCATACAACACACTGTACACTACATAAACATAAACACACATTCATCCTATGCTCCTCTCTATACACAATACAAGAATACATAATCTAAGAATTAAATTAATGTTTTATTACCTCACCTCGTATCCTTTTTCTTCTAGACTGCAGTTTTGGAGCTTATCTCTATCATCAGTAGCCTCTAGTCGACCGGTGTTATGTCGTATCTTGGCGGTTTTCTTCTTCCTTCTATCGGTGGACTGATGAACCTCTGGATCAGGTCAAAATTTGCAGGAGTTTCGAAATTCATGGGTTTATAAAAAAAACAAAAACAAAAAAAAACAAGAAAGATAAACTCATGAATTTCGAAACTCCCGCAAATTTTGACCTGATCCAGAGGTTCATCGGTCCACCGATAGAAGGAAGAAGAAAACCGCCAAGAAACGACATAACACCGGTCGACTAGAGGCTACTGACAATGGAAATATAGCTCCAACTGCAGTCTAGAAGAAAAAGGATATGAGGTGAGGTAATAAAAACATTAATTTAATTCTTAAATTAAACCCCATAGTGTTTTTTTTCCCCTGTGAAAGTTAAATAAATACATAATCTACATAAAGTGATTGCCAAAGTGGTGTGTAAATTGAAAATAGAGCACAATTATACCATCTATCTGCCCAGCACGGAACCCAAAGCACTTAAAGTGCAGTGGGTGGCATTAGAACACATACACAGATTTAACTTACTGGCAAGCCTCATAAAAAAGCCATTCAGATCTTATTTACTTCTTCATTACATGTATCCAGCCATAGCTGACGACACAAATCCATTGCATACTTATGCTATAAGTTGCAATGGAGCTGCATTTGAACAAGCAGCTTATGTGGGCTGGGGGGGCACGCCGTAGCATAGTGGTTAAGGCACTGCGCTACAAGTCGGAAGGTCAAGGGTTCAAGTCCCAGTTGGGTCAGGATTTTTTAACTACCAAAACGTTCTGGCGGCACTATGGCCATGGGGTCGACTCAGCCTCTAACGGAAATGAATACCAGACGCTTATTCTGGGGGTAAAGGCGGCCGTCACGCAGGGCTGACATCAAGTGCCGATTGTCTAGAAAAAGTGGGAGCCTTAACCACCTACTACCCCAAGGGCCTCCCGAGGCCTGTTGTGGGATTACTTTACTTTTTTTATGTGGGCATTCAAGGTGAGTGTCCACGAGGTTAAAAAAAGAGATATAGGAAAGACAGAAATGAACCCTTTGGCCTCAAATACTCTAATACCATAGGGGTCGAAGAAAACAAGAGGTCAGACAAGGGAGACTGGACAGGAAAGTAAAAAAGAGGGATCTGGTACTAGAAAAGGAAGAAATACCAGATCGGTTAAAGATAAAAGTAAGGAGCAAAACACAAGTAAATGGAAGCCATCCACATATCCCCTAGATGGGGACTCCTGAGGGTATTCAGATCTTACAAACCAATTGAAAAGACGATGAGGACATCCAATGAAAAGACTTCTGAATTTTTAACTTAAGTGATTTATACCTTAGGGTCGCAAGGGATAGTGAAGTGCAATTCATCACCTCTCCTATCCAAATCTCATCCTCAACCTGCTCGTGGTGCAACCTGCTATTACAAATGAGGCTCTGAGGAGTGAGTACTGGCGGTGTAACCACATCACCTTAATGTAGAGGAAATGCTACATCAGTGGGAACCCCACAGTAATACCCCTCTGGGCCAGCAACCCATTAGGCAAAAAACAAATTTACATTTGCTTTCAAGTCTCAAACCAAGCCTCGGATGATAGGAAAATTCCTCTTTCAGACCGTAACAGGCCACATGGCCTAATACTTGCATGGATGATGATGATTTATACCTTAGATTTATCAACATGATAATTCTGTATTTATAACCAAGTTTTCAGAGATTAGGAGAGAACTCTCGATTAATTGTCATGTAATATAATAAATCTTATTACCATCCATTCCCAGAAAATGTGGCACTTCTTTCCCCATAGTTTGTGTGTTTCAATGAGAAGATATTTTTCACTGACTTGACTCAGATAGTCTGTCAATAATTTAGGGTTACGAATAAGCAAAGTTTCGCTGACAGAGAGGTGAGGCAAACCAGAAACATTTGTAGTTCCTTCATGAACCTGCAATACATAAAAATTATCATTAAATTCTTTAGCAATCTACTTCTCAAATATAACTGCTCAATTAAAACAAATATTATTATGACGATCTTGAAGAAGATTTTCGGCCTGTAGGCCATGGTCTCAAGGCTTGAAGTTCCCTGACGTTTTGCCAGAGACTACGTCTGGCATCCTCAAGAGTTGTCTTGAGACATCGGGGAACTTCAAGCCTCGAGTCCATGGCCTACAGCCCGGAAATCTTCTTCAAGATCATCATAGCAACTCCGGCCGTGAAAGCCTAAGCCAAAATATTATTATCTTTTTCTCCTGCTGTTACACTCACTTCCTAAATTATGGAATACTTATTTTTTTCTTATTTTTAGTTCCTTGATTTGATTTTCCCATCAAGATTTTGATCATCCCCTTAGTTTTTTATCTTTTGACTTAAATTCATGTAACTTCATTAATGAAATAGTAAATTATTTTGTTAGAAACAGCAATAATGAATTAGTCCTGATTTTTAAGTAATACATCTGACTTTGTCCTGCGTCGTAGCCGAATGGTCAAGGCAAGAAGCCTTGGCGCAGAGCTACGGGACTTGCGCTGGTTCGAGTCCCCATGGGGAAGAAATTTTTCTCATGGAATTTCGGCCAGTATGGGACCAGGAGCTATCACCTTGACGTGGTGGGGGGGGGCTTAGTACCCGACGAACCAGACGACCCTACTGGGGAAGATTGACTTAGGTTAATCTTGCTGGTGGGTAAGAGGCGAGGGGAACTAAGTATAGCTCACAACGAAGGAATGGCATCTGTATCCATATTGGGCGGCCACATCTTCGTCAAGTCTTCAACGGTCAACAGGGCGACAAGGAATAGCACAGCTAAACTTGTAGGGCTTGAAGAGCGGAAGAAGCAGCCCTCTCTTGGGGGGTGGATACCCAGAGGAGCATGTTTGGAGGCTCAGAGGAAGCAGCCCTTCCACCATCCTTGTCCTGCGAAGCGCTCTTAACGCTTCCAGGAGACATTTATCTAACTGAGAAGCTTCATGGAACGTTGGGCTGATGCATTATGAAGTCGGAATGGGCAATTGCCTAATCCCTGGAATGATGAAGATGGAATCAGTGCCCACCCAGCATCGTGAGGCATTTGGGTAGCTACAATAAGTAGCAACTCCAGGTTGAGAAGACCAGCTATAACGGCTGGGGGACCCAACATGCTAACCACATGTCACCCCAACACTGGCTTATGATCGTCTACCTCTGTGATTAACACGTGGATGTGAGGCCAGCAGCCGGATGTGAGGCCTAGGGCCTTCAAGGCCTGTCATGCTTGGAGAAAAAAAAAATCTGACTTTTCTTCGCTATTCAAATTTATCATCAAATTCTTAACTCAGTAGTACATTATATGAATGAATTGAAAATTAAGTTACATCACACCTCATAAAACTCCCATGATTTTCACAGGTCAGGTTTCTGAATCTATCCTCAGCCATAACATTGTCGAAATTCCGCCATCATCACCAACTTTCCAACTGCCATCTGGTGCCGGTTTGATGAACTTTGAGTCCAAATCTTGCTCATATACAAAACTAAAAGGAATTTAAAAGAACACTTTAGGAATAAAAAAAATGGTGAAATTGAAAAAATCAGCAATTGCAGCTCATACTTTACTAGAGAATCACAAAATTGGAAGAGAAACTAAACTTTTCAAACATTTAGAGAAGCTTTTGGAATTAATAGTTTGAGAAAAGGTATACACTCAAAAATAAATATATAGCCATGAATTTTGAAGTTCCTAGGAAGCAAGACTTAGGGTCGAATCTTTGAATGCATTAGACCGAAAAGGCGTTCTCTGCTGAGAAAGTTTTATCCTAATACGATTTTGCTTACTCAGAAATCTATTCATGCGATAATAATTGTTGAAATTCGTAAGCTACCTGACAAGGTAACTTAAGATCATAGCTTAAGATAGAAACTTATCATGAGAATCCCGAAGGGAACCGATGTAGTTTGAAACCTTGCCGCTTTATCCAAGATGTCGGACCTTGAAGACTTCGATCATGTTTTCAGTATACGCGGAGAAGAGGAATTTGATAGAGTCTACCAAAGAATTCAATTGGAAGAACAGGAGAATCGACGTAATATTGCGCGATGCAGACATAGTTGTATACGGTATTATTTGCGGGACGCAAGCGTAAATGCATTCCTCTATAGCAGACGAAAATAACGGAAGTGGTTTTATCGCTGAGAATTCTGGGTAATTTCTTGCCAAATATTACGAAAACAACTTTCATGCATGACCAGTTTGTGGGTAGCTAATTCGATATTTGCACTTGCCCTCGGTGAGTCAGCTCACCAGTGATTGGAAGTAATTTGAGTAGAGACTAATGTATTTGCATGCGGCCCTTAGTCTCAAATTCATCAAACCAGCACCAGATGGCAGTTGGAGTCTTGGCTGAGAATAGAATGGATGCCTTCAGAAACCATTCCTGTGAAAATCATGGAGTTTCATGAGGTTAGATGTAAATATAATTTCCGTTTCATTTATATGAATTGCAAGTTACCTCATAGTGTTACTTCCCACTGTAATTTTTATTGTAAATAATATTAAATACTTAATGAAAAACCCAAATGTATTATCACTTACCAGTAATGATAAGAAAATACTGTCTTCAAATTACATTAAAAAAAGAATACAAACATTATCTTGTGCTTCATTTCAGAAAAAATATAGTTTCCTAAATAAAATAAAAAATGTTTTGTCGAAGCATTATTAAAAAATCATATCATTCAATATAAATTGCAATGACCTTCTATTTTCAAAACCTCATAATCATGAAATATTGATTTACCTTGGTTGCAACTGATATTCTAGCTTGAGCGAGTTCTGAAATCGCATTTATATTTTGTCTAATTCTTCCAGCAAACCAAAGAACTGAATTCAGACTACTTTCCAGTGATCCACTTTTATGAATTTGTAGAGTTGGACTATTCACAAATGCCTAAAATTAAAATAAAAAATGTATTTAATTAATTCTTCACTGAAATGGATAGTGATTTTAGAGACATCCTGTATTGTAGCCAATAAAGCTGATATTTTGATGTTTTTAATTCAAATTTATCACTCATGATGAAGGACAAAATATTTTTAAAAAAATGAATGCCTCAACTGGGATAATTGTTCTTCTCAAATAATAATTTGTTGTCCATCGTGAGTGATAAATTTAAATTAGAAACATCGAAATAATAATTCTAATTATAATAAATAGAGCTTCTGTGTGGTGAACTGACACAATTATTGTTTCATGTTCTTGCTAGATCAATAGAAGGAATAATAATATAGGAAGGCGACCAAAATTTCTTTTGCACAGGATTATGGGATGAAGATCTTCTTCTTCTTCTTCCTTTCATGTGATAGACCTAGTGGTCTGTTATTACGGTCTCAATCCAACGTTTGAAGGGTCTGCCCAAAGATCTCTTGCCTGGTGGCTGGTAATTTAAGATCTGACGTGGTATTCTTGTTCTGCTCATTCTTCGTACGGGATGAAGATAAATATAAATAAGACAAAGACCATGATTGTAGGAAGGAAACCAAGGAAGATAAACATAAAGATTAAAGATGAGGTCATTAAGGAAGTGGATAGCTTCAAGTACTTGGGTTATGTCCTGCGCCGTAGCCGAGTGGTTAAGGCAGGAAGCCTTGGTGCATAGCTACAGGACTTGCACAGGTTTGAGTCTCCATGGGGGAAGAAATTTTCTCATGGTATTTCGGCCAGTATGGGACTGGTGCCCACCCAGCATCATGAGGCATTTGGGTAGCTACAATAAGTAGTGGTTGAGAAAACCAGCTATAACGGTTGGAGGACTCAACATACTGACCACATGTCACCCCTACACTGGCTGATGATCATCTACCTCTGTGATTGACACATGTGGATGTGAGGCCAGCAGCCGGCTGGTAGGTTAAGGGCCTTGTAGGCCTGTCACGCCATGGAACATACTTGGGTTGTATTATCGGAAGTAACATGAACTGCGGTCAAGAAGTAAAGCAGAGGTCAGCAATGGCAAAAGAAGCTTTTAACAAGAAGAGGAGCATTTTCTGCAAACCTTTGGCAAAAGAATTACAGAAGAGGCTAGTGAAGTGCTTTGTATGGAGTGTAGCATTGTATGGTGCAGAGACTTGGACATTACTATGGAATGAGGAAAAGCGACTAGAAGCTTTTGAGATGTGAATACGGAGAAGGATGGAACGTATAAAATGGACAGACAAAATAAAAAAATTAAGATGCGCTAGACAGAGTGGGTGAAGGAAGAACAATGCTGGAACTCATAAAGAAGAGGAAAAGAAATTGGATTGGCCACTGGCTAAGAAGAAACTGCCTGCTGATGGATGCCTTAGAAGGAATGGTCAACGGAAAGAGAGTTAAAGGCAGAAAAAGACATCAGATGACAGACAATATTAAAATAAATGGTTTTTATGCAGATACAAAAAGGAAAGCTGAGTTAAGGAAAGAGTGGAGAATGCTGAGTTTGCAGTGAAAGACCTGCTCTTAGGCAGAACACTGTATATGTAAGGTAAACTTAGAACCCCACCCTCAGGGGTCCTCACCTAGGGGATATGTGGATGGCGACCACAAGGTGCCCAAGCTGAGCAAAACATTTCTTCCACTTACTTGTGTTATGCACTCTTTTAACTTTACTTCTAACCTCTCTTGGTTAACCTTTGTTTTTCGACCCCGAAGCTATTAGGGCATCCAAGGGCTAGGGAGTCATTCCTTTCTTCCATTTCTTCTTTCCTTTATTTTCTTTTCTTCTTCAGAAAAGCCTGACCAGAGGCTATAAGATGGCAGCCCCAGCACTGGTCTTGCCTTCCTTTGGCCAGCAACCAATCGAAGGGACTATTATTATGCTTTCAAGTCTTATATGAGAATTTCCCAGAAATTTTCTATAGGATCGTAACAGGCCTTGGCCTAATACTTGGAAGGAAGAAGAAGAAGAAGAACTTAGAACCCAACCCTACATTTTTTTCCCACCCATTACTAAAATTCACAATATATTGATTTGAATGTTTAAAAATTCCATACTTGCCTGGTTGACATTATTAAATTCCATATTTAGAGGAGAGTGCCTTAAACTTTTGTCGACTGAATGTTCTAGCACATTCTTCGTAGCAAGAATCCAACCAAATGCTAATAAGAGTTCCTGGCTCCCATGTGACATGTCCGCTGGCAAACAATACACTTCTATGTTCTTGTACCCCATCATTGCTAAACTCATCTTCACAAAATTAACCACATCATCTGAAATAAACAGCACTATTTATCATAAGTAATGCCATGAGTGACATCCAAACTATCGATAAATTCATGACTCATGAAGTGAGGAGTGAATTTATCTACATAATTTGGAAATCAAGAGTGGCATTTGTTAAGACTATTTAACAAATAAAATTAAGCTGTTTACTCACAAATCATTATATTTGAAGAGAAACATGTTTGCCTAGACCGAGACTCGAACCCGGGACCTTTGGCTTGCCGGGCCCAATGCTCTACCAACTGAGCTACTGAGGCGAGTTGCGATCTAGATGCAAATTTTTCTCGTATATACGTTGTAATTCCCGCTCGCCAAATGCTTTTGAAACCATTGCTTCTATCTTTGCAAATGGCAGCTTCTTAGTTAAGAAGACATTTATTGGGAATTTAACATTACTTTATAAAGCTAGTAAGGCAACTCGCCTCGGTAGCTCAGTTGCTAGAGCATTTGGCCCGGCAAGCCAAAGGTCCCAGGTTCGAGTCTCGGTCTAGGCGAAGATTTTTCTCTTCAAATATAATTTATCTTTCAGTGAGAAATGTTAAATCAATAATAAAAACATCATTAGAAGCCTTGCTATGGTTGCAGTGAAAGACCTGCCCTTGGGCAGAATTACTATGGATGGATGGATGGATGGATGGATGGATATATTGTTAAATTATATTACTTTAAATAAATTTATAAGAATATTCATCCATAGTAATTCTGCCCGAGGCAGGTCTTTTACTGCAATCATAGCATTTTTATGCTATGCTTTGCAGCTTTACTAGGAAATTATAGGTGTGGTAGCTTCCCATTGCTTTCCACACCGGTGAAGGATGATGATAATGATAAGGATGATGATGGTCAGATGATTTTTGGGGACCATTGGGCCCCTAAGCATCCTGACATTTGTCTTACAGGTGAGGAAAAACCCCAAAAAAAAACCTCACCCAGGAGCCTGTCCCAACCGGGAATCAAACCCGGACTTGCTGCTTGACAAGGCAGCACACTACCTCGAGACCACAGCGGTGGACAATATATAAACTTACAATCAGGAGTAAGTACTAAAACATCTATTAAAAGTGTTCCGCTTATGTTGAAATATATTACCCATCCAAGTGTTTTGTGCAGGCAGAAAATATGTTAACTAACAAACTGTCTTTCTCTTTCTATTCCTTACTATGTTGCCACTTCTTGTCCTTTGTATTATGTTGTTTGATTGGCAGGTAGAGAGCTGACAAATACTATGTATTTTAATGATCCGTCGTTCTGCGCGGTCAGTGGCAGAATGACTAACTTGACAACCCTGTTACCTTTGGGTTACGTCTAGGAATGAGCTGTCCCTTCCTTGCCCTTCTCATTACATGTTGCCACTTGTGATTTATTGTAAGGCTGGTAACAGAGAGACGACAAATACTGTGATTTTAAATGATCCGACCGCTTGAGCGTTCCATGCTTAAATGACTAATTTGACAACCATGCTAAGAACTTTCACACATGTTTTGAGATTCTCCCCCCACATTTGAAGTTGAAAAATTTCAATACGTGATTGGATGTACAGTTTTCTCCTACATCCCTTCCACACATTCAGCAGATCGGCGACACTAGCGCTAAAACTCTTCCCCTCCGCCCGTGAACAGTTAACTTCCGATTGAGGGTCTTTCCACTTTTCAGCGGTTGCCCTTTTACCAGCCGGCTGCTGGCCCTTCACATCCACATGTGTCAATCACAGAGGTAGATGATCAACAGCCAGTGTAGGGGTGACATGTGGTTAGCATGTCGAGTCCCCCAGCCGTTATAGCTGGTTCCTCAACCTGGAGCCGCTACTTATTGTAGCTACCCAATTGCCTCACGATGCTGGGTGGGCACCGGTCCCATACTGGCCGAAATACCATGAGAGAATTTCTTCCCCCATGGAGACTCGAACCAGCGCAAGTCCCGTAGCTCTGCGCCAAGGCTTCCTACCTTAACCGCTCGGCTACGGCGCGGGACGAACAGTTAACTTGAATGTGTAATAGTTGATTATTGTAAAAACCAGCAAAAATCACCCATCATACTCGGGCCATATTGACCCTGGTACCTGGATTCCATCATTGATATGTCCTGATGGAACCTCACACCATGTTTATCACTCACAACCCCGAGATTTGTAGGAAAAAAATAAAAAAACAACGTGAAACTTAAGGCACTTGTTATCACAGAGAAAATATTTCTTCCATCCCTTCATATTAAACTGGGCCTCATGAAGAACTTTGTGCGGGCACTGAATCATGATGGTGAAGGTTTTAAGTATCTGAAAGAGAAGTTTGGGAGAATGAAGAGTGAAGTAAAATTGAAGGCAGGAAACTTCATTGGACCGTGGATCCGACAGTTGATGTGTGACACAACGTTCAGGACAAAACTAAATGCTCTTGAACTCAAAGCTTGGGACTTTCCAAATAATATACAGAATAATTTGTAAATGCCTTGATATCTCTTTTCCATAGCTGAAATCTCCTGAGTTAGCTCATTTGGCTTTATTTTACAATGGACAAATGGACGAAAAAACATCAAAATTATATGCTGAATATTGTAATTCGTCCTCTGAGGGTGCCACTAATGCTACATCATCTGCGAAAATCAACATACCGGTACCTAATTTCATATTTCTATTCAACTGTATGTGTCCAGCACTGTATATTTGAATAGTAAATGCTTATTCTAGTTTTATCCTTTATCATTTACCTTCGACTAACTTAGGGAATTCTTCACTACAGATCTTATAGAGCAGTTCCCACATTTGTACAACCTGAAATAAAAAAAAATTATAAGAAAACAATAAATGGGTAATAATAATTAATTGAACCTCATAATGTTAAAAATTCCCAAATTTAATATATAAAAATAAATGGGTAACTTGAGTCCTGGAATGGGGATACAAGACACAACGAAGAAGAAGAACACATGGCTCTTATTTCTCTGTTGTTGGAACAAACACTTATTATATTTTCAAGTTAAATCTACTTCCCTCAAATCATCCATACATCCATAGTAATTCTGCCCAAAGGCAGGTCCTTCACTGCAATCATAGCATTTTCATGCTATGCTTGCAGCTTTACTAGGGAATTGTGTAGGTGTGGTAGCTTCCCGTTGCTTTCCACACCGGTGAAGGATGATGATGATAATGATAATGGTAAGGATGATAATGATAAGGATGATGGCCATATGATTTCGGGGACCGTTTGGGCCTTAAAGTTTTCCTGACATTTGTCTTACAGGTGAGAAAAAACCCAGATAAAAACCTCATCCAGAAAAACTGCCCCGACCGGGGATCGAACCCGGGCCCGCTGCCTGACTAGGCAGCACGCTACCTCGAGACCACAGCGGTGGACTCCTCAAATCATGGTTAATGTTATTTTTCCACCTCATTCTTGGCCTATCAGGCACTTTCCTTCTGGTTTTCATACAAGATTCCATATCTTCTATTTTATTCCACATCACTGTCTACAAGACTAAACTGTTGTTATTAAATCTGACATCCTGTAAAAAAAATGCAGCTCACTGCTATATAGTCTTTTCTATTCACCTGTCTAATTAGCTTAAGTTTAGTTTAAGGCCTCTCCTGCGCATCATTATCATCATCAACTCACATATCATCAGGGCAGTGTAACCCTGCCTCCAGGCGCCCCAACATCAGAAGTGGGTTACAAGTATGCCATGCCAGGAGAGGACACCAGAAATGTCAAAATGACAACCTGGGGCATTTGGGAAAAAAAAAGAAAAAATATTCTTATAATCCATCTATAGTAATTCTGCCCGAGGGCAGGTCTTTCACTGCAATCATAGCATTTTCATGCTATGCTCTGCAGCTTTACTAGGGAATTATAGGTGTGTTAGCTTCCTGTTGCTTTCCACACTGGTAATGGATGATGATGGCCGGATGATTTTCCGGGACTGTTGGGCCCTAAGCTTCCTGACATTTATCTTACAGGTGAGGAAAAACCCCGAAAAAACCTCACCCAGCTTGTCCCGACCGGGAATCGAACCCGGGCCCGCTGCGTAACAAGGCAGCACGCTACCTCGAGACCACAGCGGTGGACATTCTTATAATAATGGTATGTTTAACAATGCAGTAATGTAAGAAAAGAATTGCATCAAATAATGTAATTCAACAATGAGACCTAATCAAATATTATACTATTAATCGATGTACTTACAGCACTTTCTTCTGTTTTGTCAAATTTGGCAAGTCTAAAATGCTCTGGTCTGATATTCACATTGAAAGAAAACTTTAAATGCTTGCATAATAAACTAATCACAGATTTAATGTCCGACATATTAAAATTTATTGTATCAGCAATCTTTCACAGAGTAAAATACATACATAAGGATATCTAAACTAAAAATAATGAATGTTTTCAGAACCCAAAGTAAAACCTAATTTTCAAAACAAATGCACATTTTTCCCTGACATATGTTTCATTACTTTCTCTATGTCCAATGCCGCCGATTACTTTGTTCTCTATGGCCAATTACCGCATAGAGAAACTTCGTGGATTTGCCGATAACATAGCACAAGAGAGAGGTGGTGCCACAACACACAAGCGGCTAGGTCGAGTCCGTTTTAGGAGGAATTTTAGAAGAAGAATTTCTGAAAGTATGCTATCTGGCGCGAAAAGTTAAAACTGTTTCATGTGTATATTTTATATCGTCTGCATTTTATTAATCCTACAGAAAATCCAATATAATTAATTACAGAGGATTCTGTCACCATGCCACCAACATAAATTCAAATAAAAAAACGAAAAAACACAGAGTTTATTGTTGCAGTTTATCAATAAATACTTGAGAGAAATATATACATTGATTTTTATCCCAAAAAATGTGAAAAATGCCTTAAAATAAAGTGTGAAGTTGAGCTAAAAGTAACGTAAAGTCAGCATATTTGCAATATAAAATGAGTATTAGTCATTGTTCAAAGAGTGTAGCCAACTTATAACAAAAAAAAACCTGTTAACAAACAAGTGAACACAAACTAATCTTGTATACTAACTCGTCCATTTTCTTCCCTTAATTTGCCCAAACTAATATTAACTTGCCCATTTTCTCATCCTAACTTGCCCACTAATGTAGGTGGACTCCTGGGATAGAATCCACTTACGTGTGAAGAAACATGATAGCAATTGGCACTAGTGGGAACATGTGTTATAACATTGGTCAACACGACACTATATTATAAGCATTTACCATTTGAAATGTATCATTTTATTAGATACTGCTGCGAACTCTGTTGAAGGTATGGGAAAGAGTATTTAATGATTTTATTATTATTTTATTGCGTATATTTTAACAACCTTTGCGTTTGTAACTATTTTATATGAAATATATATATATATATATATATATATATATATATATATATATATATATATATATATATATATATATTGCATAATTTTTATGAATATTTAAAACATATTTATCCAGTAAATTTGCATATGCATGTTAGAGGCATTTACAAATTATTCTGTATATTAATTGGAAAGTCACTGGAATTTATAGCATCCATTTTTATTGGGTGTGATGTGGTAATCATATTACATATTTATCTAATCCGCCTCGTAAAAATAGATCCTTTAACTGACAGAATAAAAATGGTTATCAAATGTTATTTCAATATAATTTATGCCAAAACATGTTTTATTTATTTATCTATAGTTCCAGTGAGTTAGTTGATTAGTTGGTTATCGATATTTCTTTTTAATTATTATCGATGTTATGATTTCATTTGTTTTTTAAGCCTTCTGTTTAACGTTGAATCTGAATAAACCATTTTTATAGTGTTATTGCGCCACCGCTGTTTTGTCCGACCCACGTTTATGAAATTAGTTATTTCAAATTATTTAAGATTGGAGCATGTGGATGTGAGCAAGCACCTGGCTGTTGGCTAATCTTCTAGGCCTGACGTGCCATGGAGTAGTTTTAAAAATGGTTAGATGTGTTCTGAATTATATTTTAATACAATTTATTATAGACCTATATAAACATAAGTTGTTGTATAGTTAGTTAAGTATACACTACCAGCGAAAGAATGTGCGTTCAAGTCCCAATAGAGTCAGGATTTTTAAAGCTGGCCTAATATTTGGGCTATTCAGCCTATAACTGAAATAAGTAATATACTAATGTTATGGGGGTAAAATCTGACGTCACGCAAGGGCTGACAACCCAATTGACATCTCGTGTCGATTGTCTTAGAAAAGTTGGGAGCCTTAACCTCCTCAACCCCAAGGACCTTTTAAAAGCTATAATGAGATTATGTAAGTACAGTAGGCCTTCATAACATTGTGCGAAAACTGTGAAAGCAAATTAATATGGAACACGGTATCATTTAAGTAGCAATTGAACCGGGTTCACGGTTGGCGGTTTTAATATAATTTATGATAAGGTAATGAATTATTATTCATGTAAAACAATGAATCTATTTAAATAAAAATGGATTTGGTATATCTGAGATTAATAGATTTCGGCACCATTTAACCGATCACCATGAAAGTTGGCACACATGTATTTTTTCATGGAGAGGATTTTATGCTAAAACAATTAAGCGTAGAAGTTCGCCTGACACGAAAATTTAAAAATCGCTCTAGCGGTCACAATTTTCGATGTTTCACAACGAAACTTGGTATATCCTGTTAAAAATAAAACCAAGGTAGGTATTATCCAAAAAATCGCCAAAATTCGACCGTTAGAAACGGGAGTTTACCTAAAATTCGAAATTAAAAATTGACTCTAACAACCGGTATATTTGGTTCGTCACAATAGGCTATGTACCATATATTTTTAATTAATCATTTATTTAGGCGTAGCAGCGCACGCCAGGTATTAGCTAGTGTATATATATATATATATATATATATATATATATATATATTTATTTATTTATTTATCTTGCTGTAATTAATTTCCATACAGGGTGTGTAAAAATACAGGCAAACTCAAAGTGATGCCACTACAGGTCTCAGGAGACCCTAGGACTGTAGGAGGTTAAGGTTCCCATCTTTTAGACAATCTCCACCAAATGTCAGCCCTGCGTGACGCCGCATTTATCCTCAGAATATGTCTGGAACTCATTTCAGTTAGAGGCTGCGTCAATCCCAGGACCATGGTGCCGCCAGAGATTTTGGCCAGATTAAAAATCTTGACCCCCACCGGGACTCGTACCCCCCGAACTTGCGGCAATAATAATGGCAATTGTAATGATAATGAAAGTTACAGTAGTTGTTAAACAAAATAGCGACAATAACAATAAATGCAATACCATTAAATACAATAGCAATGTAATAATAATAATAATAATAATCCATATTTGGTTAGTCTTCCGGACTTATAGGCCGTGGTCCTGTTATCTGCAGCCGACTGTTGAGGAGTTCACAGAGAGCACGCAGTATCTCCTGATGAGGTCTACCGCAGCAGTAGACGAAACGTCGAGTATGAAGACAACCGGAGCACGACCTAAAAGCCCGGAAGACGAACCAAATGTGGATCAAGACGCCGGCCGTGAAAGCCTACAATTATAAATAATAATAATAATAGTTACAATAAACAAAAATAACAATCCCGGCTTAAAAAAAGACCCTCTTAACTGCAGATCACTAAAATCCAGTGTCAAATCTTTCATTTGAACTATAGGGAAGTAATTGAACTCCTGACTTGGTGGATTAGATAATTCTCGTTGGGCAAATGTTCGTGGGACAGAAGGTAGCAAAATTAGCGGAGTTTGCATATTCAGCTAAAAAAAAAATAATGAAAATCCTCTTCTTATATATTCAACATTAAATCCGCTTCCTGTAAGAGTAAGATTGTTGCAGTTTGACGTGTGTAAGAATTTTCTGCTGAAAATTATAATTCTACGTCATCACCTTGCTTAAAAACCTGAACAGGTAATAAGTATATTTTGTTTAGTGAGGGAAATTTTGAGGAAGTGGCTGAATTCAAATACCTAGGAACAATAATCACAAATAGGAATGAAATGCTCATAGAAATTAAACATAGGCTCAATTCTGGAAATGCGTGCTATTATGCATTACAGGTCCACCGCTGTGGTCTCGAGGTAGCGTGCTGCCTTGTCACGCAGCGGGCCCGGGTTTGATCCCCGGTCGGGGCAGTTTTTCTGGGTGAGGTTTTTATCGGGGTTTTTCCTCACCTGTAAGACAAATCTCAGGAAAACTTTAAGGCCCAAACGGTCCCCGAAATCATATGGCCATCATCATCATCACCCCTATCATTATCATCATCCTTCACCGGTGTGGAAAGCAACGGGAAGCTACCACATCTACAATTCCCTAGTAAAGCTGCAAGCATAGCATGAACATGCTATGTGCCGTGAAGGACCTGCCCTCGGGCAGAATTACTATGGATGAATGGATGCATTGCAGGGACTCTTGACGTCCCAACTCCTTTCAAAAAACGTTAAATTGAAAATATATAAAACTACTATTCTACCAGTTATATTATATGGATGCGAAACATGGGTTCTTACTTTAAGGGAGGAAAGGAGATTGCGTGTATTTGAGAATAAAGTTCTTAGGAATTTTTTTGGACCAAAGACAGATGAACAGACAGGTGAATGGAGAAGACTGCATAACAGTGAAGTACATGGCCTTTACAAGAAGTCAGATATAAGACCAGTTAAGTTTCGTAGACTGCATTGTGCAGGACATGTGGCACGAATGAGGAATGAAAGACGTGCATGGAAGCTTCTTGTAGAAAAACCAGAGGAAAAACGCCCGGTTGGTAGACCAAGAATGAAGTGGGAGAATAACATTAACTATGCTTTGAGGGAAGTAGATTGTACAGGGAATGATTGGAAAATATTAGCTCAGGATAGGGATGTATGGAGAGCTTATTTCCGCGCGACCATAAACCTACGGGTTCGATAGTGCCAGTGAGTTAGTTAGTAGCTTTTATAAGAAGCATTTAGGAAATAAAGATTGTTTAGGAATTTATGGAGTTCCGAAAGTTTAGGCACAGAGTACTTTATATTACATTCATAGTTGTGGTATGAGTCGGCGGTAGTTCGATTTCTCGTGGAAAGAAATACATTAACACGAGATACGGTTCTTAACAAAACTATAAGTCCATAAAGTTGAATACTGTCAAGTACAACTTTTATATATTGTAGCGCGTAATAACGACGTTTAAATTTCGCGGGCAATGCGAGAATAGATTTACTAGTCGCCGATTAGCGAGTCGAAAAACCCACGCAAATCATCGAAATGGTCTGTGCTGTGACTCCAGACGCCAACATCTCCCTCCCCTCGGGAAAGATCGGTGGCCAGAGGCTTCTACGATTCGAAGCGTCTCCAACCTAAGCCTAGAAAGTTCCTCGCGCCTATATAATATGCGGCGAGGACAGACACCAGTCAGTTTTTCAAAAAAAATTATCTCTGATGATTTAAATAATACTAACTCGTCCATTTTCTCACTCTAACTTACCCACTAATGTAGGTGGGCTCCTGGGATAGAATCTCCTGTATGTGAGTAAAGATGTTGGGAGTCGGCTCTAGCAGGAATGTGTGTTATCAGTAGGGCTAAGATTTTTATGTAATAAAAGATAAGATTGCAATACAGATAGTATATATTATTCAACTGTTTGTGTGTGAAACCAAGATAAAAGACAGTCAGAAGTCTTATTTCTCATTATACTGTTCAACTGTTCATATGTGAAATAAAAAAAAAGACAGTCAGAAGTCTAACTTCTCATTATACTATGTTGCAATCTTACCTTTTAGTAAATAAAAACCCTAGGTCTAGTTATCACATTGGCCAACAATATGCTAGCCAGTCATTTGAGGTGTTCAGAATAATAACGGCAGATCCCAACCGACATCAAATTTTGAGATAGAAGCATGACCGTGAACAGCTGCCATCTACCGTTCGCGTGATGAAGTATCAAACAAATTGGGATATGCCAAAGCTCTCATTTTCCACCTTTAAAATTTGTCCATAGTGAAAACGAACAAATTCTCAGTGTAAAAATGACATATCCCAACTATGAGTGCTTTACTTTATGTCTGCTACACGTTCATGGCGTTGTGGTGAATGGTATTGAATATGGCGAAGACATGTGGAAAGATTTTGAAATTCATCAGAGACCATTTTTTGACAACTCAGCTTATAGAGTTCATGTTTTTCACTATACCGCAGTTTTCCCAACATTAATTTAATATGCATATGGGAAGACTTTGTTGACATACAGAATGGTATCACTAAAAACTTTGTAATTAGAAAAAGAAAAGCCTTCTAGGCCTGTTGTGCTTGAAGTTTTTTTAGTCCCAAAAAAAAAACATTATGTGGTAGAAGCGTTTGGATAAAGTACCATGAAAGTTGTGTAAAATTAGAAATGGTGCACAAAGGAATGTAAGGGTGGCCCGCATAGATTGATGAGATGATAGTAGAGGTTGAAGAAAGTGAAAGTAACATTGAAGACACTGGAATGGAGAATAAGAAAATCAGCCACAGCGAAGGATGCAAAGCGATAGAAAAGGCCATCAAGTACCTAGAGCAAGAGAAGAGACAACTTCAACAGACCTTCTGTTGCTACAACAATTGCGTGAACAGTGGCAAAGAAGTGAGTGGATTCCGTTAAACTGAAAACAATTCTGGACTTTTTGAAGAAATAACTTTTTAACTGGAACATGTATTGTATATATTGTTTGTCTTTTTTTTTATTTCATAATATAGTAGATGCCTTTTTTTCACATATATAACCACGTTTTCAATAATTTCACCAGTTTACCGTACACTTCACTCTAAATATTTGACAGAGTGTCCATGTTATCTGAACTTTTGTTTGCTAAGGTAACCTCAGTGCACATTACCTCAAATAATCGAGGTTCTACTGTATAACATCGAAACTGTTACAATATTTGATGTTTTTATTATTAATTTAACACTTCTCACTGAACTCGCCCTGATAGCTCAGATGGTAGAGTATTGGCCTAGAAAGCCAAAGGTCCCGGGTTCGAATATCAGTCTGGGCAAAAATTTTTCTCTTCAAATATAATTTATCCTTCAGTGAAAAGTATTAAATTAACAATAAAAACATTAATTGAAGCCCTACTGGCTTTATAAAGTAGTGTTTATATTCCCAATAAATATCTTCTTAACTAAGAAGCTGCCATTTGCAAAGATAGAAGCAAAGGCTTCATATCATTTGGTGCTAGGAATTACAACGTATATAAGAGAAAAATCTGCATCTAGATTGGAACTCATGCCAATAGCTTAGATGGTAGAGCATTGGCCTAGAAAGCCAAAGGTCCCAGGTTCAAGTCTCGGTCTGGGTGAAAATTTTTCTCTTCAAATAAAACAATATGTTACTTTATTTATTTATTTATTATCCATCAGAATAAAAAATATATTTTAGGACTTGTCTACAATTAAAATTTATACATAAATAAAAATATTGTATATATATATATATATATATATATAGCAAAATCAGCTCATGTTGTCATTGAAAATATGCACAAAATGTGCAAGAACAAGACATTCCATACCCCAAATCACAAATATGTGTGTGAATTGTGCGGGCAGAGATGCAACCAATATCACATCACTGAGTGCCGTGAAAGAATAAAATTGATCTCTGATTATAGCAAAGAATAATACCCATTCGGGTGAACCTTTCATCTTTACATTGTCATTAAAACTTAACAGCTACAAATGCTAACAAGAATTTTTTGGTGAGTTATAACTAACTAACTCACTGGCACTATTGAACCCGTAGGTTCATAGCCATGTGGACATAAGCTCTCAATATATCCCTATCCTGAGCCAATGTTTTCCAATCATCGCCTGTATAATCTACTTCCCTCAAATCATAGTTAATGTTATTCTCCCACCTCATTCTTGGTCTACCAACTGGGCATTTGTCCTCTGGTTTTCCTACAAGAAGCTTCCATGCACGTCTTTCATTTCACATTCGTGCCACATGTCCTGCCCATCGCATTCTACGAGACTTAACTGTTCTTATTATATCTGGCTTCTTATAAAGATCATGTAATTCACTGTTATGCAGTCTTCTCCATTCACCTGTCCGTTCATCTCTCTTTGGTCTAAAAATTTTCCTAAGAACTATATTCTCAAATACTCATAATCTCCTTTCCTCTCTTAAAGAAAGAGTCTGTTTCGTATCCATCTAACTTCCTGTAAAGTGACTATATCCAAAGGTGATTTATCTAATTCACAGGTTAATACCTCCAGCGCCCCACTATTGTATAAAGTCCTAACATTCCATGTTCCTAGGAACATGTCCCTATGTTTGAGCCTTTCACATGGGTTCCCTGAAGTAGTAAGAGCAGCTATTGCCATCGGTAATCAAGAAGAAAAAGGGATTTGGGCTCTTTTTGTCCCCGCCCGGAGAACCGAATGGGGGACTATTTGATTTTTGGTGAGTTATACATGAAAAAACCTCAAGACTAAATTAGTACCACTGAACAAAATTTAATCAGTCTCTCCCAATCAAGTAATGCCTTATTTTTAACTTTTATAGGAATTTCACCATAAATGTTAATATTATTCGTTTTTAAACACCTTAATGATGGACAAATTATATTTGAAAAGAAAAATATACGCCTAGACTGGGGTTTGAACCCAGGACCTTTGACTTTCTATGTCAATGCTCAGATGGAAGAGCATTGACATAGAAAGTCAAAGGTCCTGGGTTCAAACCCCAGTCTAGGCGTATATTTTTCTTTTCAAATATAATTCACCATAAATGCCTCATTTGCCTACTACCGGGTCTACATTAAAAGTTGTAACTACTCAAGCAGAATTTTTAAAAAGAGTTATGCGGCTTGCTTCAGTGGGTGACACACGCATCTGCTTTAGCCTTCACGCAACATGGATGGAGTTAGTTATGAAGATGGTGAGACTGATTTCACTGCTGCATCATATTTTTGTGTGTAAAAATTATGTTTATGCAATAGTGTTTTGTCATACTTACAGCAATGGCGACCATGATTGAAAGTTCAACATCCTACATTTTGGGGTTACCATCCTAAATAACTATCCATCCATAGTAATTCTGCCTGAAGGCAGGTCCTTCACTGAAATCGTAGCATTTTCATGCTATGCTTGCAGCTTTACTAGGGAATTGTAGGTGTGGTAGCTTCCCGTTGCTTTCCACACCAGTGAAGGATGATGATGATAATGATAAGGATGATGATGATGGCCATATGATTTCGGGGACCGTTTGGGCCTTAAAGTTTTCTTGACATTTGTCTTGCAGGTGAGGAAAAACTAAATAACTATCCATCCATCCATAGTAATTCTGCCTGAAGGCAGGTCCTTCACTGAAATCATAGCATTTTCATGCTATGCTTGCAGCTTTACTAGGGAATTGTAGGTGTGGTAGCTTCCCGTTGCTTTCCACACCAGTGATGGATGATGATGATGATGATAATGATAATGATAAGGATGATGATGATGATGATGATGGCCATATGATTTCAGGGACCATTTGGGCCTTAAAGTTTTCCTGACATTTGTCTTACAGGTGAGGAAAAACCCTGATAAAAACCTCACCAAAAACTGCCCCGACCGGGGATCGAACCTCGGCCCGCTGCGTGACAAGGCAGCACGCTACCTCGAGACCACAGCAGTGGACCTAAATAACTATAATCTAATAAAATAACTATACTGTAATATTACATATTACAAATCACGTGTAGGAAGTAAAACCACTGCACTCTATGTATACTACGTACAATGTATATACAAAAAATACCCAAAAGGTAGTTGTTAATATACATTATGAAACAAATCACTGCATTTTAAATGAACTGAACTTTATTTGAAACAATACAAAACAATAAATATGTACTTGCTGCCATTTTATGACTGATTGGTGTCACAGCCTCCTGTAGTTTCAAATAATAAACATTGCCCACACTGTTAACGTTAGTCAGTTGTCTATAATGAATGCAAATATTTCCAACAAAGATGTTATTATTTTACTATTATTTATTATTTTCAAAACACCATCGTGCAAATAAAAAATGTACAACGCACGTTTGTGAAGTGTTTTACAGAATCTTGGAAATTAAAAACTCTGCTATCACTTGGTTTTTAAACATTTTCCTTACTTCTGTAAAAACCACTTCCAAACATTGGATCGTAATATACTATTAAGTACGAGTCTGCTGAATGGATACATGGTGAATTTTTCAGACATTTCCTGCTGAAGTGCCACCTTCAAGAACTCACTTGTGCCAGCCAGAACGTGTTTCCCAAAACAATACCCAGGAAGGACAACACTTTCAACACATATTATAAGGTAAGATTATATGTTTGTAATACTTTTTATTCAGTTAGAGACATTAGTTTAATTTATTTGAACCTCTCAACATCTTTATAAAAATTTAATTTATTTAGGCATAGCAGTGCATGTTGGATATTAACTAATCATCACAACAACATCAAGGTTTAGGTCCTTTTGCCTGCTCCAGTTTAAAACTGGTCATGTCTTCTGGATTGTTTAAACTTCTCAGTAATTGAAGTGTCCCCTGGTCACATTACGAGCACTACAAGGGTTAGGACAGTGATGGGGCTGCCATCTTTGAGCTCCTCTGTATACCCCCAAACAGAGAGGATTGCTGCATCCGTTCTTTGAGCCTTGATGATCGTGTGGTCTCTTGTAGCCTCATTGACCATTTTAGTCTTCACCTGTTTCCTTAGGCAGGGGCTCTCATTATACCCCATGAGATTCGGTCCTTGCCAGAACTTAGCCACTATGTATTAATAGTGCTAGAAGTGCTTGCCAAGAATTATCCAACTATATACAGTTTCAACTTATGTATCCTGTATATGTTGGGTCAGATTAATAGCCTTGTATCAAACCAAGACTAAAGGCATATTAGCTAGTACGAAAATAAAAGGAAATATATTAATTGAAGGTCCACCTAACAAGAAAGTAAAATCCAAGCAGCCGAGATGAAATTTTTAAGAAGAGTAAAAGGCTGCACTAGAATGGACCAGATAAGAAACGAGGATATCCGTAAAGAACTGCAGATCTACTCCATAAAAGAAAAGATATTTAACAACAAGATACATGGAAAGAACATGTAGAAAGAATGGAAGAAAGTAGATTGCCAAATAAAATCTTCCATTATTTTCCAAGAGGAAGAAGAGATGTCAGACATCCTCGGAAGAGAGGGTCTTAGATCTATTAGTGAAGACAGAACAAGTAACTCTTGCCTAAACCAGGAAGTGAAGAAGAAGAAGAAGTAGGTCCATCTCCTTACATTAAATAAGACAAATAACAAGAATTTAATTTTATATTTCTTCTTAGTACTTCTTAAAATTAATCAAGAATATTCAATGAAAAAAGGGTAATAAGTGAATTTTCAGTGGATTAAAGAGATATTTTTTAAAAGTTAATAGAGTGATTCTATAAGAGCATCCAAAATTTAAATAGAACATAGGGAATGCTTCACTGAACAATTAGAGGTGGGGAACCTAGGGTCGGAGTAGTCAGCCTATGGAGATATGGAAGGAAACTTGTCTATCACATTGTCTAACATTACTGTTTTCCAGCTGATTTACAACTAACATGCTTACAAGTTTACATGTACTGTGCTGTTTGTTTACATGTAGTACATCCTTTAGTTCCTGCAAGGAAGAGCCTGATAACTAGGAAAGTCATGAAGCAGAATTTGACCTGACTCTCATTGATTATTTCCTATGAGAATACATAATGTCACTTATTTTAAATTATTTTTAGATATATATCTTCTTCTTCTTCCTTCCAAGGCCTGTTACGATCCTATAGAAAATTTTCCCTCCCCGGGAAATTCTCGCATAAGACTTGAAAGCATAATAATAGTTCCTTCGATTGGTTGCTGGCCAAAGGAAGGCTCTATATATATATATATATATATATGTTATAATTAAATTTTTAACATTGAGCAATGCAAGCTTAATATAGAGAATATAATATTAATGGATAATATAATATATATATATATATATAAGAAAAGTAAATGTTTGAATTGGATTCGCCTGGTGGTGTAATCGATAACACGCTGGGGTACCAACCCAGAGTTCTGGGTTTGAATCCCATCCCGGCATTTATTTTTCTTATCATGCCATATATATATATATATATATACACATATGGTGAAACTTGTGTTTCTTTTTAGTAATGTTCTTACTTTAATGTGATCACCTTGATGATGCCCTGATAAATGGCAAAACATATGTCGGGATCAATTTAGATATGTTTATTTTCTTGTTTTTACACTTTTGCTGGCATCAAGATTTGCTTCATTTGTCTCCTGGAATTCCAATAAAGTTGAACTATGTTGCCAGTATTGTTTATTTCTTCACGTTTAAGTAGCTAGTCTTTATTCATTACTGTAGTTTGATTACATATCACACCTTGGGTAGAAGAACCACAAGTGTAAAAATGTCACAAATTGAGTTAAGACTACCATCTGTTAGAAAAAATCATTACAAATTTATTTCTTTATGGCCACAAGTCATGTGCAAGAAAATGGAGACAGGATAAAATTGTGTCCATATCAAAAATTGAATTTACTCTATCTTTTTTAAAACCTTAATTGCAAATAACTCAGAACTCAACTTTTTGCACTTGTGCAATATTACACAGTGGTTGTTTTGGAAGATTTTTAGTTTGTATAGGTGGGCTGTAAGGTAGTCATTGCCAGTATTCAGTCGGAAGATTGTTATTTAATTTTAGGAAGTTATATTTTGAGGTTATTTTAATTATATTATTTTTAGTCTGGACATGTTACCTCAATATTAATGTTGATTTGTTCTTGGACATGTTTCAAAACAATTCTGTTTTATCGTCAGCTTTCCCAGATTGTTGTTGATTCTTTTCTTGGTTTGTTGTGTCGAAGATGTCTTGTATTTTTCTTCCATTTTACTTACAAGGGAACTTCAACCATTCCACCATTGCATCCCGAAACCTACCTTGAAATTCCTTCCAGAGAAGCAATGTGATGTACAAAGGCCTTGTCCTAAAAATGATCTGCCTTTTTTAACTCTTTTCTTCATTCTTCTTCATCCAACCAAGTCTTAGGCCCATAGGCCTGTTAAGATCTCACTGATGACTTTTGTATCCAGCGTTTCCTTGGACAGCCCAGAGATCTCTTCCCTGTTGGACAATAATGAAACATGGCCCTGGGAACTCTATCTGAACTCATTCATCTCAAATGATTCATCCAGTAGTTAAGATGCACAAAGAAATTAAACATACGCTCAATTCTGGAAATGCGTGCTATTATGTATTGCAGAGACTCTTGATGTCCCAACTCCTTTCAAAAAACGTTAAGCTGAAAAAGTATAAAACTATTATTCTACCAGTTATATTATATGGGTGCGAAACATGGACTCTTACTTTAAGAGAGGAAAGGAGATTACAAGTATTTGAGAATAAAGTTCTTAGGAATATTTTTGGACCAAAGAGAGATGAACAAACAGGTGAATGGAGAAGACTACATAACAATGAACTACATGGTCTTTATAGGAAGCCAGATATAATAAGAACAGTTAAGTCTCGTAGACTGCGATGGGCAGGACATGTTGCACGTATGGGGAATGAAAGACGTGCATGGAAACTTCTTGTAGGAAAGCCAGAAGGAAAACGCCCAGTTGGTAGACCAAGAATGAGGTGGGAGAACAACATTAACTATGATTTGAGGGAAGTAGATTATACAGGGAATGATTGGAAAGCATTAGCTCAGGATAGGGATGTATGGAGAGCTTATGTCCGCGTGGCCATGAACCTATGGGTTCGATAGTGCCAGTGAGTAAGTAAGTAAGTTCCAGTATCTATGTATCTATTCAATGACCAGATGTAAACGTAGTTCCTTCAAGATATCATCATTGCGTTTGTGATCCCATTTGGTATATCTCATGAATCTCATTTCACTAGAAGTTATCCTGCTCTCTTCTCCTTTCCTCAAAGTCCATACCTCACTGCCATAGCAAAGTGCAGGTTTTGCTAAAGTTTTGTATAACCGTAACCTTTTTTAACTGTCTTCTTCTTCTTCTTGTAAGCCCATGTTTCCCTTAACAGAGATTTAAGCACTCTTACCCTACAGGGAAGAATTTGAACCATACTAATTTAGTTACACTTGTTTTCATACAGATGCCATTTGAGTGGTCCGTGGTCAGCGTTCCACCTCATACTGACATCTAGGAAATCAAGGTAGTACTAGGACGGGAAAATTCGGTAAATTTTGCTTAGAGGCCTTTTCATTCAGGCTTAAGGATCTTTTACGAGCCTGAAAATCTTCAGACTCGGGACTCATGGCTTAAAGTCAATCCCGGAGGACTTGCTCCTTGGATTTTTCCATCCTAAAAAATCCATCGACCCCGGCCAGGTTTGAACCCGCGAGCCTCGGGACCAGAGGTAAGGAGCATAACCACTAGTCCACCGCGGCTGACTTTTTTAAATGTTCGGCACTAAAATCAAGCAGCAAATCTCTCATTTAAGCTTTAGGGAAGTAATGCAACTTCTGAATTGGTAGAATGGTAAACCCTCACTATCTGCTGTCCAAGCCACATCTTGCCTCACTCCACTCTGTTCTTATTCATGCAGGGAGTCTGCCTGCTCTGTACAGTAGGTTGCCTTTGTTGGATTCTGACTTTGATTTCTGTGCCTTGCAGTTAAAAGTGATAATTTTTTGGACATGGCATTGGTACAACAAAACACTTTTCTGAGAGAAATTTCAAAGTAAGTTTAAGCATGCAATGGTCGACAGTTCTCTTGTCAGCAGGATCTGAGAAGATTTAGAATTAAAGATGGAAGAACTTGTCGAAAGATAGCCATACAAATAGAAGAAAGCCTTAGATGAGACAAAGGCTTTCCTCAGATATAGCAGGAATGAAGGAGGAGGTATAAGGGACTGTACCATACAAACAAGTGAATTATGCTAAGTAGCACATTTATTGTCACATTGATACGAAAATAAATTAACAAATTATATCTAAAAAAATTCAAACTAACATATAAAGTTAACTTAAAGATTTAACTGAATTATAATTTTTTAAAACAAATTAATAATAAAGAATTTGAAGGCGTTTGTCAGCACGAAAGCATGCTTCAAGTGCCTGATACTTGATGGGAGCTAAATCTTGGAATCGTGTTATTCTGGTTTTCAAAACATGCAAGTTGAATGTATCTTCTGCATTCTTTTTCATAAAGTCAGCTTCTTGAGCTTTAGATATATATCCTTGCTGTTCTTCGTACCATCTGTTATCTGCCTCTATCTTCTTGGCCAGCTACAACACAAATTATATGAAAATGAAACATATTCAGTGAAAATAATTGTTAGTTTTAGGGTCGAATGTTTGAACGCATTAGACAGTAAAAGGCGTTCTCTGCTGATAAAGTTTTATTCAAACACATTTTTCTTACTCAGAAATCTATTCACGCGGTAATAATTGTAAGCTACCTGACAAGGTACCTTAAGATCGTAGCTCAAGATATAAACTTATGTGAAAATCTCGAAGGGAACCAATGTAGTTTGAAACTTATCCAAGATGTCGGACCTTGAAGACTTTGATCATGTTTTCGGTATACGCGGAGAAGAGGAATTTGATAGTCTACCAAAGAATTCAACTGGAAGAACAGGAGAATCGGCATAATATTGCACGTCGCAGACATGTTCGTATACGGTATTATTTGCGGGATGCAAGCATAAATGCATTCCTCTATAGCAGACGAAAATAACGGAAGTGGTTTTATCGCTGAGAATTCTGGGTAATTCGTTGCCAATATTACGAAAACGTCAACATTCATGCATGACCGGTTAAGGCGGCCGTTAATTCAATCTCAGCTCACCAGTGATTGGAAGTAATTTGAGTAGAGACTAATGTATTTGCATACGACCCTTAGTGTACACAGCACTGACCTGGACATTTACAAAGACCTATACTAATTAAAAGCTAAGTACTGTAAACAAGCCACATGTATGATTGCATTTTCATTGATCAATTAATGGTTTTACCTTTAAACATGTAAGACTCGATATAAGGAAATAATAATGTATTACACCACCAAGTTAATTTGCACGGGCAGAGGGGAAGAGTTTTAGCGCTTAGTGATGCTGATCTACTGAATCTGTGGAAGGGATGTAGGGGAAGACTGTACATCTGATCATGTACTGAAATTTTTCAACTTCAAATGTGGGGCAAGAATCTCTAAACACGTGTGAAAGCTCTTAACATGGTTGTCAAATTAGTCATTTAGGGTCGAATGTTTGAACACATTAGACAGTAAAAGGCGTTCTCTGCTGAGAAAGTTTTATCCAAATACATTTTGCTTACTCAGAAATCTATTCATGCGATAATAATTGTAAGCTACCTGACGAGGTACCTTAAGATCATAGCTCAAGATAGAAACTTATCGTGAAAATCCTGAAGGGAACCGATGGTAACCAATGTAGTTTGAAACCTTTGCAGCTTTATCCAAGATGTCAGACTTTGAAGACTTCGATCATGTTTTTGGTATACACGGAGAAGAGGAATTTGATAGAGTCTACCAAAGAATTCAACTGGAAGAACAGGAGAATTGGCGTAATATTGCGCGATGCAGACGTCGTTGTATACGGTATTATTTGCGGGACGCAAGCATAAATGCATTCCTCTATAGCAGACGAAAATAACAGAAGTGGTTTTATCGCTGAGAATTCTGGGTAATTCGTTGCCAATATTACGAAAACGTCAACATTCATGCATGACCGGTTAAGGCGGCCGTTAATTCGATCTCAGCTCACCAGTGATTGGAAGTAATTTGAGTAGAGACTAATGTATTTGCATACGACCCTTAGTGTACACAGCACTGACCTGGACATTTACAAAGACCTATACTAATTAAAAGCTAAGTACTGTAAACAAGCCACATGTATGATTGCATTTTCATTGATCAATTAATGGTTTTACCTTTAAACATGTAATACTTGAAATAAGGAAATAATAATGTATTACACCACCAAGTTAATTTTGCACGGGCAGAGGGGAAGAGTTTTAGCGCTTAGTGGTGCTGATCTACTGAATCTGTGGAAGAGATGTAGGGGAAGACTGTACATCTGATCACGTACTGAAATTTTTCAATTCAAATGCGGGAGGAGAATCTCTAAACACATGTGAAAGCTCTTAACATGGTTATCAAATTAGTCATTTAAGCACGGAACGCTCAAGCAGTTGGATAATTCAAAATCACAGTATTTGTTGTCTCTCCATTACTAGCCTGACAATAAATCACAGATGGCAACATGCAATGAGAATGGCAAGGAAGGGACAGCTGTTTCCTAGATGTAACCCCAAAAGTAACAGGGTTGTCAAGTTAGTCATTACTGACCACGCAGAATGACAGATCATTAAAATACATAGTATTTTTCAGCTCTCTACCTGCCAATCAAACAACATAATACAAAGGACAGGAAGTGGCAACATAGTAAGGAAGAGAAAGAGAAAGAGAGTTTGTTAGTTAACATATTATCTAGCACATGTCTAAATAAATTATATGGGAGAATCTTAAAACATATAATTACAATTTTAAATTATTAAATTCTTAGGCATGGAATTTCAATTGTTTCAAAAGGGCAACTTCTGTGGAATTTTATAAAACACCGGAGAAGAAAGCATTTGAAAAGCGGAGAGAAACAATTATTTTGAATGTTTTCAAACCGTTTAGTAAAAAATATCCCACATTACCAACTCAGGATGTGATGAAAATAACAGCAGAAATTTCAGGTGAATCAGCATGGACCTTAAAAACTGTTCACAATGAAATTGTACTGGTAAATAAACCACATCTATCAATATCATGGAAAAAGCGTAAATATCTGATTAGGTAGGCCCACATATAATTTTTTATCATACGAGTAAATAAATAAGAAATGGAGGAAGTTCCTAATTACTGATACCATTAAAAATTAAATTAATATTTTAAATACCTCACCTCATATTCTTTATTCTTCTAGACTGCAGTTTCAGAGCTATATCCCCATAATCAGTAGCCTCTCTTTTACTGGAGTTATGTCATTTCTTGGCGGTTTTCTTCTTCCATCTATTGATGGATCAATAAACCTCATGGTTTGGGAAAAAATCCATTCAATAGAAGGAAGAAGAAAACCATCCAGAAGCAACGTAACACCAGTCGAAGAGCAGCTACTGATGATGGAGATATAGCTCCTGCCCTAGGTAGGTAATTTGTAATATGTTCTTGTTGTTGTTTTCAAATGCTGGGCCTTGGCAACGAAGCCATTAGCGTTCTTGCTCTCCAATATTTCTCTATGGTGGATCCAACAGGTAATACTTCACAGGCTTGTAGATATTCTTCGTTCATTTCTTCATCTTTGTTGAATAGAGGACAATTTGGATTCGTGTAAATTCCTATTTTATATAAATGTTTGGCCAAATAGTCATGTTCTGTAAGCAGTCTAAATTTTGCTACTGTAGTTTTACGTGGAATTTCTGGAATAATATCTGGCTTCCTAACTAAAATATTCCATTTTTTGTCGTTGGCTTTATTACATAGGTCTTGGTTTTGTTTGATTTTATATTTGTTTTTAATTATTCTTTTTATGGATGTGAAAGGTAACCTTTTAGTTCATAAGAATTAAATTAATCGTGATTATTTCATACCTCATACTTCTATATTTCTTTAAATACAGCACTGCAGTATCGGCAATTTCTATTCACCATCATCAGCTGTTTTCACTATTGTCAATTTTTACTTTTGTTGATAATTATCCAAACTGCCATCTGATGTTCTTTTAAAGAATTATTTTCTAAACAGCCATCTGGTGTTCATTTTAATTAATCATTTTCTAAACTGCCATCTGTTGTATTATTGAAGAACTTTGTAGTCAAGCTAGGTTCATCTGGAATTTCGAAGTTCATAGTTCTAGTATAGTTTTTTTGAATATATATTTTTTCCCAAACTGTTAAATCTAAAGGTTTAGATAGATGTTTCAAAAGTTTTGCTTCTTTTTCAATCCTATGATGCTCTAATAAACTATGTGCTGCTATAGCTGATTTTTCAATTTCTCCATTCTTTATATTTCTGAAGTGTTCTTTGGAAACTTGTAAAAAAGAACACTTCAGAAATATAAAGAATGGAGAAATTGAAAAATCAGCTATAGCAGCACATAGTTTATTAGAGCATCATAGGATTGAAAAAGAAGCAAAACTTTTGAAACATCTATCTAAACCTTTAGATTTAACAGTTTGGGAAAAAATATATATTCAAAAAAACTATACTAGAACTATGAACTTCAAAATTCCAGATGAACCTAGCTTGATTACAAAGTTCTTCAATAATACAACAGATCGCAGTTCAGAAAATGATTAATTAAAATGAACACCAGATGGCAGTTTAGAAAATAATTCTTTAAAAGAACATCAGATGGCAGTTTGGATAATTATCAACAAAAGTAAAAATTGACAATCGTGAAAACAGCTGATGATGGTGTAAGAAATTGCCGATACTGCAGTGCTGTATTTAAAGAAATATAGAAGTATGAGGTATGAAATAATCACGATTAATTTAATTCTTATGAATTTGAACCTCATAATGTTAAAAATTCCCAAATTTAATATATAAACATTTTAGTTGTATTCTGAATTAAATTGGAACCTTTTTTGGCAAGAAAATCAGCAATGTCATTTCCAGCAATTCCACAATGTGCAATTGAATTCTTTTCTGTAGTTGAATTATTTTGTAGCACTAATTAATTTGTATTGATTATATTTGAAGAGAAAAATTTTCGCCTAGACCAGGACTCGAACCCGGGACCCTTGGCTTTCCGGGCCAAGTGCTCTACCAACTGAGCTACCGAGGCGAGTTACGATCTAGATGCAAATTTTTCTCTTATGTACGTTGTAATTCCCTCGCGCCAAATGCTTGAAACCATAGCTTCTATCTTTGCAAATGGCGGCTTCTTAGTTAAGAAGACATTTATTGGGAATTTAACACTACTTTATAGTCAGTAGGGCTTCTATTGGCGATTTTTATTATTAATTTATCACTTCTCACAGAAGGATAAATTATATTTGAAGAGAAAAATTTTCACCTAGACCGGGACTCGAACCCGGGACTCTTGGCTTTCCGGGCCAAGTGCTCTACCAACTGAGCTACCGAGGCGAGTTACGATCTAGATTTAAGATTTAAGATTTAAGATTTATTTAGCCTGGTGGAGTTAAGGCCATGTGGCCTTCTCTTCCACTCACCAGGACAAACATATATTACATAAGAATATAACAATGTTAATTAACTCTAATATTAAACACTAAGTAAAAATTTGATCAAAAGATAATATCTAATATACATATTACGATCTATAATACAACCAGTTAATA
This sequence comes from Diploptera punctata, assembly GCA_030220185.1. Taxonomy (NCBI): domain Eukaryota; kingdom Metazoa; phylum Arthropoda; class Insecta; order Blattodea; family Blaberidae; genus Diploptera; species Diploptera punctata. Next base: position 2,120,391 of record JASPKZ010003864.1, on the reverse strand, counting down.
TTAGTTAAAATTAAGACTAAAACTAATAATAAAATGTATACAAGCAAGACATATTAAATTGTCCCTGTCTAGTGTATATAAAAAAACAGGAAAATAATGAGATATAGAAAACTAATTTTACGATTATACAATATTTAAAACAAAACAAATAAAAATATTTGTTATTCTTAATATTATTTACATAAATAATTAAATATATTAATATTGCTAAAAGAATACTATCAGTGAGGTGTATAAGTCAGTTTGTTATTAAATAATTCTTTAGTTTGTTTTTGAAGGATGTTATAGTTTGACAGTCTCTGACATAGGGTGGAAGGGAATTCCATGTTTTGGTAAGTGACACCGTAAAAGATAATGAATAATATACAGTGTGATGAGGCGGGATATAAAGGACAATGTGCTGATGGGATCGAGTGTCAAGATTATGTGTGTCGGATAGTCTGATGAAGCGGCGTGATAAATAATTAGGCGATGATGTGTGAAGTATTTTATAGAGAAGGGATAGGGAATGGACAGTTCTACGATCTCTTAGACGAAACCACGATAATTGTTCCAGGGACGGTGTAAACATGGTCAAATTTGCGAATACCACAAATAAAACGTGCGCAAGAATTATGAACACGTTGAAGTCTTTGAGTGGAAATAATATTTAAGTCTGTAAAAAGAGTGTCACAATAATCAAAATGGGGCATTGCAAGTGTTTCTACTAACATTTTCCTGAGGGCAAATGGCAAACATTTCGTACACGATTTAATGAATGTATTATTGAGAAGACTGTTTTGCATGTATGGTTTATTTGTGTATTCCAATTTAAGTTTTTGTCAATAAATACTCCTAGAATTTTTACTGTCTCACTATAAGGGATTTGAACTCCGTTTAGTGACACATGCGAAACTGTGTTTAGGTTAATTGTAGATAATAGTCTCTGATGACCCATAATGATTGATTGTGACTTTGTAGGATTTAATTGCAGTCCATATTTAACTGTCCAAGTCATTAGTGAGTCAAGATCCTCGTTAATTTTGGCAACAGCGTCATTTAGTGAATATTTGTCTGTGTGGATGTAGATTTGCATGTCGTCTGCAAATAAATTATGTTTGCAATGCTTTAGGGAGTTAGATATGTCATTTATGTAGATTGAAAAAAGCAAAGGTCCAAGTACCGAACCCTGTGGAACCCCAGCTTTACGGAAGGACCAAGAAGAACATAATGTATGATTTCCTATAACAGATTGCTGGCGCTCATGAAGGTAGGAATTGAACCATTTCGTGGCACTATCAGAGAGTAAGAGGTTTTTAAGTTTATGCAACAATAAGTCCAAGTCTACCGTGTCGAATGCTTTACTAAAGTCCAGTAATGTAAGAATGGTAAGTTTTCGATTATCAGCAGCTTCGCGTATGTCTTCGCAAATATTTAGTAGAGCAGTATTTGTATTGTGTCCTGTCCTGAAGCCTGACTGAAATTGATCTAGAAGGTTGTAATCATTTAGGTATTCAGTCAGTTGTTTATGGACTAATCGTTCCAGAGCTTTTGAAAGAGTAGGTAAAATGCTAATGGGTCGAAAGTCGTTCGGGGTTGAGGGCGTTTTAACTTTAGGCAGTGGACGTACGAGGGCTTGTTTCCACAATGAGGGATATGTAGAAGTTTGTAGTGAGGAGTTAAAAATATGAGTTATAGTAGGTAGTATAGCTTCGATTATTTTATTCAGTAAAGTAATATTTATACGGTCAGTTCCTTCTGCTTTGGTTTTTATTCGCATGATGGCTTTCTTTACGTCGTAGTCTGTAACATATGAGAAGTGGAAATGTTCTCTGTCGGGTTGATTTGTCAGTGATAATTCATTTATTGTTTGTTCTTTATCCTTTGGAGTAGTAGTTATACCTGTGAAGTGATTATTGAGTGTGTCCAGGGAAACAGGTAATTTGTCTACCTGTGTGTCTTTTCTCCCAATTCCCATTCTATTCAAGTTTTTCCAGATTTCTGAAGTATTGGTATTTGTTAGGTTGTATAAATGTCTAAGTTTGGCGTTTCTTATAGCTTGATTTGTCTTGTTACGTAACTGTTTATATTGAGTGAGACTTGTGTCTGTTTTGTTGAGTCTATATTTCTTATGTGCTGCGTCTCTATCAGTCATCAAGTTACGAATTGAAAGAGTCATCCAGGGTGCAGGGCGTCGTTTCACGAGTTTAGTTTTTGGTGGGGCATGTCTGTTGTATAATTGTAGTATAAAGTCATTTAGTGTCTCAACTTTTTCATCTACAGAATGCAGCGTCCATATTGAATGCCACGGCATCTGCATAGCTTCTTCAATTAGGGTTGCATTGTCTATATGTTTTAAGTCTCTATACGTAATAGTCTTTCGAGTCGGTTTAGGGCACTGCAGTGAATATGCTAAGAATATAATATCATGTGCTGATATTCCCGGGGCTGGCAGTTGCCGTGAGTAAGTACTCTGTCTGGATTATTAGTTGCAATTAAGTCAAGTAACGTCTCAGAGTGATGAGTGTGATGTGTAGGTCGTAGGGGTAGGAGTGTCATATCACAAGCCTGGAACGTAGCCATCAGTTGTTGTGTATGTCTGTTATCAGTGTCTAGTATATTTATATTAAAGTCGCCCATAACGATAACGTGTTCATATTGTATTCGCGCGTTTTGTAAAGTGGACTCAATTTCAGCGATGGCTTTTATTTTAGGAGGTTGGTATACTACACAGAGAAGACATTTTTTGAAACTGACAAATATTTCTATGAACATAATTTCGGCAGATGGTTCGTTATTAGATAGATACACAATTTTAGGAGTAAGGTCTAGGTCTAGATGAAAATTTTTCTCTTCAAATATAATTTATCCTTCTATGAGAAGTGTTAAATTAATAATAAAAATCGCCAATAGAAGCCCTACTGGCTATAAAGTAGTGTTAAATTCCCAATAAATGTCTTCTTAACTAAGAAGCCGCCATTTGCAAAGATAGAAGCTATGGTTTCAAGCATTTGGCGCGAGGGAATTACAACGTACATAAGAGAAAAATTTGCATCTAGATCGTAACTCGCCTCGGTAGCTCAGTTGGTAGAGCACTTGGCCTGGAAAGCCAAGGGTCCCGGGTTCGAGTCCCGGTCTAGGCGAAAATTTTTCTCTTCAAATATAATTTATCCTTCTATGAGAAGTGTTAAATTAATAATAAAAATCGCCAATTTGTATTGACTTCATTTTGTGTGAATTTATTGCATATATTATAGTTATTTAAAGATTGGCAATCCCGAAATGTAGGAAACTGAACTTTCAATCATGGTTGCCATTGCTATAAGTATGACAGAATGCACTGTCATGCAAAAAAATAATGTTGATTCTTATAATTATTAGTTTAATATCTTAAGTCCTCAAAGTATATATTTTTTATGGAGTGTATATCATTCTGAATGAAGGAGATGAAATTATACCTATTACTTGGATTGTATAAAATCTGTATGTTTTATTGGCACTACGATAAAATTATCAAATTTACCTTTTCAAATTCCTTTTGAATTTTGTTGATTCTGTTTGCAAGCATCTGTTTAAAATCTGTACTGCAGTTCTCTCTGATATTTAAAGCTTGAGCCAATGTAATTTTTTTGGGATCGCCAAGAGATGCAAAATATGGAGCTATGAAATCAAGTTCCATATCCACCTGTCTTGCAACTTCTTCCCGAATTTTCTTATCCTGTAATAAATAATAATAAAATATATTTCACTTTACAAAGAGCTATAGCATTTGATGACTCTCTAAAATAATTATCAGTATGGCTGTATTATCTTCATTCATTCTTCATTCTTCATTATGTGTATCCAGTTGTAGCTGATTACACAAATCCATTGCATACTTATGCTTACAATATTTTGCTTTAGAAAAATCCATATTGTGTATAAATTGCAATGGAGATCCATTGATATACATGCAGCTTATGTAGGCATTTTTTTTAGTTCCTTGTTTACCTAATATGTCAATAATAAGGGTCTCCCTTCTCACCCATCAAGGTGAGTGCCCATGAGGTTGTAAGAATTAGATAGATCAATAGAGAGGAATGAAAGTACAAAAAGATCTAGACCTCGAATGCTGTAATACCATCAAAGTCGAAAAAACAAGAATTACCCAAGAGAGACTATATACAGAAAAGATAAAATTAAGGAGCAAAACACAAGTAAGTGGAAGCAATGTTTTGCTCAGCTTGGGGACCTTGTGGTCGCCATCCACATATCCCCTAGATGGGGACCCCTGAAGAGTGGCTGTATTATCTATATATATAAACAAATGTATGTCTTGTAATCAAATGGTAAAGAGAAAAAATTATGCCTGAACCGGGAATCGAACCCCGAACAGTTTTCTGTGTTCAGGGTTCGATTCCCGGTTCAGGCATAATTTTTCTCTTTACCATTTGATTACAATAATTTGATTAATAATTTTAATATACTAATTTCAATCATAGTAACAGCTTTAGCTTCTTAATATTAACTTAATGAATGTCTGTCTGTCTGCCTGTCCTTTATGCGCTGCCATACCATTCATCTGATTGTGACAGGGCTTTTTGCAAAATGTTCAGGAGATTCCTGGGATGAACATAGGCTATAAGAGAGTTGTGATACTTAACTCCTACACCCTTAAAAATCGCCCTTTGTAGTAAAAACATGAAAAAAGTAGCTTTATGGACACTTAGATGGATTATGCTGCCTAAACCATAACAAATACACAAATTAATGTACACAGAATTGAATATCTAAAAAAAAACTCTACGAAAAAGTCTGCAATAGCATATGTTTATCTTTTATGGATAACTCACAAAAACCATTTTTGCCTTTCATTGATGCCAAAAAGATTGGAATAAGTAGATTCCCAGGTAAGCGTAGCAGCGCACTGTGGGTATTATTTTATGGGTAATTCAAAATAATGAATTTTGTCTTTTAGCTCATTTATGCCAAGAAGATCACAATAAGTAGATTCCCAGTCAATGTGGGTAATCAGTGCGGGTATCTAAAAATAGTTACAATATAAATTTATAATTATTTTTCGTTTTACTTATTCAACTAAACATAAAAATACATTAATTTTCATTTATTTAGGTGTAGCAGCACATGCCGGGTATTAACTAGTACGAAATATTTAGAGACAAAATATGTCAAATGTAACTTTATTTACTTGAAACTTTTTTAATTTTTATGGATGGATTCATTTTAATTTATATGCACATAAGATTTAAATTGAAATATTTTATACCTCACCTCATATCATCATCATCATCTTAAGGCACGACAACTTCAAAAGTGAAAGTTTTGGCCTTCTCAACCATCCTCCTCCATACCAATCTGTCTCTTGCCATATTCAAATTAGTCACTTTCATTTTCCTTAGATCGTTCATTGTGTCATCCTCCAATCTGATCTTCGGTCTTCCAACAGCTCTGCCTCCTATAGGTTTCCATTTGTTGAGTTTCTTGACCAGTCTCTGATCATCCATTCTTATCAAATGTCCAAGCCAACCAATTCTGAGAGATCTTATATGGTTTACTATGTTCTGATTTTTGATTAATTTGTTTAGTTTGTTATTTGTTTTGATTCTCCAACAGTTATCAGTTTCTCTATTTGGTCCAAATATTCTTCTTAAAATTTTTCTTTAAAAAATTAGTAATTTCTGTTTTATTGTCTCTTTTAGGACCCAAGTTTCACAAGCATATGTAACAACTGGTCTAATGAGTGTTTTGTATAACCTTATTTTTGCAGTTTTTGATATTAATTTGCTTTTAAATAAGGTTCTATTTGCAAAATAAGCTTTATTCCCCTTTACCAAACTTTCTTTAATTTCCTCTTTTAATGTATTATGTTCATTTACTTTGGTACCTAAGTATTTAAATGATTCTACCGTGTTAATTTGTATATCATCAATTTGTAGATTTTCAGATTTTCTATTGTGATTACTACATTTTAAGTATTTTATTTTCTCTTGATTTATTATTGGACCAGATTTTTTAGATTACTCATTCAATTTTGTGAAGGTTTCACATAACGCTTGTCTGATTCTTGCTGTAATCAGTATATCATCTCCTCACCTCATATCAGTCTTCTAATTATACTGGTTTCCCAAGTCTGGGCAGCTTCATCTTCAGTAATTTTTTGTCAACTGATGTTATTACTTACTTATTTTAGGAATTCACATTATGAGGTATATTCATTTAGGTAGGATTTTTTATCACTCACCTCATATTGTTCTTCTTATTTGACTATAAACTAGTTTCGGAACATAGTTTCTGTTCCATCCTCAGTATTGTCACGACCGTTGTTCTTCTGTTGTCTTGAAGAGCCGTCCTTCGCTCCTTCCATCAGCAGACTGAAAAAACCTCGAAACCAGGTAATTCTCCCTGGGAATTTCAAAGTTCATCAATTTCTTCTTTTCGCTCTTTTAAATGCAGATCTTTTCCCAAAAAAAGAACTTACTGTTTTTCAACAATCGGAATCATGACTGAAGAGGGATGAGAAGTCGTCTGAAACCATTGGTCTCAAGAAAACTTGAAATTTATAAGGTGAGTTGTTAAAAATATGTTCTCCACTCACTATTAATGATATAACCTCATAATGTTTACTTCCCAACATTAATTTAAATAGAGTTAATCGAGTGTACCTCGTCATCTAAGTTGACGGCCATTTAACTGCCGGCGAGTCTACCTTGTCTTTTGAGGCGAATGGGTTAAAGCCATAACCCTTCTCTTCCACTCACCAGTACAAATATACAAATACTTATTTACAGTATAAATTATATGTAAAGTAAAGTAAAGTGATCCCACAACAGACCCGGAGGCCCTTGGGGTAGTAGGAGGTTAAGGCTCCCACTTTTCCTAGACAATCGGCACTTTATGTCAGCCGGGTTGTCAGCCCTGCGTGACGGCCGCCTTTACCCCAGAACAAGCGTCTGGTACTCATTTCCGTTAGAGGCTGAGTCGACCCTAGGGCCATAGTGCCGCCAGAGGGTACAGTATGCTAATTATAATTGATTAAAGAATAATTAAAAATATTGTAGTGTAAATTTCATATACTAACTAACTCACTGGCACTATTGAATGTGTAGGTTCATGGCCACACTGTCATAAGCTTTCCATGCACCCCTATTCTGAGCTAGTATTTTTGCAATCATCCCCTGTATAATCTTAAAAAAAAATCCTTGCACAACAGGCCTAGAAGGCCGTTAGCCTACCATCCGGCTGCTGGCCTCACATCCACATGTGTCGGTCACAGAGGTAGATGATCATCCAGCCAATGTAGGGGTGACATGGGGTCAGCATGTCGAGTCCCCCAGCCGTTATAGCTGGTTTTCTCAACCTGGAGCTGCAACTTATTGTAATTACCCAAATGCTTCACGATGCCAAGTGGGCACCGGTCCCATACTGGCCGAACTACCATGAGAAAATTTCTTCCCCCATGGAGACTCGAACCAGCACAACTCCCTTAGCTCTGAGCCAAGGCTTCCTGCCTTAACCACTCGGCTATGACGCGGGATCCTGTATAATCTACTTCCCTCAAATTATGGTTAATGTTATTCTCCTACCTCATTCTTGGTCTAACAACTGATCTTTTTCATTCTGGTTTTCCTACAAGAAGCTTCTATGCCCTTCTTTCATTCCCCATTTGTGCCTCCTGTCTTGCCCATCACAATCTATGAGACTTACTGATCTTATTATATCTGCTTTTCATATAAAGATTATAAAGATTATGTAGTTCACTGTTATGTAGTCTTCTCCATTTGCCTGTCTGTTCATCTCTCTTTGGTACAAAAATTTTCCTAAGAACTTTATTCTCAAATACTTGTAAACTTTTCTCCTCCCTTTAAGTAAAACCTGTCTTAGCCGGAACCTTTATAAGAAGGAAACCTGTAGAGACGGAAATAAATCTCCAGAACGGTACGATTTTATATGTAAAATCGTCCTGTATGAAACCTTCATAATGCAGAAACGGAATAGTTTTTAAAGTACCAATAGTTAATTTTTACCTCAGTAAGACGGAAAATTATTCTTAAGCACATTCTAATTACAGTATTAAATACCACAAATGAAAATTCTGCATATGATGCTTTCTGCATTATATCATTTTACCTTCTTGTGTTGCCATTGTATTGCGGGGATACCCTGGCTTATGTGTGATAGCGGGGAATCCCTCGCTTTTCCTTACCTGCTTACGTAACCTGCGAGGTAGTTGGGAAACTCTTCAGTCTTCCTGTAGTTGAGTTCCTTCTCGCTTTTGTGTAATAAAGTTGTTTTGTATTGCCGTGCAAACTGAGCTGTTACATACACTATTTTGTCTGTATTTCAATCAATACGTTATGTCTTTAAAGTGTGCATGTAAAACCCTTACACTGCATGAGAAAATTCAAGCTCGTAATTTGGGAACCCTTTACAAGAAGGAAAACTGCCAAGATGGAAATATATTTAAGGAACCATCATGTTCCTTCATAGACAGGTTTTACTGTATAACTGGGTGAATAAGAGTTTTATATATTTTCAGTTAAGTTTTTTTGAGAGAAATTGGGAAAATATGAATTGCTTAATACATAAAAACTTGCATTTCCAGAATTGAACCTATGTTTAATTTCTTTTTGCACCTCATTCCTATTTGAAATATAGTTCCAAGGTATTTGAATTCAGCCACCTCTTCAAAATTTCCCTCATGTCCTCTTCCATTATATAATGTATTACTATGTGTGACCATATATTTAATTTCATTGATGTTTACTTACACTTCCAATTTCTTAGCATTACTCAATAATATGTGTGTGCATGTTGGCCTTTAGTATCTCCTCACTATCACCCAATAGTACTACATCATCAGCATAAACTAACAGCTTATTAATACCATTGAGTTGTAGGCCTTCTTCTTCCTCTAAAGATTTGATGGCATATTCAAGTACAAAATTGAATAGTAGAGGATATCCATCCATAGTAATTCTGCCCGAAGGCAGGTCCTTCACTGCAATCATAGCATTTTCATGCTATGCTTGCAGCTTTACTAGGGAACTGTAGGTGTGGTAGCTTCCTGTTGCTTTCCACACTGGTGAAGGATGATGATGATGATGATAATGATAAGGATGATGATGATTATGGCCATATGATTTCGGGGACTGTTTGAGCCTTAAAGTTTTCCTGACATTTGTCTTACAGGTGAGGAAAAGCCCCAATAAATACCTCACTCAGAAAAACTGCCCTGACTGGGGATCGAACATGGGCCCGCTGCGTGACAAGGCAGCATGCTACCTCGAGACCACATCATTGGACATAGAGGAAATAGTGCATGTTTTATTATGATAAATAATATTAAGACAAAATTCCATATAATCATGACTCCAACTTAACACATAGGAAGCAAGTCATAGAATATGGCAATGGGAGCAAACTTCTATCTTCATTTCTACTTCACTAGAACCAATATTACAACATAGCACACTCCCAGAACCTGCCTTTATATCTGTGATTTAAAATTATAACTTACAACTTCCTTCATGCCAGCAATTGCAAGTTTGTTTCTCTCCATGTTGTAAATTGAAATATTCAGTTTTGGTTGTAACATTTCTGAAGCTCTCATTTTCAACAGAACAGCAATCTGAAAAGTACAATTTTTTATTAATTTGCTATTTATTGATAACTCACTGGCTCTATCGAACCTGTAGGTTCATGGCCACGCAGACATAAGCTCTCCATACATCCCTATCCTGAGCTAATGTGGGTACTCTGTAATCTAAGATTATTAATAAGTTTTAGTTTATATTTAAAGAGAAAAATTTTTGCCTCGACCAAGACTCGAACCCGGGACCTTTGGCTTTCCAGGCCAAATGCTCTACCAACTGAGCTACGGAGGTAAATTGTAATCTAGATGCAAATTTTTCTCTTATATACATTGTAATTCCCTTGCGCCAAATGCCATCAAGTTTTAGTTTTTTTATAATGTGGAATGTTGTCTAATGTGGAAAAAAAATTGGTCCCATGTGATTCTGCTTTGAGCAAGTTCTACTGTATAATGTTTCTTTCAACTATATTTTAGTAATTTTTCCAAAGGGTTCAATTTGAAACAAAATAAAATTTTCTGATTTTAAAATTATGAAATAATTACAATACTTGCTCAAAATCAAACTTACATCATCTTCCATTTTTCTCACAAAAAGAAGCGATTCTTCTTCTGCCTTCAGTTGTTCTTCCAACAAATTGAACAGATATGAATTTTTTGGAGGTTTATCCATAGGATCAGTCTATAAAAAAAGAGAAAGAAAGAAAGTACTGTATAATCAGTCTTGATAGTCTGAGATCCGGCTGCAAGATTACTACGTTCATCGAATGTATGAACAAAATCTATTTTTTCATAAAATTGTGAATTACTGAATACTTTTTTGCTGAGTTACCTATTAAAATTCGGCTGCCAGTATGTTTAATTAAAATGTAATTAATTTATTTATTCAAAATAATTTGATTCACTTGTTATTAAAATAAATTATAATCCAGTTTGCAGAAATCAATGTATAGAGCTTGAAAAGTTTTGGTTGCCATTACACACTTGGCTCTACCTTGCGGCTACAGCAGGCTGTGACACCAATCAGTAATAAAATGGTGGTAAGTATGTATTTATTGTTTTAAATCTTGTTCCTGCACAGCAGGAAGTAAACCCACTGCCCTTTAATGTATACTCCGTACAATTTATATACAAAAAATATATCCAAAAGGTAGTGTTAATATACATTATATGAAACAATTCACAGCATTTATTTAAATGAACTGAACTTTATTTGAAACAATATAAACCAATAAATACGTACTTTCCGCCTTTTAAATAACTGATTGGTGTCACAGCCCTCTGCTGTAGTCGCAAGGAGGTTAACGGCCAAGTGTGCAATGGCAACCAAAACTTTTCAAGCTCTATACATCGATTTCCGTGAACTTTATTATAATTTATTTTAATAACAAGTGAATCAAATTATTTTCAAATAAATAAATAATATTTTAATTAAACATACATAGTGACCCAGGTGCACAGAATTTTTTAAAGCAACTCACGGGCAAAAATGTATTCAGTCTCTCACAATTTTATGAAAAAACAAAATAGATTTTGTTCATAAAAATCTCGATGAACGTAGGTATTCTTGCAGCCGTTTCTTGGACTATGATCTAAGCAATTTCACTGGGAGATCATTATGTGGACTAATAATATTGCCTTATTTCTGAGCTCTTGCTACACTTTCTTCTGCCTAGAATACAACAAAGTGGTAGAATACACAACAATCTTAAATCAGTTTTCCATCAATTTGTTTAAAAAACTTGATCATCTTTGGTTTTATTATTCATTTCATACATCTCAATGATGGATAAATCATATTTGAAGAGAAAAATTATATACTCAGACTGGGGCTTGAACCCAGGACCTTTGGCTTTCTAGACCAATACTTCATTGACTGAGCTACCTGAGCAAGTTCCAATCTAAATGCAAATTTTTCTCTTACATACACTATTAATTCCCGTGTACCAAATGCTATGAAACCTTTGCTTCTATTTTGCAAATGGCGGCTTCCTTTTTTACCACTTTAAAGCGGAAGACATTTATTTTGGAATTTTACATTACATTATAAAGCCAGTATGGCTTCTCTCAATGTTTTTATTTTTCATTTCATACATCTCAATGATGGATAAATCATATTTGAAGAGAAAAATCATATACTCAGACTGCGGCTGATCCAATCTCTTATATAAGAGAAAAATTTGTGTTTAGATCAGGTAGCTTAGTCGATAGAGTGTTGGCCTACGAAGCCAAAGGTTCTAGGTTCAAGCTCCAGTTTGAGCATATAGTTTTTCTCTTCAAATATGATCTTTGGTCATTTTTGTCTACTTTTGTTTTTACTGGTGTCTTTGGATGAATTATATGTGAGCCCTCCTCTCTTGCTGGAGGCCCTATCCCTTCAAGAGACACAATCAGGCTTATTTATTCATCCATCATAAAAAGAATCGGTCTCAATTTGTCTAGTGGTTATATTCCTTGCTTCTAGTTCCAAGGGTTGCAGGTTCAAATCCACCCAGTGTCAACAGATTTTTAGGATGGAAAAATCCAAGGGACAAGTTCTCCAGGAGAGACTTTAAGCCACAAGTCCCAAATCTGAAGATTTTCAGACTTATAACAGAACCTCAAGCTTAAATTACTGACTCTGACAAGGAAACTGTTAACCATTGCATGCCGAAACTTTTTAACTGCAAGGTACTAAAATCCAGCACCAAATATTTCATTTAAATTCTAGAATTCATAGATTGGATAATAGCTGCCAAATTTAATATGGAAATATCTATTAACAAAATTAAAATTATGGCATTTCACGGGAAAGACCCCATACAAAGTAAAATCTGTCTCCAGAATAAAATTTTAGAGAGATCTAATCAATTTAAATATCTTGGATATTATCTCTCTCTCTGGGATGAAAAGGATATCCCTGAAAAAATGACTAGTTATAATAAAAGTTTGGGAATTATTAATCAAGTTATGAAACCATCCCTTGTACAAAAAAACACCAGATTACGTTTATATAACATTAATTAAATAAAAATAAAACGTAGTTTTATTTGATTTTCATATTTATGATTGATTAGTTTATATAACACTTTGGCTAGACCAGTGTTGACCTATGGTAGTGAAGCATGGGCACTAAAAAGACAACATGAAAGCAGAATAACGGCTTGTGAAATGAGATTCATTTGCAGAACAGCGGGTTACACCAGATGGGATCGGAAAAGGAACACCGATATCTTAAAAGAATTGAAGACTACGCCAATTTTGGAATATATTAAACAGTACCAACTAATTAAGTTATGTAGGTAGGAAATAACACTATGAGGTTTATTTTAATATTGTTTAGTTGTTTCTTGACTCACCTCATACTTCTTTAATTCCCAAGCAGACTTGAGTTTCTTCACTTCGTTTGTGACATTCTCAATGCTGTATTACGTTCACAACTGATGTCCAATGGCCTTTTAAAAAAAAATTACATATGCAAGAATAAAAACACAACTATGAATTTTGAAATACCCAGTGATAAGGAGAGGGGATTGATTTGGAAGTTCGTCGGTCAGCCATCAGATGGCGTAGAGGTCAGTTTACAGGAGAGGAGGCCGTTGGACATCAGTTGTGAAAGTAATACAGCATTGAAAATGTCACAAATGAAGTGAAGAAACTCAAGTCTGCATGGGAGTTAAGAAGTAAGAGGTGAGTCAAGAAACAACTAAACAATAGTACAAACTAAATTGGAAACACCATCTTGAAAGAATGAGTTCAAATCGGATCCCCAAAGCTGTTTATAATTATATACCAAGAGGACAAAGATCTCTGGGCTGTCCTATGAAACAGTGGAGGGGAAAATTTTCTATAGGATCGTAACAGGCCTTGGCCTAATACTTGGAAGGAAGAAGAAGAAGAAGAAGAAGATAACCCTCACAACCTGAAATCTGCACTGCATCCCGCCTCACAATACTTCAGTCTTATTTAAACAGAGTATCATCTGCTCTGTATAGTGGGTTGCCATTACTGGATTCTGGCTTTGATTTCTGTGTCTTGAAGTTAAAAATTGCAGATAACTTTTTGGACATGGCCTTAGTATATAACAACGCTTCTTTGGGAGAAACTTTTAAGATAGGTTTCGATAAGCAATGGTTGTCAGTTCCCTTGTGAATAAATTTTTCTTGGGTAGAGAGAGCGCAAGCACGTAAAATGGGTTTGGATCCTAGTTCAGGGTAAAATTACCCATTTTTTTATTGTTTTATAAAGGAATGCATGTCTCACCTGATATCCTGCTGTTAAGTCTGGATTGAAAGTGAGTCTCTCTCCAATCTCAATCGTTTTAGGTTTGATGAAGTCTCGAGTGGCTGCTGTGATTTTGTCAGGTGCATAGTGGAACTTAAGTTGTATCTGATTATCCTCTATTGCAAAAGTCTTGCGAGCTATGTCTTTATCTGCTTCTTTATCAGGATTTCGAGTATTTCTCAACAAGTTTCTAAATATAAACAGAAACACACTAATCTGGGTTATGATAAAATTTCTAAGCTTTTTATAAGTGAACAGCTTTGAAAACTCCGTAATGTAGTCATCACCTATACCAATGAGCTAAGTTTCACTTGTTATGTAAACAAACCAGATGTATAAATGCATTTTCATTGGTCGAATAATGGTCTGTGTAAGAAAACATAGTTTATTCTATAACTCTTGAATTAAAGGAAATAAAATAAAACATATATGTATTATATCTAGCACATTAAGTAAGTTTTGTATATCTGGGGACCCAAATTAACAACACTAATGAATTTTTTTTTATTTTAAAATACAATAGCAAGTAACATTAAGAGGTTTGTTTAATAATTAAAACATTTTGTCTATTAATTCTTACATCTTATAGTTCTTTTTGTCAAAGATATGTTTCAGGGCTTCTGTAATCACTGACGATGGGGCTAAGAAGCCCTGAAACATATGTTAGACAAAAACAACTATAAGAGGTAAGAATGAATAGACAAAATGTTTTAACACTATGAACGCATTAGACCATAAAAGTTGTTCTCTGCTGAGAAAGTTGTATCCAAATATGTTTTCGCGTACTCAAAAATCTGTTCATGCGATAATAATTGTTGAAATTCCTAAGCTAGCTGGCAAGGTGACTTAGGAGAGAAACGAATCGTGAGAATCCCAATGGGAACCGATGTACTTTGAAACCTTGCTGCTTTATCCAAGATGTCAGACCTTGAAGACTTCGATCTTGTTTTCGGTATACGCGGAGAAGAGGAATTTGACAGAGTCTACCAAAGAATTCAACTGGAAGAACAGGAGAATCAGCGTAATATTGTGTTGTGCGATGCAGATGTCACTGTATACGGTATTATTTGCGGGATGCAAGCGTAAATGCATTCCTCTAGCAGACGTAAATAACAGAAGTGGTTTTATCGCTGAAAATTTTGGGTAATTTCTTGCCAATATTATGAAAATGACGACTTTCATGCATGACCAGTTAGTGGGTAGCTAATTCGATCTTTGCACTTGCTCATGGTGAGTCAGCTCACCAGTGATTGGAAGTAATTTGAGTAGAGACTAATGTATTTGCATGCGGCCCTAATGAAACTAAAGAGGAAATAAGTAAGAATTCAAAATGCCAATAAATATTACTATGGAATGATAAAATATTTTAAATCAAAATATCTCACTTTTAACACAAAAATCAGATTATATAAGATATTAATAAAGCCTGTGCATGTATGGAAGTGACACTTGGGTCTTAACTGAGAATATCATTGCTCAGCTTGGAATTTTTTAAAGAAAAATTGTTACTTGTTTACACACAATGCATAGGAATGACAATGAATACTGTAACTACCAATTGATCGCTCCTTTTACCCTTGTGTTAATGACTGAGCCAAAGCCCAAATGTACTGGTACAAAGCTGGCAACAGAAGCTTGAATTTACAACATTGCCAGATTTAAAAATGGTGTAGGCACACTTCTGTCTTTTGCACTGCTTCTTAGCAAAAATATAAAGCAAATATTTTTTCCCCAATTCTTCTTCTTATTCCTTTCATGTGATAGACCTAGTTGTCTGTTGTTACGGTCTCAATCCAGCGTTTGAAGGGTCTGCTCAAAGATCTCTTGCTTGGTGGCTGGTAATTTAAGATTTGACGTGGTATTCTTGTTCTGCTCATTCTTCTTACATGAGATTTCCAGTTGTTTCTGTATTTTTATACATATTCCATGACTGATTCTGTTTGTAATTCTTTGAGAATCTCAGAATTCCTTTTATTGTTTGTTCTTGAGTAACCTGCAGTACGTCTCATAAATTTCATTTCCCCAATTTATTATCACAAAACTTGGATATGGCCTATGCATATGTAAATACGGTAGATGTCTCATTGAGTAGATGTCACTCATTGTCATCTATAAGTAAATAAGTGTAACTAAATTAGCTTGGTTAACAAACTCCTGCATGGGACATATGTGTCCCCATGTGGGACATATGAGGTATATACATATATGTATGATGTTCCTTACCAATACAATTCTTTTTGGTCCTTCTTCTGCAGCTAAACCCCTTTTTTGATAATCCACTCTGCGATAGAAGAGGAAGTCCTCACGATCTTTGAAATGTTCTGTGAGATAAAGAGGATGCATTTCTAGTTTCTGTAATCCATCAAGACGAGCCATATGGAAAAATTCCATTGTTCGTTCAGCTTCCACACCAAGACTGTATTCATAGTAGTAATGCTCTGTGAATAGAAAATGTTATAAGACAAAATGTAATGTTATTTTTAGGGGCTTTTCCTCACTTTTAAGATAAATTACAAGAAACTTTAATGTTCAAATAATCTTCAGATAGCATGTAGCTATCATAAGTATCATAAGTAATGCCACGAGTGATTTCCAAATTATCGATAAATTCATGACTCACACAGTGGCATTTGTTAGGACTATTTAACGAATAAAATTAAGCTGTTTACTCACAAATCATTATTTAACTATAGTTATTTTAAAATATTTATATATTTACGGTAAATGGCGATGTTTGAAAACAAATGAGAAACGATTGGTACGCTTCATTTGCTTTTTTTGTTCGTCACTGCAACCAGATCATATTATATATTGCCGAAGGAACGCAATATTGTAAGAATGCACTCTAGTGGAGAAAAAATGAAACACATCAAACTGTATATTAATTCATTTCTGATGTCCTATGATGTACATATGACAATTATATTTTTCTGGGAAAAAATACATTTAAGAAAGTGCAGAAAGTGGTTTCTTTTTTTGGTGATATAATCAATTGCTACAAATATTTTTATATTAACTCCCGTATGCACTATGTGTTGACATTCACGCACTATACATATATACAATCCGGTAGCCGTATTTCTTAGTGGGTCAGTCACTGCAAAATAATGCTATGACCTATTCAGAATGTTAAAAAGGAGGTGCTTTCTTTATTATGATAAACTTTAGTTGGTAAATTCTAGGCGAAACATGACAGTGATTGGTTGTACATCAAAAATCATTGTAACGTGATTGGTCATTGACTCCCATTTGGGGCATGAGTTAAATAGTCCATATCATCAAACCCTTTCCTTATACCTGGCTAAAATTATAAATGTCCATGAATTAGAAAATTACCTATCATATATGTTTTAGCTTTTCAAGGGTATGAGCAACTATGTAAAAATTCCATTAGAGAATAAAACTATAAAATGGATGAACAATTTTAATTATCTGGGATACAATATGTCGTATAGAAAAATTGATGATATTGGAAACAAAATTAATTTAATTATCTGTGCGGCACCATAAAACTGAAGTCTCAAGGGAACTAGAAAAGAGACATTTTTAAAATTTTATAAATGGCATAAAATATATTTTTAAGGTATCAGAGATAAGTTTTAGTTTAAAAAATATGTATTGTTGCCCAAAGGCAATGATTATAAAAAAAAATTACAGTAATTTGAATGGTTGAAAACTATAATGGTATAAGTTGTGTTTACATTATTCAGAAAAAATAGTATATTACAATGCGAGATTGGGAAGTGGTTTTTACAGAAGTGAGGATATGATTAAAAACCGAGCAATAGCAAGGTTTTTAATTTCTGAGATTCTATAAAACACTTCACAAACATGCGTTGATTAGTATTTTTTGCACGATGGTGTTTTCAAAATAATAAATAATAGTAAAATACTAACATCTTTAAATTTGAAGAGAAAAATTTTCACCTAGACCGGGACTCGAACCCGGGACCTTGGCTTTCCGGGCCAAGTGCTCTACCAACTGAGCTACCGAGGCGAGTTACGATCTAGACGCAAATTTTTCTCTTATATACGTTGTAATTCCCTATCGCCAAAATGCTTTTGAAACCATTGTTTCTATCTTTGCAAATGGCGGCTTCTTAGTTTCATTGAGAAATGTTAAATTAATAATAAAAACATCACTAACATCTTTGTTGGAAATATTTGTGTTCATTATAAACAACTCACTGAAGTTAGCAGCCTGGTCAATGTATATATGCTAAATGTTGAAAATAATTTAGGTGAGACTACAGCAGGCCATGACAGCAATCAGGCACAAAATAGCAGAAAGTATGAATTTATTCTTTTATGTTGTTTCAAATAAAGTTCAATTCATTTAAAGTGCAGTGATTTGTTTCTTATAATGTATATTAAAACTACCTTTTGGATATATTTTTGTATATATATTGTACGTAGTATACATAAAGGGCAGTGTTTTTTACTTCCTGCTCTAGGTAGGTAATTTGTAATATTAGAGAATAGTTATTTACTATTTATAGGTTTCATCGAATGGAAGATCACAGAATACCCAAACTAATGTTAAGATATCAACCTGCAGGGAAGAAGAAGACCAGGACGTCCACTCAAAAGACTTCTGGATGGTGTTTCTCTTGAGGCCGAAACAGGTCAACAAATGGCCTAAATTCGTGAATGTACTATGATGATGATGATGAGGTTGGCAACCCCAAAATTTAGGAAAATGAACTTTGAATCATGGTTGCCATTCCTATAAGTACGACAGAATGCACTATCATGCAAAAAATTAATTTAGGGATTTACTGTAGGTTTAAAACCAATGAAAATAATTCTTTATTTAATTCAATGCCACCACATTGTTATTTCGACATTCAGGTATTCTCTCCTGGCACTGGCATTATTCTAACCTACTTCTGAGGTTGGGGTGCCTGGAAGGCGGAGTTAACAGCCCGATTATGTATGATAGGTAATGATGCGCCAGGAGAGGCCTTAATCTTAAAATTAATTAATATGTTAATGATGGCTAGATGATGTTTGGGGACCATTTGGGCCATAAAGTTTCCTGATATTTCTCTTACAGGTGAGGAAAACACCGAAAAAAACATCACCCAGGAAACTTGTCCCAACCGGGGATCGAACCCAGGCGCACTGCATGACAAGGCAGTATGCTACCTCATGACCACAGCAGTGGACTGAAAACAATTGTATCTTCCATCACCAGACAGCTGTAGTTGACAGCATATACTTGCATCTCTCTGACAATCAAAAGTAGTACCCAATAACATGCGGTAACTGCACTTAACTTCATTTTCACAATAATGTCATATACCATTATATTTCGAAATGAGACACGTCAACACTAGGTTGGCAGTCCACAGATTCCACCACCTGATACGCAAGAACACAAAATTCCATGAACCAAATATAGACTGTAAATGTATGGTATGTGAACAAACATGTGACCGATATCACATTGAGCTATGCACAGAAAGAACAAAGACAATTTGTGAATATGCAAAAATGTAAATTTAAAATGTATACTTACTTACTTACTTACTCACTGGCACTATCGAACTCGTAGATTCATGGCCGCGTGGACATAAGCTCTCCATACATCCCTATCCTGAGTTCAATGTTTTCCAATCATCCCCGGTACAATCTACTTCCCTCAAATCATAGTTAATGTTATTCTCCCACCTCATTCTTGGTCTACCAACTGGGCATTTTCCCTCTGGCTTTCCTACAAGAAGCTTCCATGCAAGTCTTTCATTCCCCATACGTGCAACATGTCCTGCCCATCGCAACCCATACGTGCAACATGTCCTGCCCATCGCAATCTACGAGACTTAACTGTTCTTATTATATCTGACTTCCTATAAAGACCATGTAGTTCATTGTTATGTAGTCTTCTCCATTCACCTGTTTGTTCATCTCTCTTTGCACTTAACTTAATTTAACAATAATGTCACATATACCATTATAGTTTTCTCCCATTCATTTATTATATATAGAAACTACACCTTTTAGACAATCTTCTCGTCCTCGTTTAAATATTTCTAGAATAGAATACTCCATTAAGTTTCTTCTGATTTCAGTAAGACAGTCAGCTCTGTTGCTATAATACTCGTACACCCATTCAGGTGTCTCCCACTCATAATCTGCATAAGTAGTGATTCTAGTAATGAGCCCATCCTCCTGTACATATGGTGCAAAGTGCTCTAGTTTAGCCTTCTTATACAGAATTGTTTTCTGACCTTTAGGAAAACGATTCTCATACTCTGAAAAGAGAGAAGAATTAAACTATACACAATTTCAATACAATACAAGTAGCATGTAAATACAGTACTTTTCATTCGATCTTTGGATTATATCAAAAGGTTGTGTAGGCCAGTCATAGTCAACCTGGTCCCTACCACCCTCTAGTGGGCATTCCAGCTTTCGTGGTAGGCAGTAAGGGTTTTAAAAACATTTATATTAGGTAAATAAATAAGAAGAATCTGGTACATCTTACCTCATAAATGTTTGAGTTTCATTTGACAAATTTCGATATGTTGTCATACCATAGTCAGCTTACCCAGCTTGGTATGGACAATATAGGGCTATTCAAAAAGAAGGAACAGACTTCAAACATTTATTTATTCCAAACTACAAAAAATAGAAACACAATTCCAACGTTCCTAGAAAGAGAAAAGTTTGAAGTTTCCGATCATGGCCACATTGGCGCTATTGCTTGAAGTTGCGATCATCGTTGAATTGGCACTGTTAGATTGGAAGAGGAGGAGCAGAAGATCAACTTCATCACCGGTGGCCTCCCAAGTCACCAGACCTAACCCCGTGTGATTTTTATCTATGGGGTTACGTAAAAGACTGTGTTTTTATCCCCCCTATGCCTGACACTCTTGAAAATCTGCAACATTGAACTGTTGAAGCTCTGAATTCGATAACTAGAGACCAGCTGATTCATGTGAGGCAAGAAATGAGCAAACATTTTGGTATTTATCGTGTAACACATGGTGCTCATATTGAATGCATAAAATAGTTAAATTTGAACCTTTCTCTTTTCAGGAATGTTATAATTGTGTTTATATTTTTTTGTAGTTTGGAAAAAATAAATGTTTGAAGTCTGTTCCTTCTTTTTAAATAGCCTTGTGTATCGAAACATGTCAAATGAAACACAAATATTTATAAGGTAAGATGTACCAGATTCAACTTATTTATTAAGAAGAACCTCATAATATCACACTGTATTTAATAAATAGGATCTTTTTGGTGATAAACTTGTATTACGCAAAGTCAATAAAAACCTAAATCACCAATTTAAAAAGTTAAAAGAGTCAACGCGTTTCAGTAGCGATGCTACCATTATCAAGACTTAATACTGACTAAGCAATCCTTTCTTTGCAAACCTTTAATGACTTTTCAATATTGAGCCTTAATATTGGTAGTATCACTACTGAAACACATTGACTCTTTTAACTTTTTAAATTGGTGATTTGGGTTTTTATTGACTTTATGTAATACTCATAATTTTACTTCCTATTGTAATTTATTAATTTTCATTAGGTTTTCATAAAATTCCCCATGACAATTTAAATTTCAGAAAATATACTATAAATGTAATTTCATTAGACTTCACGCTTTTATGATACCTATGTAAAGTATAAATAAAAAGCTAGATTTAACTACAGTATGCTGTTTTATAAAGATTTATTCTGCCAAACTTAGCACAATTATTATTATTATTATTATTATTATTATTATTATTATTATTATTATTATATACAGTCCATATGGAGTTGCCAGTCTCCCATTGGGCGCCTCCCCAGGTGGCAGATAGGGGAATGCTCACCAGATATGGCGGGTACTGGGGAAATAAAATACCTAGGGCAGACCAAAACTAGCGCTGCTGCCTTGCAGTAAGATACTGGACTATCAAAGGCTAGAGGAAGAAAACCTTGAACAAAAATTACCCGTCCCCCAGGTTGGGGGTTGATGCATCGGGCCAGCTTCTCGTTCATCATAAAAAGAAAAAAATGCTAAAAAACCAAACTTCATGCCTCGTATGGTCCTAAAGTCTGGCAAATTCCTACCAGGGAAATGAAAAGAGTTTTAAGTATAGAAATGGATGTCTTAAGAAGATCAGCTGGAAAATCTAGAATGGAGAGAATATGAAATAAAGAAATAAGGGAAATTATGGGTGTACAAGAGGAGCCGGACATCATAGACATTATAGAAAAGAAAAGATTACAGTGGTATGGCTATGTCAAAAGAATGCCAGAGCAAAGATTGCCTAAAATAGTTATGGAATGGATCCCAATGGAAAGGAGGAAGAGAGGAAGACCGAAGAAAACTTGGATAGAAGGGGTACAAGCAGCTATGAATATCAGAGGATTGGAGGAAGATCAATGGATGGACAGAGAGGAATGGCATTTGGTTTCCGGAAGACGGCGGCAACTGCCATGATACCGGATGATGATGATGATTATATACAGCTTGCTGCAACTCTGCTTTATAAAGTAAAGTTACTTCCCTACATTATAAATCATGTTATAATTATTACTGTAGTTCTATGTAAAGTTAGAAAATATTACTACTAACAGAGGTACAAAAGAGGATGGTAGTACAATAGGTTATTTTTATTTTTATGATAAAAAATTTCAAGGTAGGTTTTGGCATGCAATGCTTGACAGTTCCCTTGTTAGTTGTTAAGGAAGAACTAGATCGCACTATATTACAGATGATGCTGTAATTGAAAATATATGTATATTATGTACCTGAATTAGAAATATCCAACTTTGTCACCCAAGATGCTGGCATATCGAGATGTTTTTCCATTAAGATGATATCTACAGATGATTCCTCATCTTCTGTAAAATTTGATTTTCTGGAGAACCATGGCTCTCCTGCGAGGAGGTGCTCCCAGCATGTCAGGTCAGTTAGGTCAAACCTCAAATCCTTGATAAAACATAAATAATATTTTAATTTTCTATTTCTTTCTGGTTGTCAGTGGAGAATACAATACAACAATGAATTGTACGACAAATACAATGAACCTGACCTTGTCACTTTTATTAAATTAAAGAAATTGGGATGGGCTAGCCATGTACAAAACCTCTCAACAGACCAAGCAACAAAAAAAGGTGCTTACAGCAAGTTTTATGGGGAATAGACGAGTTGGAAGACTGAAAATACGATGTGAGGATGGTATTAAGGAATATGCTGCAAACCTACATATGAAAAGGCTGACAATGGAACATTTGGTATCATGAACTATAATATTTAACAAAAAGATATTATTTTCAACAATTTTGAATAAACTTATTGGTAATTTTACAATTAGACATAGAAATTGAGACGCTTAGAATAATAATGGCAGATCCCAACTGACACTGAATTTTGAAATAGAAGTATGACCGTGCACAGCTGCAATCTACCTTTCATGTGATGAAGTATCAAACTAATTGGGGTATGCCAAAGCTCTTATTTTCCACCTTTAAAATCTATCCGTAGTGAAAACAAACACATTCTCAGCGTAAAAATGACATATCCCAACTATGAGTGCTTTACTTTGTGTCCGCTACATGTTCATCGAGTTGTAGGAAAATAGGTAAAAGTTCACATGTTTCATTGTTTTAAGTTAGAGCAGAAGAACAGTGAACATAGAAAGATAAAGAAAGCTAAATACAATGACTTGATGAAATGATTGAAATATGTACCACCCATCTACCATGATTTTTATAAGTCTTCTTCATGATGGTGTTGATGATGATGAAAAATGTGAAGATTTGGAATAGAGCTGGATTAGGTATTTCAAGATGATAAATGAAGGAAAAGTCAATTTTACACCATTTTTTTCTGTCTTGTATACTTTTTATTCTAATAAACAACACAAAATCAGGAAAACTAATAATCACAATGGTTCAAGAATTTGCACATAGACTTGAAATCCCTTAATTTAAATACCCAGAAAATATCAAGTCATAATGTTAACTACTTTCCACATTTTGGAAAAAAACAGAAAATTGCATTTATCATAAGTAATGCCACGAGTGATTTCCAAATTATTGATAAATTCACGACTCACGAAGTAAGGAGTGAATTTATCTAGAGAATTTGGAAATCAAGAGTGGCATTTGTTAGGACTATTTAACGAATAAAATTAAGCTGTTTACTCACAAATCATTATTTAACTACAGTTATTTTAAAATATTTATATATTTAATGTAAATGGCGATGTTTGAAAACAAATGAGAAACGATAGGTACGCTTCATCTGCTTCTTTTGTTTATCACTGCAACCAGATCATACTATTTATTGTCAAAGGAATAATGCTCTCTAGTGGAGAAAAAATGAAACACATCAAACTGTTAAATCTGATTTCTGATGTCATATGATGTAAATATGACAATTATATTTTTCTGGATTGTTACCTGGGAAAAAATACATTTAAGAAAGTGCAAATAATGGTTTCTTTTTTTGGTGGTATAATCAATTGCTACAAATGTGTTTATATTAACTCCTGCATGCGGCATGTGTTGACATTCATTCATTATATATACAATCTGGTAGCCGTATTGCTTACAGGCTCAGTCACTGCAAAATAATGGTCAGACCTGTTCAGGAGCTTTCTTTAATATGGTAATTATAACACTGATAAATATTTCGTGAAACACGACTCTGATTGGTTGTAAAACAGAAATCACTGAAACGTGATTGGTCATTGACTCCCATTTGAGGCATGAGTTAAATAGTCTCAAAATGAACTTTGGTTGGGATCTGCCGTTATTATTCTAAGCACCTCAATTATATATATTAAATTCATATCATCAGTACTTGTTTAATTATAGAGCTAAGTAAAAAATAAATAAATAAACACTTTTAAGGGCACATAATTGCACAATGTTATGCATCAACCAGCTAAGCACGATTTTAAAAAAAATTAAGATTTGGATGCCATATGTTGCACTGGCTCGTGGAGTAAGTATGCACACTTTTAGCACCAAATCTTTAAATATAGCCTTATTATCAAAGAAAAATGTAATGCCATTAGTCCTATCAGAGATTCTATGTTTTGCAACAAATGGCCATGAAATCAGATCTTCATAAATGATAATCTAAATTTTGCATCTTGCAGTATTATTAGTTTGAGGCTACAATAAATAGCAAAGAATGGCTTAAACTTCATCATCATCTTCACAGTATGGGCCTATTGGCCCATTCTGCTCCCCCACTGCACAATATGCTACAGGTCATCCTTGCAACATTGTTTCGGTCTTCCTACATTTCTTCGGCCTTCAGGTCTACAATAAAGTATCTGTTTTGATAAAAGATTATTTGACATTCTTTGTATAAGTTAAAGCCATTTATATTTATTTCTGTATATTCTCTCATGTCCTGTGCCGTAGCCGAGCGGTTAAGGTAGGAAGCCTTGGTGCAGAGCTACGGGACTTGCACTGGGTCGAGTCTCCATGGGGGAAGAAATTTTCTCATGGTATTTCGGCCAGTATGGGACTGGTGCCCACCCAGCATCGTGAGACAATTGGGTAGCTACAATAAGTAGCGGCTCCAGGTTGAGGAACCAGCTATAACGGCTGGGGGACTCGACATGCTAACCACATGTCACCCCTACACTGGCTGTTGATCATCTACCTCTGTGATTGACACATGTGGATGTGAAGGGCCAGCAGCCGGCTGGTAAAAGGGCAACCGCTGAAAAGTGGAAAGACCCTCAATCGGATTGGATATTCTCTCATCTATATTATATACTTGTAACTCATCTCTGATATCTTGACTTCTCTTTTGATCTCTTAATGACATACCTGCAACAGATCTCAGAAATCTCATTTCTGTTGTCTCAATGTTATGTTTATAAGAGATCATTAAAGGCTAAGTCTCAATGTTCAAACTTTAAACATATTTTTCTCAAAACTTACATAACGATGCACATCCAGTTGATGCATAACATGTCCAATTGTGAAATTGAATGGGGAAAAAAGAACATATTTCTAAACTGTGCATTTTTCTAAGTTCTGCACAAGAGATTAATCTATACACCAATCAGTAAATCTTAATGGCTCTACAGCTGGACTCAGACCCTAGCCTCCTTCTCCATTTTTCCCTGTTCATATCCACCGTAGAATAATAAACATAAAAATATGAAGCTATACAAGCTATAAAAATATATTAAAATATCAATAAAATATCTTCTTAAACAAGAAGCTGTTAGAATGTGTGTAGAACAAAGGTTCTCAACTTCAAGCTTATGGGATTTATCCATAGAAATGCCTTATATAATGGGAATGGACAGTTAATGACAAATGAGGGAAATTTTAAAGAAGTGGCTGAATTCAAATACCTAGGAACAATAATTATAATCAGGAATGAGATGCACAAAGAAATTAAACATAGGCTCAATTCTGGAAATGCGTGCTATTATGCATTACAGGGATTCTTGTCATCCAAACTTATCTCAAAAAACATTAAACTGAAAATATATAAAACTATTATTCTACCAGTTATATTATATGGATGTGAAACTTGGACTATTACTTTAAGGGAGAAGAAAATATAATGAATATTTGAGAATAAAGTTCTTAGAAAAATGTTTGGACCAAAGAGAGATAAAAAGAAGGGAATGAAAAGACTGCATAACTGTGAACTACATGATCTTTATAGGAAACTGGAAATTATAACTATGAACTGGATTAGTTAATTGAGGTTTGAGACCATAGGAGGGCCTTAATGAATATGTAATTTGAAAACTTACACTTCCATAAGGTATATAGTTAGTTAACACAAAGTTGATACTTGATTCTCAGGTTTTTGACTAAAGCATTCTGTAAAACATCATCATCATCATCATCACTCCAGGGATTAGGCAATTGCCCATTCCGACTTCATAATGCATCAGCCCAACGTCTTCTAGGTCTTCCAACATCACGTCTTCCTCTTGCTTGATAATTTCTTGCTAACAATGGATATCTCTCCTTACTCATTCCATCCATATGATCAATCCATTTCTGTCTGTAATTCATGACCTTATCCAATAAAGGCTGTACTTTTAATTCTTCTCTTATATCCTCATTTCTTATTCTATCAAGTCTTGTACATCCTTTAACTTGTCTTAGGAACCTCATCTCCGCCGTCTGTATTCTATCCTTCTGTTTTTTCATTGGTGCCTAAGTTTCACATCCATGCAATATTGTGGGAACTGCCATAACATTATACATTTTTATCTTGGTTTCTTTTCTAATTTTATTTTTGAATGTTCTCTGTATTGTTCCACACACTGTCTGAAATTTATTTATTTTGGAGTCAATATCTCTTTCCACATTGTGGCCAACATCACAGCCCAAATATTTGAAACTAGACACCTGTTCTATACTTTGATTTTCTAAAAGAATTTTGGATCTCACTAGATCTCTTCCTCTAAAAGCCATGGTCTTCGTTTTCCTTACAGAAATCTTTAGATCATATAATTTATATAATTCCCCTTATGTTCCAATTTCCTAATTTCAAAATGTCCTTTATTCCAAATCGTATCCTTTTATCTTGCTTGGGTCGGTTCCTTTTATGACAATCTGGCTGATTTCCATGAAGCTTCTCATTAAGATAAATGTCTCCTGGAAGCATTACGAGCGCTTTGCAGGACAAGGATAGTGGAAGGGCTGCTTCCTCTGAGCCTCCAAACATGCTCCTCTGGGTATCCACCCCCCAAGAGAGGGCTGCTTCTTCCGCTCTTCAAGCCCTACAAGTTTAGCTGTGCTATTCCTTGTCACCCTGTTGACCGTTGAAGACTTGACAAAGATGTGGCCGCCCAATATGGATACAGACGCCATTCCTTCGTTGTGAGCTACACTTAGTTCCCCTCATCTCTTACCCACCAGCAAGATTAACCTAAGTCAATCTTCCCCAGTAGGGTCGTCTGGTTCATCGGGTACTAAGCCCCCCCACCACATCAAGGTGATAGCTCCTGGGGGGGGTCTGTAAAACAAATAATATAAATATCTAATTAAATGAAGTACCTTGCAGCCTTCTTTACAATCCTGCACATTGACCCAGTAGTTAGTATGGTTCCACAAACTCTCCAGCCCCAGGTAACTTGGACAACTTAAGTTGTATTTGTTACCAGTCAGTGGATCAATGAAGAACGGTTCCTCTATGTCCATGCTAGTAGGTAACACAACAACCCAACTATGTATTCTCGTGCCATACAACTCATCTGGAGCGGGTTTTTCAAACTCCTAACAACAATAAAAATATTAATAGTATTACCAAACTTGAAAAGCAAGTTAATATACAGGGTGATTCACAATAAGAATTACAAACTTCTAGGGGGTTATAGAGGGGACTTAGTAGATAAAGTTTTGATAGGGAACCGATATCCAGAAACATACCATTTTGATGTAAAGTAAGTTTGAAGATCGAAACACAACGGGCTGATATCACGTGTCTTGTCTTTCAGAATAAATATTACAGACTTTTAGGGTTGTATTACAAGTGTGGTTCCATGTGGCGACCCTATTGTTCGTTGCACAAAGTGTACCTGCGACACACATTTTCATACACATGCCCCACAAGACCTGGTGTGCTCAATAATTTCTGCTGTCGTCAGAATTCGTGCAAGAAGATCTTCCTCCAACTCGATCCGTGTAGTGATCTACATTCTAAAAAAATCCGTTGACCCCGGTTTGAATCCGCAACGTTTGAGACCAAGGCAAGGAATGTAATCACTAATCCACAGTGGTCAAAAAATAATAATTAATTCATGGAGAAGTTGCATTTGGCTATGTGTTGAAGCCAAAGTAACCTGATGCTACATGAGTTTTATATGTAAATACAATATACTGAGTTTTGTTGTGAAACATAAAAAAAAATGGCCACTAGAGGATTTTTAAATTTTCACTTCAGGTGGATTCTTACACCTAATGGTTTTAGAGAGTCAATTGTGAATCTAAACCGTCAAGGAACCCAATCAGACACACAAAAAAATTATATATATATATATATATATATATATCCCCACCGTCAGTATCTCTACCTTGACATGGTGGTGGGCTGCATGAGCTATACAGGTGGTAGTGTAACTACCAACAGGGCCTCCCATGCCTGGCAGGTCATGGAAGAAGGTCCAGACTAAAAGAGATACCCATCGAAGAAGAAGGGCTAGTAACTCACTTCCAAGATGTAGTAGTAGTCGTCTAATGCCCATTAGCTTGGATGTGTTCCATTTGCTTTCTTGCTTCCCAATAGAGTCCTGCCAGTGTTCTTGTAGGTGACATCTTCAGAACCTCACAGCTAGCTAGATGATCTTTGTTCATGGTAGTGTTATTGTCTTGGCACAGGATACAATTTGGAGAGTTGAAGATTCCAATTTTATGGAGGTGTGCTGCCAGGTAGTCATGGCCTTGTTAACAGTCTGAATGTTGCTACTGCTTCGTGTCTTGGTTGTTCAGGTACACTTCCAAGATGTAAAATTATCAATTACTCAAAGAAACATTCATGAAGTAAGCCGGACACCCCGGACCTGTAGTGAATGAACACGCATCAAGCTGCCAGCTTTCATACGTAGAGGAAGAAGAAGAAGAAGAAGAAGAATATATAAATATATATTCAGTGATGTAGTTGGGATATTTTTTAAGTCTAGTTCCTTATGATTTACTGTAACAATATTGTCAGAACTATCTGTACATAGTTATTTTTTGTCAAAATGTATTAAAAAAATCTCGCTCTCTCACTTACCAAGATACAGTAAAAGTTGTATGTGCCTAAGAACTTCGTAATCGGCAAGGTAATCAATCTAGTGTACCTTACCGAGTGTTTATATTTGCTCAAATATTATACATAGGTAAGATAACTGTATGAAACTTACTTCAATTTCTAGTCTTTTTTCTTCTTCCTCCTGTCTAATCTTATCTTCTTTTTTCTGTATTTCCTTTTGTTCCATTTCCAACAGAAACTTGCTACGTAAATCGGGTGGTGCTTTTATCGCATATTTTGGAATTGTTTCGTCCTTAGCATCTTCTTCTTTCTGCAACAAAACCACATTATAATATAACAAGACAATTCATGACAGTTGAGGATTACTTACTTTTATAGATACTGAAGATCCATTGTCCATTCCCAAATTAATATGACATCTTATCTAAAGAACAGACAGACAAATGGAGAAGACTACATAACAATGAGCTACATGATCTTTATGGGGAACGAGATATAATAAGAACAGTTGAGTCTCGTAGACTGCGATGGGCTGGAATATGGCACGAATGGGGAATGAAAGAGAGGCTTGGAAACTCGTATGCCTTCTGCATAGTTCATCATCATCATCACCAACAATCACAGATTAACCCCATGTGGCTTGTACCGGTCTCATAGATTCTCATTCGAAAAGTTGAATCCATCTCTTTTTCGGTCTACCAACATTCCTGTCTCCTTTTGGTTTGTAATTAAGTGTAATATTTGGTATACATTCATCTTTCATTCTTTGAACATGTTCTTTCTAGTTTCTCTAGATTCTTTTATTTTATCTAAAAATTTTAAAATATTTGGCTCATTTATAATATCTTCACTTCTTCTTTTATCTACAAGTTTGCAGCTAGCTACACTTTTCAGAAATCTCATTTCAGCTGTTTCTATGATCTTCTATTCTCTTTTAGTCAAAACCAAAAAGTCACTACCATACAATAGTAAGGGGACTGCCACTGCTTTATAAAGTCACTGCATATTTAAAGTCTTTAAAATGTTTCAATATTTTTATGACTTTAAATATGAATGCAAATATAATAGGCTAAAGGAAGGACATAGACAACACTTCACAATACTACACAGAAAATGGAATCTAGCTAAGATAAACATACAGGGAATTACAATGTATATAGAGAAAGATTTGCGTTTAGATCGGTACTTGCTCAGGTAGCTCAGTTGGTAGAGCACTTGGTCTAGAGAACCAAGGGTCCCGGGTTCAAGTCCCGGTCTGAGCGTATAATTTTTCTCTTCAAATATACAGGAGGAGTTAAAGATTTTGAAGCAAGTTGACAACAGTTTGATTTTAAACAAGAATAGAATGGTGCTCAAGACAAAGGTAAAGGGTCTTCAGGTTCTGAAGACTCGAATCATCAATGCAGTGATGGCTTTTTCATTAGATATGTTTCAAAAGTCTTTTGGACTACAGAGATGGAAACAATGCTTTGAAATGGATGGTGGCAGTGATGAAAAGCGATGAACATGTGCATATAACATGACAGTAAGCAATACATGCAAATATCAAACTAAATTGAACTTATATAGGGGAAAAAATCATTATGAGGTTTAATATCCAGTCTTTAATTAAACCTGTTTCGAAGCCTGGGTAGCTTCATCTTCAGTATTTTCTTATGGACTGATGTTATGTCAGTCGGGAGAACTGCTTCTTCCTCCCTCTGTTGGTGGACCGATGAACTTCCAGATCAAATCAGAATCAGTGGGAATTTCGAAGTTCGTAAGTTTTCTTTTTTAATGTGGATTTTTTCCCAAACCATGAGTTCTTTTTGTTTTGCTACTTATTTAATTAGACTGGCTTTTGTATCAATTAGATGTTTTTCAGACCAAGTATGAGCAACTATTGATGACTTTTCCACTTCACCATTTTTTTACATTTCTAAGATGTTCTTTCAGTCTTGTTTTCAAATTTATTTTATGTTTTTCCTATGTAAATTTTGTCACAAACCCTGCATTTGACTTGATAAATTCCTGATTTGTTTTCTTCTTCGATTTTTTTTTTCATTTTTTGTTGGGTTTAATTATCCTATTTAGGCTGTATTCATTCTTTGGTGCCAAACTTACATTAAACTTTTCAAAAATGTTTTGAAACTGGTTTAATTAGAATACTGGATATGAGGTGAGGTATTAAACACTTTAATTTAATTATCATAAGTAATGCCAGGAGTGATTTCCAAATGATCAATAAATTCACGACTCACGAAGTGAGGAATGAATTTATCTAGAGAATTTGGAAATCAAGAGTGGCATTTGTTAGGACTATTTAACGAATAAAATTAAGCTGCTTATTCACAAATCATTATTTAACTATAGTTATTTTTAAATATTTATATATTTAATGTAAACGGCGATGTTTGAAAACAAATGAGAAACGATTGGTACGCTTCATTTGCTTCTTTTGTTCATGACTGCAACCAGATCATAATATTATTTATTGCCAAAGGACCGCAATGTTGTAAGAATGCACCCTAGTGGAGACATTTATAACCAACGACATAGGCATTAATTAATTTCTGATGTCCTATGATGTAAATATGTCAATTATATATTTCTGCAACGTAATTTTCTGGAAAATAATTCGTTTAAGAAAGTGCAAACAATGGTTTCTTTTTTTTGTGGTATAATCAATTGTTACAAATGTTTTTATATTATCTATCGCATCCGCGCTTTCTGCTGACATTCATGCACTATATATACAATCTGGTAGACATATTTCTTGGAGAGTCAGTCACTGCAAAATAATGCTATGACCTATTCAGGATGTTAAAAAGGAGGTGCTTTCTTTATTATGATAAACTTTAGTTGGTAAATTTTAGGCGAAACACGACTGTGATTGGTTGTAAATAAAAAATCATTGAAATGTGATTGGTCGTTGACTCCCATTTGGGGCATGAGTTAAATAGTCAAAGTAAGTCCATTATTTTTCTGAAATGGATCGAGATTTTGTGACCACCCTGTAGGCCTATTATTTTTAAGATAATGATATTTGTGTTATCGTATTTTGCGCTCCTATACGCTTGTTTTCGCAATAAAAGAATTTCAGTTCGGCTTCAGTGTTGTGAGTGAAAGAAAAAATTTGAATGTAGGAGTGCAGAGCACTATATCATAGATACTATATCAATTTCATTAAAATTGGGCTGATTTTGAGGCTCTTCTTGGCTGAAGCGATTCAATTATAGAGAAATGAATATGATTTCTTACCTTAGAGAAATCTGGAAGTATTGGACATACAACTCTGGTTTGGTTGAACTTACAGAATTCACGAGTAGCATAACCCATTACCACATACGCGTCGTATCCTGCTCCGATCAGAAAGGAGCACAACAGAGTACTATATTCGAATATGTTTCCTTTCTGGTTCTCCAGTACTGCAGTCGGAGAATATAGATGTTCAGGCTGAAATAAATACAGTAATTTTTGTTAAATTAATTGAAGTACACCTAAATATATATTTAGTCTCTCCTTTGTAAGAAGTTACTATACCAAATTAATTCAATTAAGCTTATTTGCCTTAAGATGTCATGAATGGTCAATACTAATAAAATTCATTTTTAAAACCGTTGAGGTGGAGAGTCATAAAATAAAATCATTTAAAATATACCTTCTTAGGTAAGATCCGTCGTCCTCAACTTATATAATATGTATTCTTTATGCCTGTAAGCCTTTCAGAACATCCGTTCCATCTTCAGCAGGTCTTTGTTTGCTACAATATCTAGTATGATGGTATATGCTGCTGATCGTAATGTGGTGTTGTGGTGAGTCACAACAACATACTAGATATTGTAGCGAACAAAGACCTGCTGAAGATGGAACGGATGTTCTGAAAGGTTTACAGGCGTAAAGAATACATATTTGTAAGTTGAGGATGACGGATCTTACTTAAGAAGGTATATTTTAACTTATTTTATGTCATGAATGGTACCAAATCAGACATCTAGTAGGCAACTAATGTATTATTAAGTTGATGAGAGCTATAAATTTTGCTTAGAGGTATCTTTATTCAGGCTTAAGGTTCTTTTATGAGCATGAAAATCTTCAGACACGAGGGCACAGTTTAAGTCCCTCTCGGAGGACTTGCTCCTTGGATTTTTCTATCCTAAAAAATCCGTCGACCCCGGTCTGGTTTGAACTCGCGACCCTCGGGACAAGAGGCAAGTAACCACTAGTTCACGCGAAGAAGGCTAAATATAATTTTAAATTCAGTTTTGTTGCATTGAAATACTGTCAAGGGAACTGCCAACCATTGCACACCGAAACCTACCTTGACATTTTTCCCAGAGAAGCGTTGTCATGTACCAACACCGTGTCAAAAAAAAATCTGCCGTATTTAACTGCAAGGCACAAAAATCGAAGCCATAATCCAGCAATGGCAACCCACTGTATGCAGCAGATGAATTCCCTGCTTGAGTAAGAGCGGAGTGGAGTGAGGCGGGACGGGGTGCGGACGGCAAGTAGTGAGGGTTATCCAGTCTACCGATTTAGAAGTTGTATTACTTCCCTATAGTTTAAATGAGAGGTTTGGAGCTGAATTTCTGTGCCTTGCAGTTAAAAATGGCAGATGTTTTTTGGACACGGCCTTTAGGAAATGAATACTTAAGATATCCATTTATCTATGATAGGCCTATATTCGGAAAGTAGGCCGTCTTCCCAGCTATGCCACTATCCAAATAGTACTATACCCAAGATTTTCCAATAAAAATGAAAGCATTTCTATTGTGTCTAATTCAGGTACATTTTAAACTTCCACCGGCTACGTACTATAGATTCCATGCCTCTCTTTCATTCCCTATTCGTGCCACATGTATTTGTATTGCAGTCTACGGGATTCAACGATTCTTATTTCATCTACTTTCCCATAAAGACCATGAAATTAGCTGTTATGCAGTTTCTCCATTCACTTGTCTTTTCGTCTGCCTTTGTTTCGATTTTTTCCCTAAGAGCTTTATTCTCAAATACTTGTTATATTTTCTCCTCCCTTAAAGTATGAATCTATGTTTCGCATCCATATAATATAACTGGGCGATGACACATGGCGTATACGAATGAACTCTGAATTAAATAATCTAATACGAAATAAAAATGTAATAAACCACATTAAAGCTCAAAGACTGCGCTGGTTTGGACATATAAATAGAATGCAGGAAGACAAGCTTGTAAGAAGAATATACAAATGGAAACCAATGTGCACCAGAACAGCTGGACGCCCAAAAAACAGATGGCAGGATGATGTTATAAAAGATATATTAGAAATGAAAATTGGAAATTGGCCAGTCTGTATCCAGAATACATCCAGGTGGAGAAAAATTGTTGAGGAGGCCAAAACTTCAATGAGGTTGTAGTCGCCTGCTAAAGAAGATAATATAACTGGGAGAGTAATAGTTTTATATATTTTCAGTATAACATTTTTTGAGAGAAATTGAGCTCCTGTAATGCATAATAAGAGGCATCTTCAGAATTCACTTTATGCTTAATCTCTTTGTGCACCTCATTTCTGTTTGTAATTATTGTTCCTAGGTATTTGAATTCAACCACTTCTTCAAAATTTCTCTCATTTATCTTAACTGTCCATTTCAATTATATAATATATTTCTATGTGTGACTATACATTTAGTTTTATTGAGAGAAATTGAGCCCCTGTAATGCATAATAACACGCATTTTTACAATTCACTTTATGTTTAACTCTTTGTGCACCTCACTTCTGTAACGTAATTATTGTTCCTAGGTATTTGAATTCAACCAATTCCTCAAAATTTCCCTCAATCGTCATTAACTGTCCATTTCCATTATATAATGTATTTCTATGTGTGACTATACATTTAGTTTTTTTTATGTTTACTTCCAGCCCCAAATTCTTAGTGTTACTCTATAGAGTATGCATGTTGATTCCATTCGGTTCTCCGGGCAGGGACTACTTCAGGGAATCCAATGCAAAGGTTCGAACACAAGATAACGATATAAATCGTGCTAGATATGAAGTTTCTTTCACGTTTTGTATCCCTTGTAAGACTGACAATTCGTCTTAGGTTCCTATTTATAACAACTTTTAGCATGTTTTCTTTCCCTTAATCCAAGCCTAAGTTGTTATGTATACAGAGAATTCCACAGGTAAATTACACTGGTCAACATGATTTTTGTCTCATGAGTACCAATAGTTGTACGTATTGCAGTTTTTTTATCGTGTTTTCAAATATGTATTCGGAATTTCTCCATCACCCACAGTTTTTTTATTTCAATTTCAATTAATGCATTTAAATAATTATTTTTTTAATAAACGTCTTTTCGTCCATTTGTCCATTGTAAAGTAAGACCAAATGAGATAACTCAGGAGATTTCAGCTATGGAAAAGAGATATCAAGGCAAATTATTGTTGCGCCATCAAGAGGGATGCTCCACAGGCGAAATATAGCAGAAAATCGTCATTTCTTACTTTCTAGGTGAGTCCGAATGTTCGAATATTGTGTAGTTACGAATGTAGAAAATATTAAAGTGTTTGAAATTATAAATTCCTGTCTCTCGGAAACCTTGCGTGATGGAGAAAAACCGGTATCATATTTGAATTCAGGAGAAACAATACTATCAGAATCACATATTTTTCTTCCTGAGACAAAAAAAAAGTTTATTTTTTGTTGCTCAGTGTTATTAGTACTATAAATGAATACAAATACAGTATTTTCGATTGCTACTTCTCTTGACTTTCAAAACAAAGTCGTAAACTAAGTTGGGATTGTAGACATTTTGTTCAAGGAATAAATTAGAAAGTCTTTATAAGAAAAGATGACGCTCTTTGTTGAGTTCTTTGATCTGGCCAGCGACACGTGGACTTGACATTTCCATTCGCTTTTCATTGCATTTTACGTTCAGCTTTTTTATTTTTTATTTTTTCCTTCTCCCTGAGTAGGCCCTCCTTTTACGTATGCTGTTTCCCATAACTAAAAGTTAGCTTTCTTCATGATACTTGCAGTGTGTTTATACAATATTTTAGTTTTCTTCTTTTTCTTTTTGTCCTGTCTTTTTTTTTTATTGAATCCCAGTAGAGAATTGATATTCTTCGCATTCATTTTTTTTTTGCGCCCCATTGGTAAGTAAATGTTTGACAGACTGAAAAATATAAGCCGGTTTGATCGAGATTGAAATAATTCTGGAGGGGAAACCCATTGAACAAGTGAACCATTTTAAATACCTGGGCTATAAAATCTCCTATTTTAAAAATGAAGATCTGTTTAACAAACTTAATAAATTTAATTATATATGTGGCACAATTAAAAGAATATTTAAAAACACGAGAATGGAAACAAAACTAAAATTTTATAAAGCAGTGGCTGTCTCCTTACTATTGTATGGTAGTGAATTTTGGGTTTTAACTAAAAGAGAAGAGAAGATCATAGAAGCAGCTGAAATGAGATTTCTGAGAAGTGTGGCTGGCTGCAAACTTCTAGATAAAAGAAGAAGTGAAGATATTAGAAATGAGCTAAATATTTTTAAACTTTTAGATAAAATAAAAGAATCTAGAAAAAACTGAAAAGAACATGTTCAAAGAATGAAAGATGATCGGATTCCAAAAATTATACTTAATTACAAACCAAGAGGAGACAGGAATATTGGTAGACCGAAAAAGAGATGGATTCAACTTTTAAAATTATAATCTATAAGACCGGAACAAGCCACATGAGCTTAATCCGTGATTGTTGATGATGGTGATTGATCGAGTTTGGAATTCCAAATTTTTAATATAGAAAAAAGTTTCCTTAAATAAGAGCTGCACCAAAACACTGAGTTTTTCTTTTTCTGGAGCAAGCAGTAGTCAAAGTCCAGTTCAATAGATTCAGTATCTTACAAAGGTGCTAATGTAGGGGTAAAGTGGGGGAATTCCGATCACGATTTTATTCAGAAACAACTGTTAAAGCCGCATTCTGTATATTGCTGGCATCTTGTGTGAAGTGTTTCAAGCATTGTGCATAGTGTCAATGCTAGTTGAGCAGAATCTCTGCAGTGTGATGGACATTTTATATTTCGTATACTTTTCTTGTAAGAAACCTAAGCTGCTTTATGCCAGGTAGGCTACTTTAGGTATTTACCAATTAAATGTATAAATTTTACAAATTGTGATAACAGAGTGAATATTAATATGAAATAATTACTTACAGTTTCAACATAAAATTCCAATACTAAATTATGCCAAATTATTTCCAACATGACATGTTGGTGTAATTCCGTCAATACTGATCGGAATTACCCCGAGTGGTAGAAATGACTCCACATCGAATATTTTTATTAGTATTAACGTATAAACAATGCAATTAAATTCTGATGAAAGATACATGTTGAAATGTAGGCTGGGAAGCTCAGTGTGGTAGAATGGGTTCATGCAGAATGCAGTCGATATGTCACATCAAAGAATTACGTGTGATTTTTGTTCGCAGAAAAAAATTATTGTTACAACTTTTCAATAAGGTGATTGGAATACTCAAGTGTCGGGAATTCCGATCAAACCCAGGTACTAGAATACATTTTTTTCAGGTTATATGATAGTATATCATTAAAAAGATGACGTGATAGCAGCTTTGAAGTAAAACATAATCAAATAGATTATATTTTACTTTGACAAAATATTTACTTTGACTAATAATGGACAAAATCTAAACGCCGAGCGATTTAGTTCAAACTGGTAGCTTCCTATTCAAGAGATCTCTAATTCAAATTCTGGGGCCGACAGACCTCACTGAAGCCTTTTCTTTGATTTTTCTTTAGTTGACGTAAGGTTGGAATTTCATAACTACGAGCCATTTTATCACTAATCATCGTTTCATATCATTAGAACTATTACCAGTAAACTTCTACAAGGACAAATGAATGCACAAAACACGCTAATTCTCATAAGTAATGCCACGAGTGATT
The DNA here is from genome assembly GCA_030220185.1 of Diploptera punctata. Classification (NCBI taxonomy): domain Eukaryota; kingdom Metazoa; phylum Arthropoda; class Insecta; order Blattodea; family Blaberidae; genus Diploptera; species Diploptera punctata. Next base: position 2,081,928 of record JASPKZ010003864.1, on the reverse strand, counting down.
TCCAAATCATCGATTTGGAAATCAAGAGTTGCATTTGTTAGGACTATTTAATGAATAAAATTAAGCTGTTTACTCAAAAATCATTATTTAAATGCAGTAAAACTTGTTAAATCCGGAACGTGAATAATACGGAGTCCACCGCTGTGGTCTCGAGGTATCGTGCTGCCTTGTCACGCAGCGGGCCTGGGTTCGATCACCGGTCGGGACAGTTTTTCTGGGTGAGGTTTTTTCGGAGTTTTTCATCACCTGAAAGACAAATGTCAGGAAAACTTTAAGGCCCAAACGGTCCCCGAAATTATATGGTCATCATCATCATCATCCTTATCATGATCATCATCATCTTTCACCGGTGTGGAAAGCAACGGGAAGCTACTACACCTACAATTCCCTAGTAAAGCTGCAAGCATAGCATGGAAATGCTATGATTGCAGTGAAGGACCTGCCCTCGGGCAGAATTACTATGGATGGAATAATGCGGAAATCTGTCCAATAATAACAAATTTATTGGTCCCGGCGAAATAATAGTAATTTTACGTGTATTTATTTCGCATAAAACGGAATCTGTCTACACAATTCATGAAAAAAATTATAAAGCAGGAAGGTATATATATTTATTAACCATCAACAGTTTCTTATCTTTCTTCTTTTTTTTTTTTTTACTGAAGGCAGGTGCCAAGACGGCTTTTACAGATAGTGATTCAAATCAAATGGACAAATACAAAACAAACAAAACAAAACAAACCTAATTGTCACTGACCCTAAAGTTCATTGTTAAAAGCTGTTGTATTTCACATGCCGATATGTACTTTGATAAATGCCTTCATCGCCACGATCGGTATAATGTCGAGTAAAAGGAAAGAATTTACAAAAATAAAGATGGTTGAAATGTATGTATAACTCTCATTAAGCGAAAGTGATTAAAAATAAATCTCCAAACATTTCCGGACCGATGTTCCAAAGTCAAGCTCTAGCTCTTGTTAAATCCCTAAGGGAATAACGATTTCAATGAATCTTCAGGTTGGCTGGACGGTTTTAAAAGACGACACACTGTTGTGTGGAATGAAATTTTCGGGGAATCAAAGAATATAGACGAAAGTGTAGTTAGTGAGCGAAAACCGAAACTGCTACTTGAATTTCAGGATACGCGCCTAAAAGACATTTTTAACGCTGACGAAACGGGACAGTTCTTTCGCGCGTTACCGTCGAAGTCGCTCATACATACTATACTTCACTTTTCAACGGCAGCGGAACTACAATTAATCCAAGGTACGTAAAAAGAGATATACGGTACTCTATAATCTAAGTTTTAGTTTTTTATAATGCGGAATTTTGTCCAATGTGGAAAAAAATGGTCCCATGCGATTCCGCTTTGAGCAAGTTTTACTGTATTTTAAACTATTTATATATGTTTGAAAACAAATCAGAAATTGTGGTTGTGTTAAGTTCACTGCAACTTGATCATATTATTTATTGTCAAATAGGATCTCAATATTGTAAGAATGCACCCTAGTGGAGGAAAATGTAACACATCGAACTGTATATTATAGGTTATTAATTCAGTTTTTTTCAGAAACAACTCAGTAAAATCAGTATTTAAAAACACAATTATTGAACACACAATTATCAAATGTGTAAGTCTAAGCATTATTTGTTATATTCAATGTATTTGTTGTAGAGTCAGTCACTGCAACATATTGCTCTGACCTGATCAGAATATTAAAAAGGAGGAGCTTTCTTTATTTTGGTAATCAAATGTCAAAATTCGATAAGTATCGAGGCGAAACACGTGTGTCATTGGTTGTAAAACAAAATTCACTAGAACGTGGTCGGTCATTGACTCCCATTTGGGGCACGAGTTAAATAGTCGCTTTAAGAACCTAACCCAGTTGTCCTGTCAAGCTAAGATAGACCCCGTTACCAAAATGAAATCCTTTTCCCTCGGGATTTAGTTAGAGACGCTAGCCGTTGCAACACGCGATATTTTGTGGGGGGAAACAGTGTTTGAAAGCCTGAGTTTTAACAAAATGCTAGTAAGACAACTTTTTTATTTATTTTACCGTAAGGTCTTCTCTTCACAATAATCACAAATAGGAATGAGATGCACAAAAAAATTAAACATAGGCTCAATTCTGGAAATGCGTGTTATTATGCATTGCACAGACTCTTGATGTCCCAACTCCTTTCAAAAAACGTTAAACTGAAAATATATAAAACTATTATTCTACCAGTTATATTATATGGGTGCGAAACATGGACTTTTACTTTAAGGGAGGAAAGGAGATTACAAGTATTTGAGAATAAAGTAATTAGGAAAATTTTTGGACCAAAGAGACATGAACAAACAGGTGAATGGAGAAGACTACCTAACAATGAACTACATGGTCTTTATAGGAAGCCAGATATAATAAAAACAATTAAGTCTCGTAGACTGCGATGGGCAGGACACGTTGTACGTATGGGGAATGAAAGACTTGCATGGAAGCTTCTTGTAGGAAAGCCAGAGGGAAAACGCCCAATTGGTAGACCAAGAATGAGGTGGGAGAATAACATTAACTATGATTTGAGGGAAGTAGATTATACAGGGAATGATTGGAAAGCATTAGCTCAGAATAGGGATGTATGGAGAGCTTATGTCCGCGCGGCCATGAACCTACGGGTTCGATAGTGCCAGTCAGTAATTAAGTAAGGTCTTCTCTTCACTTCACCAGGGTTAAATTATATATACAATAAGAATTATGATAAATGATACATAACAGATAATTATAGAATACACAACATAAAGTTGACAACGGAAATAAAGAAAAATAATCATCATTATAGTACATCCACGAATTTAGGTAATTTGTTGACCTGTTTCGGCCTCAAGAGAAACACCATCCAGAAATATTTTGAGTGGACGTCCTTGTCTTCTTCTTCCTGCAGGTTGATATCTTAACATTTGTTTGGGTATCCTGTGATCTTCCATTCGATTAACATGTTGCATCCATCTTGACTTATAATCAGAAATTTAGTTTTCTGAAGGTTCCATGTGTAATTCTTCTAAGATGTCTTCATTTTTTTTTGTGATCTAGTAGTGTGTATCCTGCAGTCCTCCGAAGGTATCTCATTTCAGCAGATCTAAGTCTCTGAATATCCTTCTGTTTCAACGTCCATACTTCGCTATCATACAAAAGAGTTGGAAGAGTCAGTGTTTTATACACTTTCAGTCTTGAATGTTTTTGGACTAACTGTGGCTTGAAGATAGAATTTATTAACCCTAGAATTCTTAAAAATTTAGATATTTTTTCATTTACATTCTTTGTTTCTTCATATGAGATATTACATCATAGATATGAATAATAATAATAATAATAATAATAATAATAATAATAATAATAATAATAATAATAATAATAACCCATAGTTAGATTAAGTAGATGGCTTGGTAAAGAAAGTATAAAATATAAAGGAATAATAAAGGTATACATGGAACACGGTTATATAATATATTGTAAGGAAATATGAAGTGAGTTTCTTTTTAAACTGTTTTTGTGTGGCTGAAGCAAGGAAGGATGAGAAATAGTGAGATGTTGAATGTAGAGGAACAGTTAGAGTTAAAATTTTTCTCGATCGTGTGTTCAAATTATGGTAGGAGGATAGCGAATGAAAACTCGTAGAAATATAAAGGGGTGATGAGGTGGACAAAGTGTTTGTATAAGAACTCATTTGTCATTAGCTGTCCATTTACATTATATAATGTATTTCTATATGTGACAATATATTCAGTTTTATTTATATTTACTCCCAGTCCCAATTTCTTAGTGTTATTTAATAAAATTAATAACATCAAGGATTTTCATCAAGTAAACACCAAGTCGGGAGAAGAACAAGAGGAAGACCAGCCAAGAGATGGATAGACATCCGTCTTCCTCCGAGGAGTAATTTTGGAAATAAACAGGATGAAAATCCTACAAATTATGAGTAATAATAATAATAATAAGAAGAAGAAGAAACACCAAATCAATTATTCCCAAGGACTTCATTCTAAAATATAGATAATATAAAAATGAATGTTTGTTTGTTTGTTTGTTTGTTCGTACTTTATATGCGCGGTCATACCGTTGATCCGATTGTGATGGGACTTTTTGCAAAATGTTCAGGAGATTCCCGGGATGAATATATGCTATAATATAGTTGTGATACTCAACTCTTACACCCTTAAAAATCGTCCTTTGTAGTTGAAAAAGTGAAAAAAAAAAGTAGCTCTTTGGACGCTTAAATGGCTTACGCTGCCTAAACCATAACAAATATATATTTGTATACTATATAGTAAATTAATGTACACAGAATTGAATCTCTCAAAAAGCTCTAAAAATAGCCCATATGTTTCTCTTATGGATAACTCACAATAACCATTTTTATTTTTCATTGGTACCAAGAAGATCGAGACATTACGTAGATTCCTGGGCAAGCATGGCGGGCATTCTTTTACGGATAACTCACAATAACGAATTTTGCTTTTAGCTCATTTATGCCAAGAAGATCGAGATAAGTACATTCCCGGGCAACACCGGGTAATCAGCACGGGGAATCTTAAAATAATACTATATACATTTATAATTATATTTCATATTACTTATTCAACTAATCGTAAGAAGTACATTAATTTTCGTCTTTCAGCTCATTTATACCAAGGAGATCGGGATGAGTAGATTCCCGGACATCGCGCATCGCCGGTAAACAGTACGGAGTATCTAAAAATAATTACGATATAAAATGTTTCTTACACTTGTTTAACTAAACATAAAACGCATTAATTTTCGTATTTCAGCTCATTTATGTCAAGAAGGTCGGGATAAGTAGATTCCCGGGCAACACCGAGTAATCAACACGGGGAATCTTAAAATAATACGATATACATTTATAATTATATTTCATATTACTTATTCAACTAATCATAAGAAGTACATTAATTTTCGTCTTTCAGCTCATTTATGCCAAGAAGATCGGGATGAGTAGATTCCCGGACAACGCCGGGTAATCAGCACGGAGTAACTAAAAAATATAAATTTATAATTATTTTTCCTTTTACTTATTCAACTAAACATAAAAGCACATTAATTTTAATTTATTTAGGCGTAACATTGCACGCCGGGTATTAGCTAGTAGGTAATATTTCCCAACTAGTAAATTTTACACGGCTAGTAAGTACTGCTAAAAGTATAACTTTTTTTAAAACAGATGCCAGGTTCAATATAATTGGATGCCACTGACGTAGAATAAATCTTAAACTTGAGAAGTAAAGTTTAAAAACAGAAATTAATAAATTGATAAGATATCTTAATATGACATTATTTAGTCTTGGACAGCGCATTCCTAGGCAATCAATGTAGAGTGCCTGAGAAGAGAAAGAGAGAAAAAAGACTGTCAACTGAAATTGCAGTAGCGAGCAGCACGCAATGGAGAGGTTGCTTTGTTCCCTCGCTCATTTCCGCTGTGCGCGCGGTTTTCTCTTTACTGCCCGCGGGGTGCGTGTACTGGGTTAGGGGTCACAAGACGGACACGTCCACATCGATCTCCTCCTCACACGTCGATATTCGCAATTAGCTAAGTTCCTCGCCCACCCCTTTTATTCCTGATTATCACCATCTCTCATGTGTATCTCAACGCTTCTAGAAGCAGCTGTTAATACCATGCTGGGTTACGTCAGAAAAATCCATTGCGCAAATAAGAAACTGTGGACACAAATTATACGCAGCCCTTTTCTTATATTTGTTTATACATGTATTATAAGTCCACCGCTGTGGTCTCGAGGTAGGGTGCTGCCTTGTCACGCAGCGGGCCCGGGTTCGATCCCCGGTCGGGGCAATTTTTCTGGGTGAGGTTTTTATCGGTTTTTTTCTCACCTGTAAGACAAATGTCAGGAAAACTTTAAGGCCCAAACGGGCCCCGAATCATATGGCCATCATCATCATTATCATCATCATCCTTCACCGGTGTGTAAAGCAACGGGAAGCTACCACACCTACAATTTCCTAGTAAAGCTGCCTTCGGGCAGAATTACTATGGATGGATGGATGTATACCGTATTCAAATTATGCCTTATGTTTTATTATTCGAACTTGTTGGATACAAATACCTAGGAACTGTAGGCTAATTACAAATAGGAATGCGTACAGAAGGAGATTAAACATAGGTTTAATTCTGGAAGTGCATTCTAAGTATTATGCTCTACAGTGACTCTTGCCGTCCCAACTCCTTTCAAAAAAATTTCTTATTACACTGAGCAACAAAAAATAAACTTTTTTTTTTGTCTCAGAAAGAAAAATACGTGATTCTGATAGTATTTTTTCTCCTGAATTCAAATATGATATCGGTTTTTCGCCATCACGCATGGTTTCCGAGAGACAGAAATGTATAATTTCAAACACTTTAATATTTTCTACATTCGTACCTACACAATATTCGAACATTCGGACTCACCTAGAAAGTAGGAAATGAATTTCTGCTGTATTTCGCCTATGGATCATCCCTCTTGATGGTCCAACAATAATCGGCCAGCATATTAGGATTCCATTTGCCTTGATATCTCTTTTCCATAGCTGAAGTCTCCTCAGCTCATTTAGTTGTATTTTACAATGGGCAAATGGACGAAAAAACGTTTATTAAAAAATAATTATTTAAATCCATTCATTGAAATAGAAATAAAAAACTGTGTGTGATGGAGAAATTCCGAATACATATTTTAAAACACGATAAACAACTTCATTAAGTACAACTATTGGTACTCATGAGACAAAAATCATGTTGACCAGTGTTATTAGGCCTATTCATAATTTGTTGGATTTTCATCCTGTTTATTTCCAAAATCACTCCTCAGAGGAAGACGTATTGGATGTGCATCCACTGTCCATCCATCTCTTGGCTGGTCTTCCTCTTGTTCTTCTTCCATCCATTGGTCTATCTTCTTTAGCTCTTTTTGCAAGTCGATTGTCTTCCATTCTTTCTATATGACAATTTCAACATTTTCGTCTATCTATAATAAATTTGGTTATGTCTTGAATATGACATTTGTCCCTATTTCTGTGTTGTGTAGGCTATCTTAAAAATGTTAAACTGAAAAATATATAACAAATGTTATTTTCCAAGTTATATTTTATGGATGCTAAACATGGACTCATACTTTAAGGGAGGAAAGAAGATTACGAGTATTTCAGAAAAAAAGTTCTTAGGAATTTTTTTGGACTAAAGAGAGATGAACAGGCAGGTGAATGGAGAAAACTACATAAAATTGAGCTACGTGATCTTTATAGGAAGCTATATATTATAAGAACAGTTAAGTTTTCCTATATAAGCCTCCATACCACTCTTTCATTCCCCATTCGTGCCACATGCCCCACCCATCGCAGTCTATAAGACTTAACTATTCTTATTATATCTGGTTTCCTATAAAGATCATGTAGCTCACTGTTATGTAGTATTCTCCATTCGCCTGTCTGTTCATCTCTAGAATTTCTAAATCCGAATACTGGTTGTATGTTCATTTTAAACGTCATTGTGTGTACTTTTTGTTTCCCTACCAAAATATCAAAATCAGGTCATTTTTAACTTGTTTTATTAGGAATATTCCACAATATAGTGTTTCTCCTTCAACATAAAGTGATTTGTCGTCAGACGATCCTGTCTAAAGCATCTTCTTCCCTCAAATCTCTAGCTTCTATACCTCTCCTCACTCCATCTATCCAACGTTCTCTAGGTCTGCCTCTTCCACTTCTTCCATTAGCTATCCAATCAAGGGTCTTCCTTGGTATTCTATCTTCTTCCATTCTTATGAGGTGCCCATACTATTCCAAACGTTTTGTTCTATTTTTTCTAATTTTTTTTCAACTTGCATAATTTCCCATATTGTGCTGTTTCTGACTTTATCCCTCCTATTTATAAATGCTTAATAATTTATTGTAGCATTAATTTGCCTGGAGTATAGATGGACCTTCATACATATGTGTTAGAGAAGACCTTCACAGTACAGGCGAATTCCCTACCGTGTTCTCCGGTACTTGATTTACCAAAATGTAGTAACTTGCATTTACTGCAGCACGTCTTACTGAAAATACGTGCCCTTTCTTCTCCCGAGAGTTGCAGGTTCATAAATTTACTTAAGGCAGTAGAATTTGCGTCATATGTAACAATATGTAGAATTGTCTAGTGTGACAGCAGTGACAAAAACATAAAAATAGTATATATAACCAGAAACAAATTGAATAAGATAACAACAGCATTGAAGAAAAATTTTATTTATAGTGTTCTGCCCTAGGATAGGTCCTTCATTGCAATCATAGCATTTTTATGCTATACTTTGCAGCTCTTGTAGGGAATTTTTCTAGTGTGATAGCTTTCCGTTGCTTTCCACACCGGGATTGAGGATGATGATGATAATGATGGCCAGATGATGTTTGGGGACAGTATGGGCCTCAAAGTTTCCTGACATTTGTCTTACAAATGAGGAAAAACCCCGAAAAAACCATACTCAGGAAGTTTGTCCCGACCGGGAATCGAACCCGGGCCCGCTACGTGACAAGGCAACACGCTACCTCGAGACCACAGCGGTGGGTCATTGAAGAAAATAAATTCAATAACAAACGTGTGTATAAACTAACGTTCAAATATTGTAACAAATTTTATATCGGAAGAACCAGCAGAAATTAAACATAAGAGAACATTTCAAAGATTTTATTTATGCAAGAGGTAAATCAAATTTTGCAAAACATATAATTCTGGCAGGACACCGCATGCTGGGCATTGATAGTTGAAGGTGGGTTGTTGGATGTGATGTCCCACGTTGTAGATATATGATTGTAATCATTTAGATCACTGCTATTTGCCACGGCACTGATGACTCCCGTCAGGGGAATGAGGGAAAGTTTCTTACATAAACAAATAACGACACTTTGTTAACAGTTAAAGTAAATGTTATTTTATTAAAATTTTCAGTTCTGTTTAGATGAATCTTGTAAATGATCAATAATTTAAAAGATTCCGGCTTAAATTACTAAATTTTACTTATAGAAGATTATACTTCATATATGTAATAGCTTCAAATACTTGGGTTGTACTATCAATAGTAACATGAACTGCGGTCAAGAAGTAAAGCAGAGGATAGCAATGGCAAAAGAAGCTTTCAACAAGAAGAGAAGCATTTTCTGCGGACCTTTGGCAAGAGATATAAGAAAGAGGCTAGTGAAGTGCTTTGTGTGGAGTGTAGCATTATATGGTGCGGAGACGTGGACATTACGACGGAATGAGGAAAAGCGACTGGAAGCTTTTGAGATGTGGATATGGAGAAGAATGGAACGTATAAACTGAACAGACAAAGTAAGAAATGAAGATGTGCTAGACAGAGTGGGTGAAAGAAGAACAATGCTGGAACTCATAAAGAAGAGGAAAAGAAATTGGATTGGCCACTGGCTAAGAAGAAACTGCCTGCTGAAGGATGCTCTAGAAGGAATGGTCAACGGAAAGAAAGTTAGAGACAGAAAAAGACATCAGATGATATACAATATTAAAATAAATGGTTTGAATGGAGATACAAAAAGGAAAGCTGAGTCACGGAAAGAATGGAGAATGCTGAGTTTGCAGTGAAAGACCTGCTCTTGAGCAGAACACTATGAATGAATATGTAATAGATGACTATTTCCAACGGTCAATTTTTCACTAACACTTTATGGATTATTTATACTCCATATGAATTAAAATTATACTACAATATTATTTTCCATAACTTTGACACCATTTTGTCAACTACTATCAAGGAATGAGCACTAATTCTCTTATTTTTCGATGTCTCATTATTTTACACATCCAACTTCTTTCAAGTATTGTAGCCATAATATAGCCATCTTGCTATTCTGGGAAAAATCCCATTTCATCTCAATTATAATCTGGAAGTTCTGATTGGTCCTACTGAAAAGGAAGGAGTACGACTGGCTGACTCCCATCCAATTCGTCCAATCCCATTTATTTGTTTATAAAAAATATCAATTCAAATATTTAAAGTATTTTTACAAATTAAATCAGTTAGAAATACATCTAACTGTATTAATAGTTTATATTGACCAGTTTGATTTTTTTATATACTTATAAAAATTTGATTCTCTAAATCAATCTTATTTCCATTTTTTATAGAAATAAATATAATCATTTTTAAATATTAAATAAAAAAGAAACCATTATTGTTAATATATGGGGATAAATATCCGGTTGTATAGTACACTGGGGCACGCCGTAGCGTAGTGGTTAAGGCACTGCGCTACAAGCCGGAAGGTCGAGGGTTCGAGTCCCGGTGGGGTCAGGATTTATAATCATTTTTAAATATTAAATAAAAAAGAAACCATTATTGTTAATATGTGGGGATAAATATCCGGTTGTATAGTACACTGACTATCATAAAGTAAAGTGATCCCACAACAGGCCTCAGGAGGCCCTTGGGGTAGTAGGAGGTTAAGGCTCCCACTTTTCTGGACAAACTGCACTTGATGTCAGCCCTGCATGACGGCCGCCTTTACCCCCAGAACAAGCGTCTGGTACTCATTTCCGTTAGAGGCTGAGTCGACCCCAGGACCATAGTTCCGCCAGAGCTTTTGGGTCAGTTTAAAATTATTGACCCCCACGGGGCTCGAACCCTCGACCTTCCGGCTTGTAGCGCAGTGCCTTAACCACTACGCTACGGCGTGTCCCCCACTGACTATCATGCATAAAGAAAATAATCCGAATAGAATCAACGTACTGGAGGAATTGGAAATATTTAAGTAGACCAAAAATGACCAGTTATTAAACGAGAACACATCCAATACTTCAAATCCACTCTTTAAAGTTATAAGGACCAGCCAGTGGATGTAGACGTACCTTCTGTTAATTATGGGACTAGTCCCGAAAGGCCTACATATTGTAATGGTTGAGGAGACGGACCTAAGAGGTATATCATTTTAAATTGTGTCGACTGTCTACTTTATTTTCTTACTGAATTTCATACACAAATTATTTCTTATCTGAGAGCGAAAGAAAAATAATGGTATGATAAGAAAAATAAATGTCTGGACGGGATTCGAACCCGGAACTCTGAGTCTGTACCTCAGCGTGTTATCCATTACACCACCAGGCGAATCCAATTCAAACATTTTTTCTTATAAAGAAAAAAAAATTATAAGAAAAATAAGTGTTTGAATTGGATTCGCCTGATGGTGTAATGGATAACATGCTGAGGTACAGACTCAGAGTTCCGGGTTCAAATCCCGTCCAGGCATTTATTTTTCTTATCATAGCATATTAAGCTTGCATTGCTCAATGTTAAACATTTAATTATATATATATATATATATATATATATATATATATATGTATATATATTTATTTGTTTCATCTCAACTTTATATAGCATTGAAAAATTTTGAAAAACCTTGCCAACTCAGTAGAATGATTAAAGTAACAATGGAACATAGGACTGTAAAATAAAAATCCAAACAGATCTGTCAGGACCCTTAAAACATTAAATGAACTAAGACAAGGAGACTCTCTATCATGTTCATTATTTAATTTAGCACTAGAGAAAATAGACAGGGAAGCAGGCATTCAGACACAATATTCTGTAAATCAATACAAAACTATCATACGCAGACGGTATTAATATTACACTGGTCAACATGATTTTTGTCTCGTGAGTACCAATAGTTGTACCTAATGCAGTTTTTTTTATCGTGTTTTCAAATATGTATTCGGAATTTCTCCATCACCCACAGTTTTTTTTATTTCAATTTCAATTAATGGATTTAAATATTTTTTTAATAAAATTTTTTCGTCCATTTTTTCCATTGTAAAATAAAACCAAACGAGCTAACTCAGGAGATTTCAGCTATGGAAAAGAGATATGGAATCCTAATATGCTGGCCGATTATTGTTGCACCATCAAGAGGGATGCTCCACAGGCGAAATATAGCAGAAAATCGTCATTTCTTACTTTCTAGGCGAGTCCGATTGTTCGAATATTGTGTAGTTACGAATGTAGAAAATATTAAAGTGTTTGAAATTATGAATTCCTGTCTCTCGGAAACCTTGCGTGATGGAGAAAAACCGATATCATATTTGAATTCAGGAAAAAAATATACTATCAGAATCACATATTTTTCTTTCTGAGACAAAAAAAAAATGTTGCTCAGTGTAATCAATTGATCTGAAATTAACTTGAAGAAAACATTTTTAACATTACAAACTCAGCCATAAAAATGGGACAAAATATAAATGAAGAGAAAAAAATCAAATGAAGGGCTTACGGCAGTAACATGATAAGCCAAATTCTGTTAAGAAATGTCATTTATTTTCAATGATAGCAAATAGATGTATTGAATATCCATAAAATCATTTGTAAGTGCGCCAGTGATGAGTTAAAACATATATACACACACTATATACTAACAACAATACTGCACAATTAGTATTTATATTTTTTTTGAAACATTAAAACCCTTATATCCTAGAAAGCAGCGGGTTACACCAGATGGGATCGGAAAAGGAACACCGATATCTTAAAAGAATTGAAGACTACGCCAATTTTGGAATATATTAAACAGTACCAACTAAATTGGAAACACCATCTAGAAAGAATGAGTTCAAATCGGATCCCCAAAGCTGTTTATAATTTTATACCAAGAGGACGAAGATCACTGGGCCGTCCTATGAAACGCTGGAGGGAACATTTTCTATAGGATCGTAACAGGCCTTGGCCTAATACTTGGAAGGAAGAAGAAGAAGATATCCTAGAAAGAACAATATGTGGCTTATCATGATATTGCCCTAAGCCCTTAAAATATAAAAGTAAAGTGATCCCACAACAGGCCCGGAGGCCCTTGGAGTAGTAGCAGGTTAAGGCTCCCATTTTTTCTAGACAATCGGCACTTTATGTCAGCCGGGTTGTCAGCCCTGCGTGACGGCCGACTTTACCCCCAGAACAAGCGTCTGGTACTCATTTCCTTTAGAGGCTGAGTCGACCCCAGGGCCATAGCGCCGCCAGAGGGTTTGGGTCAGTTTAAAAATCCTGACCCCAACGGGACTTGAACCCTCGACCCTCCGGCTTGTAGTTCAGTGCCTTAACCACTACGCTACGGCCTTAAAATATACGATCACCAATAAAATAGCAAATAAAAAAACTGAACAACATTATTAAGGTGCATAATAATACATTCGAGAAAGAAAACAATTATTGTATTTAATAAATAAAACTGCATTCAGGAAGAAATAAATAAACTTACACAAAATGCTATAATAAATGTTATTTTGCAATAATAAAGTATTTGAAACCAAAATGTCCGACACACAGAACAAAAGCCAGCTTGTATAAAACATTAATTAAACTAGTGCTAACTTATGGGAGCGAAACCTGGGTTCTGACTGAACATGACAAATCTCAATTGGCTGTTTTTCAAAGAAAGGTCCATAGACACCTCGAATGCGGCTACAGAAGCGAGAACTGCACTATACAGCCTACAGTTAATTAATATTTTGAAAGTTGAGGAGACAGACCTACTAACTAACTCACTGGCTCCATCAAACCTATAGGTTCATGGCCGTGCGGACATAAGCTATCCATACAACCCTATCCTCAGCTATTGTTTTCCAATCATCCCTTGTATAATCATGGTTAATGTTATTCTTCCACTTCATTCTTGGCTTGCTTACTGGGCGTCTTCCCTCTGGTTTACCTACAAGAAGCTTCCATGCTCCTCTTTCATTCCCGATTCGTGCCACATGTCATGCCCATTACAGTGCACGGGACTTAATTGTTCTTATCATATCTCGTTTCTTGTAAAAGTCATGTAGACTACTGTTATATAGTCATCCATTCGCCTGTTTGTTCATCTCTCTTTTGTCGAAAAAATGTCGTAAGAACTTTATACATACATACTGTAATAATGGTTGGACGTGTCAGGCAGGAGGAGTATAGTATCGGAGAAGACATGCTTTATCTTTGATGTCCCGAATACGAGCCAGTACTGATAATAATATTAACATGTCTCAACTGATAGAACTGTACCGCTCCTTGTGATGCTATTATTCTGTGTGGATGTCAGCTGTTTTATGTGCACATGTATTATCATGCTTTATTATTATTATTATCATCATCATTATTAGTATTATTATTATTGTTAGATAAATTCTACAATAGTAAGTATATAATAAAATGAACTATGTTTCGGTTATAGAAAGGACTATATAACGTTTATCTTACAACATTGTAATTTTTCGTGTTTTTTAAATACCTTTAAAATTATTTACATAGGTGTAGGCCTAATCGGATTTTTTGTGTATTCGTAAGCTTTCTCTAAATCGATAAATAGTGAGTGAATTGATTGTTAGGAGGTTGATTTTTCAATTGTTTGTTATTATTATTATTATTATTATTATTATTATTATTATTATTATTATTATTATTATTATTGAGTGGGTGAATTGATTGTTAGGAGGTTGATTTTTCAATTGTTGTTATTATTATTATTATTACTGATTGGGTGAATTGATTGTTAGGAGGTTGATTTTTCAATTGTTGTTGTTATTATTATTATTATTATTATTATTATTATTATTATTATTATTGAGTGGGTGAATTGATTGTTATGAGGTTGATTTTTCAATTGTTTGTTATTATTATTATTATTATTATTATTATTATTATTATTATTATTATTATTATTATTATTATTATTATTGAAAGAAGAATAATTGGTATGATGAACTCAGTGCTCTGGAATAGAAATATAATATACAGAACGAAGAAAACTATATTTCAAGTTCTGTTACAAAACATTTTATTATATGGGACCGAAACTTGGACAGAAGTAGAAAACAAGCCAATAAGCTGTTAGCAGTAGAAATGGATTTTTGGAGGAGATCGACAAGAATTTCAAGAAGGGATAAGGTCAGAAACAGCAGATTAAGGGAAATTATTTAATTTAAAAATGTACGAAGAAAAACGTTAGGAATGGTATGGACACCTCATGAAAATGGAATAAGATAGAATACCACAGAAAATCCTTGACTGGGAAGCTAATGGAACAAGTGGAAGAGGAACGTTGGATATAAGGAGTGAGGAGAAGTATGGAAACTAGAGATCTGAGGGAAGAAGATGGTCTAGACAGTAACCTCTGGCGACAAATCACTTTGGATTGAAGGAGAATCACTGTATTGTGGAATATTTCTAAATAAAAACAAAATTATTATTATTGCTATTATACTTACTTACTCACTGGCACTATCGAACCCGTAGGTTCATGGCCGCGCGGACATAAGCTCTCCATACATCCCTATCCTGAGCTAATGCCTTCCAATCATTCCCTGTATAATCTACTTCCCTCAAATCATAGTTAATGTTGTTCTCCCACCTCATTCTTGGTCTACCAACTGGGCGTTTTCTCTCTGGCTTTCCTACAAGAAGCTTCCATGCACGTCTTTCATTCCCCATACGTGCAACATGTCCTGCCCATCGCAGTCTACGAGACTTGACTGTTCTTATTATATCTGGCTTCCTGTAAAGACCATGTAGTTCATTGTTATGTAGTCTTCTCCATTCACCTGTCTGTTCATCTCTCTTTGGTCCAAAATTTTTCCTAAGAACTTTATTCTCAAATACTCGTAATCTCCTTTCCTCCCTTAAAGTAAGAGTCCATGTTTCGCACCCATATAATATAACTGTTAGAATAATAGTTTTATATATTTTCAGCTTAACGTTTCTTGAAAGGAGTTGGGACATCAAAAGTCTCTGCAATGCATAATAGCATGCATTTCCAGAATTGAGCCTATGTTTAATTGCTTTGTGCATCTCATTCCTATTTGTGATTATTGCTGTTATTATTATTATTATTATTATTATTATTATTATTATTATTATTATTATTATTATTATTATTATTATGCGCTGGCTGAGTGGAAGGGATTCCTAAGGTTTATGAGTTTAAATCTACTAGAATAAATAAACCCAGCATTTGCCTTTCCCAGGAAAACATTCTATATGTCCTTCCAAAAATTAATTAATTTAATTGTAATAATGTTACCTGTACGTATTTCTACTTACATTTACCGGTAGTGGTGACTATATTTTAGGGCACGCTGTACTTTTAATGTACATTCAGACACGTGGAGAAAAATTGGTTTGTGAGACAGAATTAGCGAGTCGATCGGTTTCAAGAGGATTTTGTTCGCTCTGGGTTACTTTTTATTTAAGGTTATTGATTAAAGTTTTTTTTAATCCTTCACAGACTGTTTTTTTGAGATGCGTCCAAGCCAATGTCTGAGAATTATTCAAGCATAACGTCGTATATTATTGTCACACTTTGGCGCATTCTACTGTTTGCGGGAATACTCACTGTGAGAAATTCATTCTTCTAATACAGTTTTTTTAATTAACATAATTAACATCATCCATGAATTACAATATTCGACTCATCATCTTAATATAATTTCCCAACGATTTAACATGGAAATATCAACAACAAAATCTAAAGTTATGGCCTTTCAAGGGAAATTCCCAGTAAGAAGTAAAATTTGTATTCAGAATCCAATATTAGAGCAAGTTAATTCATTTAAATACTTAGGATATAATCTAACTTATAATGAGGAATCTGATATATCCTTTAAAATACAAAACTATAATAAAGCTTTAAGGATTATCAACCAAGTTTTTAAACCATCAAAAGTGCCGAGACACACAAGAATTAAAATCTATAAAGTTCTCGCTAGACCTATAATCTGTTATGGCAGTGAAGCTTGGACCATCAGAACTCAGGATGGTCGTCATATTACAGCCACGGAGATGAAATTTCTGCGACGAACTGCAGGTATAGCCTTCTAGACCACCAAAGAAATTCAACAATAGCCAGAGAGTTAAACATCGTACCTATATCTGAATACCTCCAAGAATATAGAAACAATTGGCTAGCCCATATTCAGCACATGGATCGTCACAGAATACCAAAACAAATTCTTCACTACATTCCTCGAGGCAGAAGATCTGTGGGTCGACCTTTTCGGAGATGGCGGGAGACCGTAACGGGCCACTGGGCCTAATACTTGAAAGGACGATGATGAATATCATCCAAATTGTTTATGTTATTGTTGTCCCAACTTCTCTCAAAATACATTATCATCATCAGCATCATGTTCAGTGCTGCAGCCTATTACATGCCTTGACCGCCCTGACTATGCGCCTCCATGCATCTCTGTCTTCCGCCTTCCTTCTCCATTCCTGGGCTCTCATGATCTTCAGATCCTGCTCCACAATATCAAGCCGTCTAGTAGGAGGTCTTCCAACTTTTCTTTTTCCCTCTATTTTAGAGATTGTAACTCTACGTGCAATGTCTGTTTCTTCCAGTTGACGTAAATGGCCCAGCCATCTCATCCATGAAGATTTTATTATTCTATGTCAGTATCATTATATCCATCCATAGTAATTCCTCCCGAGGGCAGGTCCTTCACTGCAATATCATGCTATGCTTGCAGCTTTACTAGGGAATTGTAGGTGTGTGGTAGCTTCCCGTTGCTTTCCACACCGGTGAAGGATGATGATGATGATAATGATAAGGATGATGATGATGACCATATGCTTTCGGGGACCGTTTGGGCCTTAAAGTTTTCCTGACATTTGTCTTACAGGTGAGAAAAAAACCGATAAAAACCTCACCCAGTTGTTGGACCAAGAATGAGGTGGGAGAATAATATAGGGCTATTCAGAAAGAAGGAACAGACACAACAGGGCGTTGGATTGGAAGAGGAGTAGCAGATCAACTTCATTACTGGTAGCCTCTCAGATCACCCGACCTAACCCCATGTGATTTTTATCTGTGGGGTTACGTAAAAGACTGTGTTTTTATTCCCCCTGTGCCTGACATTCTTGAAAATCTGCGACATCGAATTGTTGAAGTGTGAATTCGATAACTGGAGACCAGCTGATTCATGTGTGGCAAGAAATGAGCCATCGTTTTGATATTTTTCATGTAACACATGGTGCTCATATTTAATGCATAAAATAGTGAAATTTGAACTTTTCTCTTTCCAGGAACGTTCGAATTGTGTTGATATTTTTTGTAGTTTGAAAGAAATAAATGTTTGAAGTCTGTTCCTTCTTTCTGAATAGCCCTGTGTTAAATATGATATCCATCCATAATAATTCTGCCCGAAGGCAGGTCCTTCACTGCAATCAAAGAATTTTCATGCTATGCTTGCAGCTTTACTAGGGAATTGTAGGTGTGATAGCTTCCTGTTACTTTCCACACCGGTGAAGGATGATGATGATGATAATGATAAGGATGATGATGATGGTCATATGCTTTCGGGGACCGTTTGGGCCTTAAAGTTTTCCTGACATTTG
Organism: Diploptera punctata; assembly: GCA_030220185.1. NCBI lineage: Eukaryota > Metazoa > Arthropoda > Insecta > Blattodea > Blaberidae > Diploptera > Diploptera punctata. Next base: position 2,063,543 of record JASPKZ010003864.1, on the reverse strand, counting down.
TCTTACAGGTGAGAAAAAACCGATAAAAACCTCACCCAGAAAAACTAACCCAACCGGGGATCGAACCCGGGCCCGCTGCGTAACAAGGCAGCACGCTACCTCGAGACCACAGCGGTGGACTATCACCATATAAGTCGTTTAATTCGTTATGATATCCATTGCGCAATTTGCAATTTTCATTTATCGTTCCAAAGATTTTCTTGGAATCTTTCTTTAAAATACTCTTAATTTATTTTCATCATTTTTAGTTAATGACCAAGTTTCACTTCCATACATGATAACAGGCCTCAGGAGAGTTTTTGTACATTTTGGATTTAGTGTGAACGCTAAGATAACGGCTACTTATTATTTTTTTATTCCATAATAACTCTAAAAATGCATTGAACTGAAAATATATAAAACTGTTATTTTCCCAGTTATATTATATGGATGCGAAACACGAACTCTTACTTTAAGGGAGGAAAGGAGATTACGAGTATTTGAGAATAAAGTTCTTAGGAAAATGTTTGGAGTAAAGAGAGATGAACAGAGAGGAAAACGGAGAATATTACATAACAGTGAGTTATATGATCTTTATAGAAAACCAGATTTAATAAGAACATTTAAGTCTCATAGACTGCGATGGGCAGGACATGTGGCACGTATGGGGAATGAAAGAGGTGAAAGAAAGCTCGTAGAAAAATCAGGCGGAAAAAGATCACTTGGTAGACCAAGGATGAGGTGGGTGAATAACATTAACCATTATTTGATTGAAGTAAATTATACAGGGGATGGTTTGAAAAAATTACCTCAGGATAGGGATGTATGGATAGCTTATTTCCGTAGGGCCATGAACCTACGGGTTCCATAGTGCCAGTGAGTTAGTTAGTAGGTCCATGTTCTCAACTTTTAAAATATTAATTGAGGATCAGCTCAATGTCGGGGTCGGGGTCTCCTCCGAGACAACACAACATTAAGACAAAAAAACACCATTCGCGCACACATTCATACTAAACATGGCGAATATGATGATGGCCAGATGATGTTCGAGGACCGTTTGGGCCTTAAAGTGTCCTGACATAGAGGCGAGGAAAAACCCCGAGGGGGAACTTTGACCCAGGAATATTGTCTCAACCGGGGATCGATAGGATGGGAGAATAACATTAACTATGATTTGAGGGAAATAAATTAAACAGGCGAGAGCTATGCCGGCAGTAGCATTCCTGCCGAAAGGGTTACCCATGCCGGGCAGATGGAAGGTGATAAGCCAGACGAAAAAAGTACACTCGGACCAAAGGATCTGTGCTCCTATAGCGCTGACATGGTTCTTAGAAAAGTACACGTCTATTACTCCACCAAGTAGTCTGCGCTTGCGGAAAATATGTTAACTAACATGTTGTCTTTCTCTTTCTCTTCCTTACTATGTTGCCACTTCCTCTCCTCTGTATATGTTCTTTGTCTGGCAGGTAGAGAGCTGACAAATACTAAGGATTTTAATGGTCCGTTCCTCTACGCGGTCATTGGCAAAATGAGTAATTTGACAACCCTGTTACTATTGGGGTTACATATATATATATATAAATTGATTGCGCACAAATGTGCAAAGATGATAACACAGCAATCACTAACACTTTATCTTTGTTTTGCTTAACCACAAATTGTTTTTGTTCTTTGTGTACATTTTTCGATGTGATATCTTTCGCATTTCTGTTCACATGCTTCGCATATGCATGACATCTTCGGGTCATGGAATGTTTTATCTCTACACATTAGGTGGTGGAATTCATGTACGCTTAGTCTTGTTATGACGTGTCGTATCTGGAAATTTGCTTCTCTCCAGTTCCTGTCTATCATTATTGGGTTACATATAGGAATGGGCTGTCACTTCTCATTACATGTTGCCACTTGTGATTTGTCGTGAGGCTGATAACGGAGAGACGTCAAATACTGTGATTTTAAATTATCCGACCGCTTGAGCGTTCCGTGCTTAAATTACTAATATGGCAACCATGTTAACATCTTTCACACGTGTTTAGGGATTCTCCGTCCACACTTGAACCATTTCAGTACGTGATCGGATGTACAGTCTTCTCCTACATCCCTTCCACATATTCAATAGTTCGGCGACACTAACGCTAAAACTCTTTCCCTCCGCCTTTGCACAGTTAACTTGCTTGTGTAATATACTCACACCATTTCACGCACTCCCCTCCCACTGCGTCAAACGGCAGCCGCGGTAACTTATCGAGTAGGGACGTTGCCAAACTTCCCCCAGTGTCATGGCTCTTCAATATTGGCAAGGTTGGAGTTGAGTTGACAATACTGGAGTGGAAGAGAGAGATAGATAGGAATGCAGGGAGGGAAACGATTTGCCGAGGCAGAAAAGGAAGTAGCCTTTAGTTCGCATATCTTACGGGGGCACAGATCTATTGGAGAGACAATACCTTGGTCGAAAGAGTAACGATCTTTCACCATAAAAATACAACCGTCAAGAAACGCGGACATGGATTCCACTGGGGTAAAATTTTTCGGATGTAACATTAGCTCAGGATAGGGATGTCCGCGAGGCCATAAATCTACGGATACGATAATGCCAATGAGTTAATTAGTTAGTTGGATTATACAGGAGAAGATTAGAAATCATTAGCTCGGGATAGAAATGTATGGAGAACTTATGTCCGCGCTGCCATGAACCTGCGAGTTGAATAGTGCCAGTGAGTTAATTAGTAGAGAAAATTGTATTTATTATTTGAATATTTATAAATAATATTTTCAAGCCGAACACAGTAAGCAACACGCACGAACTAAAATTTATAAAACACTGGCCAGACCCATATTATATTACGGCAGTGAGGCCTGAACAATAGGGTGGGCCGAAAAAAATATTATTTTTTATTTCGAAGTTGCAATAGTGCGGAAAAGTTGCGAATTATATAGTCACAATAAAAGAAAAAAATATATCAAAAATCGGTTGACATCTTCCACTCGCGCAAAGGCTCTAAAGTTTGAAAAAATATGAAAAAAAAAAACTTCATTTTTGAGATTATTTCTTTAATTTTTTTAATTAGACGTTTTTCGTAATGTAATAGTTTGTAATGTCTTCAAACAGAGCCTAAAAATATTGTGTTTTAATTTGGTTTAGATCAGTTGATATCTTCCGGTCGCGCATAAGCTCCAAAATTTGCAAGAATAATGAACAAGTTATATTTTTACGCGTTTTTGATACATGATAAATAACTTCCAGAGTATTGATTGTCAGATCCCACAGATAGATATAAACGTGCTTAGCAAAGATCAGCAATACCTACTTGATATTAAAAAATAAATAAATAATTGCAAAAATTAAGCTTTTTTCATATTTTGCCAAACTTCAGAGCCTTTGTGCGACCGGAAGATGTCAACTGATTTTGATAATTTTTTTCTTTTTTTAGCTATATAATTAGCAACTTTTCCGCGCTATTATAAATAAATAATAAATAAATAAAGCCTGATATGTCCCTTTAGGGCAAAGGCCTCCCTGTACAGGGGTTAAGCTCTATTTGAGAGTGTCACCCGGTGAGCTACTCCGTGGTGAGAAGTTGACTTGGATGTAGCACTTGGTTTGTATACACTGTCTGTTCTGTGATTAGTTAATACACAGTTGGCTCTCCATCGTTCTCCATCTTTTCCTGCATCTGGCGACTCTGGACCATTGCGCCCCTGCTCGTTCTTTGAAGATGTCAGCCCATCGTCGTCTTGGTCTTCCGCGCTGTCTCTTGCCTGTGTACGGGTCCCACATGGTTGTTTTTATTGTCCACCTGTCGTCCTGTATTCTTGCGACGTGGCCTCCCCACTTCCATTTTTTCCTGATGGCTTGTTGTGCGGGATCAGTTGTTGAGGATATCGCTTGAAGTGTTGTATTCGAGATTCTGTCCTTCAGAGTTATGCCTAAGATTTTCCTCTCCATTTTCCTTTGGCATACTTGGAGTGTGTACTTCAGTTTGGCAGTAAGATTCCAAGTTTGGCAGCCATATAACAGTGTTGGAAGAACACAGGTTTGTAGTGTTTCCATTTTGAGTTTCCGGTTGAGTGACTTGTCCAGCAGTATAAATTTCAGTGACCAGAACGCCTTCCAGGCGAGAGCTATTCTTCTGCTTATTTCCTTCTCTACTTTCTGATGGAAGGAGAGTAGTTGTCCGCGCTATTACAACTTCGAAATAAAAAAAATGCGTTTTTTCGGCCCACCCTACTGGACAAGTCACAGTGTAGATGAACAAAGACTAACTGTGGCAGAAATTAAATGTATGAGACTACTGCAGGTTACTCAAAAACATACCATAAAATGAATTCTGAGATTCTCAAAGAATTACAAACAGAATCAATCATGGAATACGTACAAAAATACAGAAACAACTGGAAATCTCACGTAAAAAGAATGAGCCGTACAAGACTACCATGTCAAATCTTAAATTACCAGCCACCAGGCAAACTATGTTTTGGCAGACTCTTCAAACGTTGGATTGAGACCGTATAACAGACCCCTACGTCTATCACATGAAAGGAAGAAGAAGAAGAAGAAGAGTGTGTCGTTCCAACATACCTGAGGGAAAGAATGAGTTCGGGAGATAAAAAACTACGAACGTGTTCAAGTTTTCACCTGCCTCCGTAACTTGCAAAATTATCGTTATTTTTGTTGTAAAATTAGAGCGCGAGGGAGTAGCCTGAAATTCAAACCCAGCAGTTAAATGCTTCAAAAACTTTTAATGAACAACTCGAAAATACTTGGTTGGAGAAGAGACGCGTGGGAAACGCAACTTCTACTATATTCGCGGACTGGTTTTTCAACCTCACGGCGCCTTATTGAACATTAACTTTCTAAAGTATGGACCAGAGTTCAAATCCGGTCACAGCGCGCTCAAAAATTAACATCAATGACAATGTATGTATATACATTTTTCTTATTCAATGCCCCAGGTTGTCATTTCGACATTTCTAATGTTCTCGCCTGGCATTGGCGTAATTTTAACCCACTTCTGAGCTTGGGGCGCCTGGAAGGAGGGGTTATGGCTGCCCCGATTACATGATGGTGATGATGATGATAATAGATAGATAATCAGTTGATTAATGTCTTTGACATCGTCCGATTTCCAATAGCCAATTTTGTGGGTCCATCCAATCTCCTGGTTGTAGACGTTTCTCCTTCATGTATAAATATATTCCCTGATTCCAGGAGGTTTTAGGTCATCCCCTGCTTCGTCTTCCCTCAGGTTTCCATTCCAAAATACATCTTGGTAACCGATCCTCTTCCATTCGCTGGATATGTCCGTACCCCTATTGTTATTATTACTATTATTATTATTATTATTATTATTATTATTATTATTATTATTATTATTATTATTATATAACGTAATTTGTAGGATTTTCATCCTGTTTAGTTCCCAAATCACTCATCGGAGGAAGGCGTATTGGATGTGCATTCACTGTCTATCCATCTCTTGGCTGGTCTTCCTCTTATTCTTCTCCCATCCATTGGTCTATCTTCTTTAGCTCTTTTTTGCAAGTCGGTTGTCTTCCAATCTTTTAGATTACTATATCATATAATAATAATAATAATAATAATAATAATAATAATAATAATAATATAATAATAATAATAATAAATAATAGTTTTATTTTACCTGGCAGAGTTAAGGCCTTGTCTACCACTCAACCAGGTTAAAAAATGCAAAAAGATTCTTACATCTAATTACAATAAAAATAAATATTACATGGTACGTCTATAATATAATTATTTACAAAATTTGTAATTCAATCTAGATTTCATCATCATCATCAACAACAAGGATTAAGCCCAATGGCCTGTTCCGATCTCATTATAGGTCGAATTGGTCTTTCCATCTCTTGAAAGGTCTTCCCAACACTCTTCTCCCTTTTGGTTTATAATTATACATTCTTCTTGGTATTTTATCGGTCCATTGGTATCCTGCTATTATCAGTTTAACGTTTTTTGAAAAGAGTTGGGACATCAAACGTCTCTGCAATGCATAATAGCACGCATTTTCAGAATTGAGCCTATGTTTAATTTCTTTGTGCATCTCATTCCTATTTGTGATTATTGTTCCTAGGTATTTGAATTCAGCCACTTCCTCAAAATTTGCCTCATTTGTCATTAGTTGTCCATTTCCATTATATAATGCATTTCTACGTGTGACCATATATTTAGTTTTATTGATATTTACTGGACAATTACATTTTGGAGCAAGTGAATAATTTTACATATCTAGGATGCAATATCTCATACGAAGAAGAAAAGGATGTAAATGCGAAAATATCTAAATCTTTAAGAATTTTAGTGTTAATAAATTCTATCTTCAAGCCAAAGTTAGTCCTAAAACCTTCAAGACTAAAAGTGTATAAAACACTGGCTCTTCCAATTTTTTTGTATGGTAGCGAAGTATGGACGTTGAAACAGAAGGATAATATACAGAGACTTAGATCTGCTGAAATGAGATACCTTCGGAGGGCTGCAGGATACACACTACTACTAGATCACAAAAAAAATGAAGACATCTTAGAAGAATTACACATGGAACCTTTAGAAAATAAAATTTCTGATAAGTCAAGATTAATGCAACATGTTCATCGAATGGAAGATCACAGAATACCCAAACAAATGTTATGATATCAACCTACAGAAGACCAGGACGTCCACTCAAAAGACTTTTGGATGGTGTTTCTCTTGAGGCCAAAACAGGTCAACAAATGGCCTAAATTCGTGAATGTACTATGATGATGATGATGAACTCTCTAATATCTCCATCCACCTCATCTTTCCATCGCAGTTTCGGTCTTCCTCGTTTTCTTCTACCCTCTGTTTGAGTGGTCCATATCCTTTTTACATATTTCTGACTCTTCCCTTCTTCTTACATGCCCTGCCCATCGTAGTCTGGTTAATTTAAAGAATTTACTAATTTGCACATCTTAGAATAATTCATACAACTCCTGATTATAGCGTTTGCGCCAGACACCATATTCACATTTAGGGCCATATACCCTCCATAATATTTTTCTTTCAAAACATTTTTTTTATTCAATGCCCCAGGTTGTCATTTCTACATTTCTGGCGTTCTCTCCTGGCTTAATTGTAACCCACTTCTGAAGCTGGGGCGCCTGGAAGGCGGAGTTACGTTACCCCCGGGATAAATGATAATGAAGCGCGAGGAGAGTTCTTAACCTAAACTTAACCTAAATTCCAGGCCATGGGCAACCACAACCCTTTAAGGAAAAATTCCTATGATTTGACCGCGAATCGAACCCGGGACCTCATGAACAATAGTCATGAACGCTAACCACTAGCCGATGAGGCTGGTCTCTTTTAAAACATTGCAGAGTACATCGTTTTTCCCCATTATCCATGTTTTACATCCATATGTCAAAACGGGTCTTATTATAGTCTTGTCTATAGAAATATCTTTCAGATCTTGACAAGACCTGACTTTCGAACCCTAGGTTATCTATCTCAAATTATCCAGTGTAGAATCTCCCATGAGTAAATATCAATACAACTAAATATATGGTCACATATAAAAATACATTATCTAATGGATATGGACAGCTAATGACAAATGAGGGAAATTTTGTGGAAGTGGCTGAATTCAAATACCTAGGAACAATAATCACAAATAGGAATGAGATGCACAAAGAAATTAAACATAGGCTCAATTCTGGAAATGCGTGCTATTATGCATTGCAGAGACTCTTGATGTCCCAACTCCTTTAAAAAAACGTTAAACTGAAAATATATAAAACTATTATCCTACCAGTTATGTTATATGGGTGCGAAGCATGGACTCTTACTTTAAGGGAGGAAAGGAGATTAAGAGTATTTGAGAATAAAGCTCTTAGGAAAATGTTTGGACCAAAGAGAGATGGACAGGTGAATGGAGAAGACTACATAACAATGAACTACATGGTCTTTATAGGAAGCCAGATATAACGAGAACAGTTAAGTATCGTAGACTGCGATGGGCAGGATATGTGGCACGAATGGGGGAATGAAAGACGTGCATGGAAGATTCTTGTAGGAAAACCAGAGGGAAAACGTCCAATTGGTAGACCAAGAATGAGGTTGGAGAATAACATTAACTATGATTTGAAGGAAGTATATTATACAGGGGATGATTGGAAAACATTGGCTCAGGATAGGGATATATGGAGAGCTTATGTCCACGCGGCCATGAACCTACGGGTTCGATAGTGACAGTGAGTTAGTATCTCCCATGCCCCGTTTAATTTTTGCATGCTCTCACTGAATCACTCTGTATAATAAGATTGTGTATTATAAAAAGAAAAACAATCCAAGACATAGATTTTCTTACGCGCTGAGTGCATTTTTTAAAGTGAAGGCATGCAGTTTAGAAACTGCAACATTATGCAGCACCTGCAGACAATGCGACGTGCTGTGTAGGCAGAAGACGTAGTCTGTCCAGTCAAGGAGGGAGCTGGAACATCATCGGATGTGACCTGAACTCCGTCCGCCCCCGGCACCTCGGTACAGTCTGTTCGTATCTCCATTGTTCACCTCTGTACTCAGAGCATTATGTACATCTATTGTCAATACTGTTTCTCATAAGTAATGCCACGAGTGATTTCCAAATTATCTAGAGAATTTGGAAATCAAGAGTGGCATTTGTTAGGACTATTTAACGAATAAAATTAAGCTGTTTACTCACAAATCATTATTTAACTATAGTTATTTTAAAATATTTATATATTTAATGTAAACGGCGATGTTTGAAAACAAATTAGAAACGATTGGTACGCTTCATTTGCTTCTTTTGTTCATCACGCAACCAGATCATAATATTATTTATTGCCAAAGGATCGCAATGTTGTAAGAATGCACCCTAGTGGAGAAATTTATAACCAACGTTATAGGTATTAATTAATTTGATGTCCTATGATGTAAATATGTCAATTATATTTTTCTGAAACGTCATTTCCTGGAAAATAATTCGTTTAAGAAAATGCAAACAGTGGTTTTTTTTTGTGGTATAATCAATTGTTACAAATGTTTTTATATTATCTATCGCATGCGCTTTCTGCTGACATGCATGCACTATATATACAATCTGGTAGCCGTATTTCTTTGGGGGTCAGTCACTGCAAAATAATGATATGACCTATTCAGAATGTTAAAAAGGAGGTGCTTTCTTTATTATGATAAACTTTAGTTGGTAAATTTTAGGCGAAACACGACTGTGATTGGTTGTAAATAAAAATCATTGAAATGTGATTGGTCATTGACTCCCATTTGGGGCATGACTTAAATAGTCTTTATAAATTGCTAGCTCTATGTTGTGTAATCGCTATCATTTATAGCATGTAAAACGTGAGAGAATCATGGGAACGACAGATTTTACAATATAACAAAATTATAAAGAAGGGGGGGGGCGGTTCTATGCCACCATGTCGCCTACATACTGTAGATATTTAAATAAAATGTTTAATTCCAGTAGGAACTGTAATAATTATTGTTGCTGATAATATGCTCGGTATCAGCATCCATTCATAAAAAAAAGAATAATAAAAAATAGGAAAAACGGAAAACAATTATTGCTCCAGTATGTGAATAAATTACCTGAGAGAAATATAATATACTGGTAACTAGCTAATGCCCGGTGTGCGAGTAGGATATCTAGTTTTACGGGAGAAGAATTCAATTAAAAATTTTCCTTTAATCTTTTTATTATTGAGTGATTTTTTTAGTTTAGTTTAATATAGGCCTAGATAGGGATAAACTTGTTTATATATTTTATAAGTGAGGAAGTTTTAAAATATTATGAATTTAAAATAAATTAAATGTGTTATGTTTAGTTGAATAAGTAAAAAGAAAAATGATTATAAATTTATATCGTAATTATTTTTAGATAATCCGTGCTGATTACCTGGCGTTACCCGAGAATCTACTTATCCCGATCTTGACATAAATGAGCTGAAAGACAAAAATGGTTACTGTGAGTTATCCGTAAAAGATAGACATAAAGTACGAATAAACAAACAAACAATCTTTTTTATATATTAGATATGCATGTTGATTTTTTTAATGTGAGACATTTCTTACAGTGAGAAGTTGAGTTCAAAGTAACCTAAAATCAGCACAATTGTAATGTGAAATATGTATTAGAGTCATCGCTTAGACAGTGTAGATAACTTATTACAAATTCCGCTGACAAATAGTGAAAGATAAACTAATCTGGTGTACTAACTTGCCCATTTTCTCACCCTAACTTGCTCAAAACTAATACCAACTTTCCCATTTTCTCACCCTAACTTGCTCAAACTAACACTAACTTGCCCATTTTCTCACCCTAACTTGCTCAAAACTAATACTAACTTGCCCATTTTCTCACCCTAACTTGCTCAAACTAACACTAACTTGCCCATTTCCTCACCCTAACTTGCTCAAAACTAACACTAACTTGCCCATTTTCTCACCCTAACTTGCTCAAACTAATACTAACTTGCCCATTTTCTCACCCTAACTTGCTCAAACTAATACTAACTTGCCCATTTTCTCACCCTAACTTGCTCAAACTAACACTAACTTGCCCATTTTCTCACCCTAACTTGCTCAAACTAACATAATTTGCCCACTTTCTCATCCTAATTTGCTCAGTAGTGCAGGTGAACTCCTAGAGTAAAATCGCTTTATATGTGAATAAACATGTTAGTAATTAGCTCTAGCGAAACGCGTGTTATCACATTGGCCAACATGACGCTAGCAGTCACTTGTTCTCCGATTGAATATTCACATATGGCACGTTTGCATAGAATAGCCAATCACAAGAGGCCGAATTTTTCGTAGTATTCTTCTTGTTGTAAGCCCTTGTTTCTCACAACGAAACCTAGGCGCTCTTTCCCTACAGAAGAGAAATTCAACCATACTAATTTAGTTACACTTGTTTTCGGATAACTGTCATTGAGTGGCCCTGGTCAGCGTTTCGTCTCAAAGTGACATCTAGAACACCAAATTAGTATTAGGGTGGAAAATTCAGTAGGCTAAATTTTGCTTAGGGGCCTTTTTATTCAGGCTTAAGGATCTTTTACAATGCTGAAAATCATCAGATTTGGGTGTTGTGTAATGTGGGTACGGTAGCGTTTGGTTGGTGAAAAGGATAATTGTTGTAGGTTAATTCGGTAGATTGGAAGATTAATTATGGTATTATAGGTAATTATGGTGATTCAGGTTACGTTGAAGTCTTGAAGAATTAAAAGATGAAGTTAGTAACAAAACAAAGTGTAGTTTTATTCAGTAAATGTGCGTCTGTCCTGGACACACACAAAATACAAAAAGCCAAGATTCTTCTCAAAGACGGTGAATATATATTCCATCCCCTTCACTAACTTAGAGGGGGTCTAATTATTTCCGGTCGGCATTGTAAAAATTGGCCACTTTCTTAGATTTGAGAATAACCATAATTTTTTTGTAAGTAGTCACCCCCTTCCGACATGTGTTGGGATTAGCAGTGAACTTGACCCGTCTCAATAGAAGTTATAAACACGTCACACAATTTCTAAGTGTTTAACAACACCCTACACTCTAACTATTCTCTTGTGTAACACATCTTTTACATTACACCTTCCCCCTTATTGAAGAAATGTATATTAATACATTTCGTCATTAATACTTTGCTTCATCCTTTCTTCTAATTCTGATCAATCTCAATCTAATTATTATTTTGTTGAATTCTAACCAGTTACTTTCCTAACACGAATTATAGGCTGAGTTATATATATACATGTCTTTGAGAATCATTGAACACATATCATTACAATCCTTTACAAAACACAACATACATTCAATAAAGTAAGTCCATCCGGACTTCACGATATTGTTAAAAGTATTCATCATAATTTCTCTTGTTCGGGCGTTATTTCTTTCTGAATATCATAAATGTCATGCCCTGCATTGTTTTAATTCCTACCACGGTTATATCAGTTATTTGAACTAAAGAATTAGTAATCTGTGCTTTTCTGTTTAGCACAACTTTCAAATGAATACAATTCATATGGAATGGAGAGGCAGAATGAAGGCCTGGCTGCTATTCGTTTTCCCTTCATTATATGGTATAAAAAAAACCTACCTTCGTTATGCCTTTACATTTTTTTTTTACATAGTTGCCTGTCAATTAATGAAGTTTACTTTTGTATATTATCGCAATTGACTGAGTTCCTTATAAGATAATATAATTATACAATACCCAATTTTAATTATATTCCAAAATCGTAGTACTAAATTTATCAATGTTTTAATGTGTCTACCTTTATCCTAATATTTAAAAGTTCCTTGTATATATTTTAATTATTTCTTTGTTTATTCATGATTCCAACTCTTAATGATAACATCGTGTGGTGTGTTCAAACAATAGTTATAATTTTACTTTGAAAGCTCCTAATTTAAACATTTTAATTAGAATTAGGCTGTAACTCAACATAATTTATACATTTTCGTTAATTTTATTATTAAATATAAAAACATTCCAGTTAAACCATTTATACTTTCATTAAACTAATATGTTAAATTTGGTATTTTCATATAATGCATAATTTCAACTTTGAATAGAACTGTATTTCTCCCGTCTTTTCAAAATAATTCCAAATGATTTTACTACTGAAACATTTACTTTTCATTTCCTTCCGTACAAATGTGATAATGACATCAACACTGTATTATGATATAATTTCTCTCCCCCATTCCTCATAAACAGATTAAGCTAATTTTAACCTTTCTATGTGATACCACTGATCACACTTTATTTTATCAACTCTTTTACTACTTGCATATGCTAGCTTCACATTAACATTTTTAACTTCTGCGACCTTGTAAGGTCCCATCCACTTGGATTCCAACTTATGACTTTTGTTCCTTAACATATAAACAAGATCCCCAACTTTTATCTTTACAGATTTAATATCTTTATTCCTATGCTCTGCTGTCTTAAATTTTTTCTGCTGTAAATTTTCGTTAGCTAATTTCCATATTTCTTGGAATTGCCTTTTCATAACATTTACATAATTATTATAGTTATATAATGGTTGCGGCTTTTGTTGTAATATACCTGGTATATTAGCAATTCTACCATACAGTAATTCAAATGGTGTGAATTTCGTCCCTGTATGTGGAGTGGTGTTATACACGAAAGTTGCATACGAAATCCAATTATCCCAACATTCAGGCTTATTGTCTATGTAGATCCTTAAATAGTCTACAAGTATTTTATGACTTCTTTCTAAACTTCCGTTACTCTGTGGTCGATATACACTGCTATGTATGTGCTTAATACCTAATAATCTTGTCATCTCCTTGAAAACATCGCTCATAAATTGTGACCCTTGGTCAGTAAGTAACTCTATGGGAATACCGTATCTTAGAATAATTCCTTCCATCAACTGTTTCGCGACCTCCTCCACTGTAATTGAATTTAAGGGAAGTGCTATTAAATATTTCGTTAACAAGTCCTGACATGTCAATAAATATTGCTTTCCATCTTCCGTTTTTCTCATTGGACCTACGATATCTAAAGCTATCTTATCCCACGGCCTAACAAGTGTGTCTGTTATCTGCATCTGTGCTTTTATTTCATATCCTTTCTGTTGCGTGCATTTTTGACATCCCTTAATATATCGTTCCACATCTTTAAACATATTTTCCCAATATTTATATAACTTGATTCTTTCGTATGCCCGATGTATACCCTGATGACCTCCAATTGGACATACATGAAATTCTTTTATTATTTGTAACTTTTGTTTCTCTGTTAATTCATCCCGATTTACTTCACCTACTAAGGGATATCTACTTAATGCGTCGGCATTAGTGTTTTTAGTGCCTGCCTTGTGTAAGGCCTTGAAATCATATTCTGCCATCATAAGTTTCCATCTCATAACCCTTGTGTTTGTAGATTCCGACTCTTTAATTTTATCTAATATGGTAATTAATGGTTTATGATCGGTTACAATTACGAACCTCCTACCTAATAGATATGGCCTGAATTGTTTACATGCCCAAACAACGGCTAAAAATTCCTTATCAAATGTGGAATATCGTTCTTCTGCTTGATTTAACGTCCTACTGGCATAAGCTATCGGCCTATCTTCTCCGATTTCACCCTGACTTAATATGGCTCCGATTGCTATCTGACTTGCGTCTGTTGTTACTATAAAGGGCTGCGAAAAATCTGGATATCTCAGAACAGGTTCGTTAGTCAATAATAATCTTAAAGTATCAAAACTTTCCTCACATTGTTGATTCCAATCCCATTCTACACCCTTCCTTAATAGTTGTGTTAATGGCTTAGCAATTTCACTAAAACGTGGTATAAATTTTCTATAATATCCGGCTAAACCCAAGAACGATTTTACATCTTTCGTGTTTTTAGGAGTTGGGAACAACTGTATTGCCCTTATCTTACTTGGATCAGGTTTGACTCCCTCTTCACCTATCACATGTCCTAGATACTGTAATTCTATTTTTAAGAATTCACACTTATCCGGTTCTAATTGTACTCGATATTCCTTCAATTTTTCGAATACCTTCCTCAAATTTATATTGTGTTCCTCTAGAGTAGCCCCGAATATAATAATGTCGTCTAGATACACAAAACAATTTACTCCTAACATACCTGCCAATGCATAATTCATAAACCTTTGGTAAGTACTGGCCCCCCCTTGACGCCAAACGGCATACGACAGAATTCGAAATGCCCGTCCCTGGTACTGAACGCGGTCTTCCTCCTATCTTCTTCCCGAACACTTATCTGCCAATATCCGCTCGCACAATCTAAAGCACTAAAATATCTCGCCTTACCTAGCTGATCTAATATGTCTTGAATATTAGGTATTGGAAAGCTATCTCCTACCGTACACTCATTTAATTTTCGAAAATCAATACAAATCCTCCATTTTTTATTTCATTATGCTAGTGGAAATCTACCTTCTTCGGCACAACAATTATAGGGAAATTATATGTTGATGTACTAGGCCTAATGATTTCTTGTTCCAACATGGTTTTGGTTTGGTCTTCCACTTCTTTCCTATAAGCTTCCGGTATCCTATAGGGCTTTACATGTATAAACTGCTGTTCTTTTAATGTAGGCGTATCAATCACATGCTTCACTGTTTTTATTTCTGTAAGCCTATCTCCTGGCAACCTGAAAATCTCTGAAAATTCCTTACATATTTCCCACACTTCGTCCTTTCCTTCTGTGATATGACCTAATCTTAACTTATTTCTTAACTCATAAATTCTTTCATTACCCATTAAATTTTGTTTTCCTATAGATTCTGTCTTATCCCATCGACTTAGTTCAGGTAGTTTATCTAATTCATACTCTTCCTGATTTAAATTAAGCACCATTGTCACGAATTTTTCCCCGTCGCAATATACTAAACTTTCTGCACAATAAACTTGATTTCCTAATTCCTGTCTCTCTATCCTATAATCACCTGGATTTATTTTCGTTGGAAATGCTACAAGAGTTTCACTCATAGGGGATAATGTCGCTACTGATTTCCATGGAATATTTAACGTACTTTCGTGCTGTTGCAACCAATCTCTGCATAACAATAAATCAAAATGTTTTATCTCCCCCGGCATTATATCAAACAGCATCTCTTTTCCTTCCACTTCCAATTTCACTTTTCCTAAAGCTCGACACCGTTCTCCACTTACAGTACGAAATTACTCACATACAGGTATAATATTGTTATTTGCACTTAAACATTTTTTATAAACCATTGAGATACACGACCCTGTATCGACTAATGCTAAACCCTTTCCTTCTTTAATTTGAGGATATTGAACAATTATTTCATACTCATGTGTACTACCAACTTGATTTTTTACCATGCAAATTTCCTTATTATTTTCATATCCCAATGTTATGGTCCTTACTTCACTACTCTGTCGGCCTACTTCGCTTGTTATCTGTGTAACAGCGCCTACTTTATTTATTAGATCCTCTTGTGTAGGGATCTCTGGTTCGTGTTCTCGAACACCGGACTCTTGGTCCACCTTATCGTGCCTTTTTACTTGGCAATTTACTATCGAGCGACATTCTCTTATGGAATGCCCTCCTTTTAAGACCGAGCGACATTCTCTTGGGGAATGTCCTCCTGTGGAATCTTGGTCCACTTTACCCTGCCTTTTTACTTGGCAATTTATTACCGAGCGACATTCTCTTGTAGAATGCCCTCCTGTGGAATCTTGGTCCACTTTATCGTGCCTTTTTACTTGGCAATTTATTACCGAGCGACATTCTCTTGTAGAATGCCCTCCTGTGGAATCTTGGTCCACTTTATCCTGCCTTTTTACTTGGCAATTTATTACCGAGCGACATTCTCTTGTAGAATGCCCTCCTGTGGAATCTTGGTCCACTTTATCGTGCCTTTTTACTTGGCAATTTATTACCGAGCGACATTCTGTTGTAGAATGCCCTCCTTTTAAGACCGAGCGACATTCTCTTGGGAAATGTCCTCGTTTTAATACCGAGCGACATTCTCTTATGGAATGCCCTCCTGTTTTATTTTCGTACACCCCACTGTTTACATCCCTGCAATTCTTTACATAATGACACTTTTTCTGACTATTATTATTGGGGGTACTTACTTTCCCTTTCATGGAAAGACTCTCACTCTTTACTTGAATAGCTCTGTCAATCAATATAGGAGGACCTAATTTTTCTATCACAGGTTTTAATACTTGTCTGATTTCGTCTAATAATATCCCTTGTACAAACATTTGTTTTCCTACATGAATCATAATGTCTTGGACCACTTCTATCTTAGCATTTTCCCAACCTGATGTTATTTTACACATTGAACTCCCCAAGTCGGCCGTTATACTTTCCAATCTATTTCCCCATTTACTCATCGGTTCTTTCTCTTTTTGTCTCATTAATATTAGTTCTTGCACGTAATAATAAAAAGTTATTTTTATAGCATACTGATTTTCTAATTTGTGCTTGATATATTCCCACGTTATTTCTACACTCTCTCTATTGCCTATATTAAGAATTCGTTTCGCATCCCCTGTAATTTTAGCGATGACATATTTTATAAGTAACGCTCTCTGTGGTTCCGTCACTAATTGATATGCATTTTCAACATTATCTATGAAATGATTTAATTCACTCGGCTTTGAACCATCGAAACCAGCACTAAATAATTTAGCTATTTCCGAAACCGATGCTATCGTATGGCCTATCCTCTAGTCTACCTTGTAATTGTTGCACTTGTTCTTGGAGTTCCCTTATCATGTCCTCCATTATTATTATTGATTGAGCTATTCAAGGGCTTTTGTACACTGAATAATGAAAAATACAAGAGCAACCTAACTCCGCAGAGTTTACCACTTACCTGGATCACGTGTCTTGTAGTAGACAGACGTTCGCGTAGGTTGGCGCCTGTTGATGAAGAAATCAACACCTCCGCCGATCACAGGTCATGGAGTCCTAGGCTTGCGTCCACCATCAACCGGAAGACTTCTGTCAACGGGTTGCGGATGAGAGGAAGGAAGTGACACCTCGATATCCGTCCAGAATGAACACCCTTCGTCGTCCTACAGCTTCTCAGTCTTCTAGACCTAGAGGTCTCCGTCGAGGTCTTCTAGAGCTAGAGCTCAATTTCCTTAGAATCACGCTAGAGATGTCCGTCGAGGAATTCCGGATTCGATGCTCTGCTATTTACTGCGAGCTCAATTTTAGAATCACCTAGAGATGACCGTCGAGGAATTCCGGAATCGATGCTCAGCTATATACTGGATTCGGAAGCCGTCACACTGGTAAGAATTGAAGATGAGATTGAAGAAAATATAGTTGCCTGCAGTTTTCACCAACCAGGTGTGTTAATTAACACCTTAAATTTCCCACGGAGCTGCCACCATTTTATGTTGTGTAATGTGGGTACGGTAGCGTTTGGTTGGTGAAAAGGATAATTGTTGTAGGTTAATTCGGTAGATTGGAAGATTAATTATGGTATTATAGGTAATTATGGTGATTCAGGTTACGTTGAAGTCTTGAAGTCTTGAAGAATTAAAAGATGAAGTTAGTAACAAAGAAAGTGTAGTTTTATTCAGTAAATGTGCGTCTGTCCTGGACACACACAAAATACAAAAAGCCAAGATTCTTCTCAAAGACGGTGAATATATATTCCATCCCCTTCACTAACTTAGAGGGGGTCTAATTATTTCCGGTCGGCATTGTAAAAATTGGCCACTTTCTTAGATTTGAGAATAACCATAATTTTTTTGTAAGTAGTCACCCCCTTCCGACATGTGTTGGGATTAGCAGTGAACTTGACCCGTCTCAATAGAAGTTATAAACACGTCACACAATTTCTAAGTGTTTAACAACACCCTACACTCTAACTATTCTCTTGTGTAACACATCTTTTACATTACATGGGACCCATGGCTTAAAGTCCCTCTCAGAGGACTCGATCCTTGGATTTTTCCATCCTAAAAAAATCCATCGACCCCGGCCGAGTTTGGACCCGCTATTCTCGGGATCAGAGGTACGGAGCATAAGTACTAGTCCACCGCGGCCGATTGTATGTAGCATTAAACTGTGACAAAAATCTGAAAATATGTACCAAATATGTGATATCAAAATTGCAAAGAAATGTTAATTTTTTAACGCTTGATATAACTTATAGATAAAAAATATATTGTAATTTTACAGATATCAGATAAATACAATACGTCACATCAGATTAGGGTTCAATTCCGAAGCTAATAACACTGGTCAACATGATTTTTATCTCATGAGCACCAATAGTTGTCCTTAATGCAGTTTTTTATCATGTTTTCAAATATGTATTGTGAATTTTTCCATCACCCACAATTTTTTTTATTTCAATTTCAATTAATGGATTTAAATAATTATTTTTTTAATAAACCTAGATTTCCTCCCGGAAAATCTTGGTGCAGTGAGCGATGAGCACGGGGAACACTTTCATCAGGAGATTTCAGCTATGGAAAAGACATATCAAAGCAAATGGAATCCTAATATGCTGGCTGATTATTGTTGGACCATCAAGAGGGATGCTCCACAGGCTAAATATAGCAGAAAATCATCATTTCTTACTTTCCAGGTGAGTCCGAATATTCGAATATTGTGTAGTTACGAATGTAGAAAATATTAAAATGTTTGAAATTATAATAAATGCCTGTCTCTCGGAAACCTTGCGTGATGGAGAAAAACCGATATCATATTTGAATTCAGGAGAAAAAATACTATCAGAATCACATACTTTTCCTCCTGAGACAAAAAAAAAGTTTCTTTTTTTTTTGTTGCTCAGTCAAATAATGGCAGGAAACACAGTAAGATATGGAGTTAGGTTATGTCAGCAATCAGAAAGTATGTTTAGAAAGAGCTAAACACAACAGGGTACTGGATATTATGAAGCAAGGTACGAACCAAGGATCGAGAGAAAATAAGGCAAGGTGGTAGGTGAACATCAAGAGATAACTTGTGAAATAGCAGCATTTGCTTGCTCTGAAGAGCGTCAGATAAACTCCAATCTGAAGCAGCAATGATAACGTATTGTCTCTCTGGACTGACGTCGTTTATAAACCAAAGCAACGACCTAATGTTCGAAAGTGGTGCTGGCAGAAACAGCGATTACATTTGCCATTATAAGTTAAACTAAATGTTAGTAATAGGCTACATGTAATAGCCTAGTAAAAGCTAGGTGATCGAAAGTGGTACTGACTGAAATAGTGGTTACTTTTGTTATAAGCTATGTAGTAACTAACTAACTCACTTGCACTGTCGAACCTGTAGGTTCATGGTCGTGCGGATATAAGCTCTCCGTGCATCCCTATCCTTAGCTAATGTTTTCGAATCATCCCCTGTATAACCAACTTCCCTCAAATCATGGTTAATGTTATTCTCCCACCGCAGTCTTGACCTATTTACTGGGCGTTTTCCGTTTGATTTTCCTACAAGGAGCTTCCATGCCCCTCTTTAATAGGGACTACTGGAGTGCTTGCATTGAAATTGCGGTTCTTATGTACCAAAGGCGTTTTTAGTTTATAAAATACGAAAGCGAGGATTGATGGATGAAGAATAAATGTATACTGGTTTAAGTTAAATGTAAATTTAAAAAAAAAAATCTTTAGCGAAACATGGACTCTTACTTTAAGGGAGGAGAAAAAATTACGAGCCTTTGTGAATAAAGACTTTAGAAAATTCTTGGACCACAGAGAGATGGACAGACAGGTGAATAGAGGATACTTACGATGAACTACATGATATTTATAGGAAATCTTATATATTAGGAACAGTTAAGTCTCGTAGACTGCGATGGGCAGGACATGTGGTACGAAAAGGAATGGAAGAAGGCATGGAAGCTTCTTCTAGGAAAACCAGAGGAAAAGCGCCCAGATGATGGGAGAATAACAAACCATAATTTGAGGGAAGTAGATTATGCAAGGAATGATTGAACATATACAAAGAATGCCAAATAATCGTTTATCAAAACAGCTGCTTCATTATAGGCCTCTAGGCCGAAGAAATGTAGGAAGACCAAAATGTAGTTGGAAGGACGACCTGCGCCTGCGGCATGTAGTGCGTCGGGGAGCGGAACGGGCCAACAGGCCCATACCTTGAAAATGATGATGATTGGAAAATATTAGCTCAGGATAGGGAGTGTGCAGAGCTTATGTCCGCGCGGCCATGAACATATGGGTTCGATAGTGCAATTGAGTTAAGTAATTTATTCTAAGAAAACCAAAATGAAAGTGTCGTATATTAGGTATAAGCCTAAAATATGTCTGCGGAAAAGAAATGTAAAGTGGCTTGCCTCCTTACATGTTACAACACAAACAGGGGGTTTATATCTGAAGACAGAGAGAGAGGGAGAAAGAGAGACGGAGAGAAAAATGAAGGAAAAAAACATCCGTTTTTATTCTACAAGATAAACACACTAGAAAGAGAGAACTAATAAATTTGAAAATATGGCAAATAATTTCGTAGAGAAAAAAAAAACATATTGAAGGACATAGTTGATAGAGTCCCCTATCTTTCACTTTTGATACCCAGGTTTGATTGCCGCCAGGTATGAAATTTTAAATCCCCACCACAGATCTGGATATTTGTACTTTATCATGTTATATTTTGTATTTTAGTTTGCATGTGAGTAAAAGAAAAGTAAAAATGTAAATCAAACATGAAAGGAATGAAAACAGGGATAAATGGCGTAAGAAATGAATTCATTTAAGGAACTAAAGATTACGAGTGTTTGAGAATAAAGTTCTTAGGACAATTTTTGTAACAGACAGGCGAACGGGAAAGACTAAATAACAGTGAGCTCCATATTCTTGATAGGAAATTAGATTTAATAAGAACGGTTAAGTCTCGTAGACTGCGATGGGCAGGACGTGACTAGATAATGAGGATCATGGAAACTTTTTGTAGGAAAACTAGAGGGAAAATACCCAGTTGTTGGACCAAGAATGAGGTGGGAGAATAATATAGGGCTATTCAGGAAGAAGGAACAGACTTCAAATATTTATTTTTCTAAACTACAAGAAGGGGGCACGCCGTAGCGTAGTGGTTAAGGCACTGAGCTACAAGCCGGAGGGTCGAGGGTTCAAGTCCCGTTGGGGTCAGGATTTTTAAACTGACCCAAACCCTCTGGCGGCACTATGGCCCTGGGGTCGACTCAGCCTCTAACGGAAATGAGTACCAGACGCTTGTTCTGGGGGTAAAGGCGGCCGTCACGCAGGGCTGACAACCCGGCTGACATAAAGTGCCGATTGTCTAGAAAAAGTGGGAGCCTTAACCTCCTACTACCCCAAGGGCCTCCGGGCTTGTTGTGGGATCACTTCACTTCACAAGAAATAGAAACACAATTCCAACGCTCCTGGAAAGAAAAAGGTTTGAAGTTCTGATCACGGCCGCATTGGCGCTGTTGCTTGTCATGTTGATTGTATTAAAATGGCGACACAACAGGGCGTAGGATTGGAAGAGGAGTAGCAGATCAACTTCATTACTGGTAGCCTCTCAGATCACCCGACCTAACCCCATGTGATTTTTATCTGTGGGGTTACGTAAAAGACTGTGTTTTTATTCCCCCTATGCCTGACATTCTTGAAAATCTGCGACATCCAATTGTTGAAGTGTGAATTCGGTAACTAGAGACCAGCTGATTCGTGTGTGGCAAGAAATGAGCCATCGTTTTGATATTTTTCATGTAACACGTGGTGCTCATATTGAATGCATAAAATAGTGAAATTTGAACTTTTCTCTTTCCAGGAACGTTCGAATTGTGTTGATATTTTTTGTAGTTTGAAAGAAATAAATGTTTGAAGTCTGTTCCTTCTTTCTGAATAGCCCTGTGTTAAACATGATATCCATCCATAATAATTCTGCCCGAAGGCAGGTCCTTCACTGCAATCATAGCATTTTCATGTTATGCTTGCAGCTTTACTAGGGAACTGTAGGTGTGGTAGCTTCCTGTTACTTTCCACACCGGTGAAGGATGATGATGATTATGATGATAAGGATGATGATGATAGTCATATGATTTCGGGGACCGTTTGGGCCTTAAAGTTTTCCTGACATTTGCCTTACAGGTAAGGAAAAAAACTCCTGGCGCGACAGGCCTACAAGGCCCTTAGCCTACCAGCCGGCTGCTGGCCTCACATCCACATGTGTCAATCACACATGTAGATGATAATCAGCCAGTGTAGGGGTGACATGTGGTCAGCATGTCGAGTTCCCCAGCCGTTATAGCTGGTTTTCTCAACCTGGAGTCGCTACTTATTGTAGCTACCCAAATGCATCACGATGCTGGGTGGGCACCGGTCCCATACTGGCCGAAATACCTAGAGAACATTTCTTCCCCCATGGAGACTCGAACCAGCGCAAGTCCCGTAGCTCTGCGCCAAGGCTTCCTGCCTTAACCACTCGGCTACGGCGCGGGACACAGGTAAGGAAAAACCCCGATAAAAACCTCACTCAGAAAATCTGCCCCGACCGGGGATCAAACCCGGGCCCGCTGCGTGACAAGGCAGCACGCTACCTCGAGACAACAGCGGTGAACAATCATGATATAAGTGAAGTAAATTATACAGGGAATAATTGGAAAACATCAGCTCAGGATAGGAATGTATGGAGAGCTTATGTCCTTCGATAGTGCCAGTGAGTGAATGGGTTCTTTAGTTTGGAAAATAAATCAAAACACAAACAAATAGGAAAGTTATAATGTCTTAATGCGCGGTACTGAACTGAAAATAGAACAAAATGAAGGAGATAGAACTATAAGACAATACATGTGTAGATCATAAGGACAAGGTTGTTCTTATCTGTTATACAAATGATATACAGGGCACGGGGAGTCATGGGTGCATACCCAGCCACCGGATATCCTGCGCGACCATTCGTGCTCATTCTGTTGGAAACTGTTGTTCCCGCGTGCAAATAATAGACAGTCGCGAGTTCTGCTCCCGATGGATTCATTTTGGCTCATGTCCAGCATAAATATATATCTTCTTTTTTCAATGCTGGGAATGGAATCCAATAAGTTTACCTTCCATAATATACGTTTTACGAGCAGCTGTTTTTTAAATCTCTGTTCATTTTTTATTAAATAATATTATGTTAATAAAAAGAAATGTAAACCGATGGGAATACCAATAGATGATAATTCAACAATACATACACTCCAGTTTGCAGATGACCAATTGACATTGGCTCAAGAATTTGAAGATATTGAATACCTCACTAGAAAATTAATACAAGGATATAGTTTATGGAGTTTAAAGATCAATATGGATAAATCTAAATATATGACAATAGGGGATCTTCCTCAAGATTTAATACTAGAAGAAAATTTAAGGACAATTAAATACACTGAAGAATATAAGTATTTGGGAATTAAAATTACTAAAGATGGAAAACAAGAAACAGAGAAAAGAAACAGGATCAATATAGGAAAGTATGCTATATCTGCCCTAAACGGAATAGTATGGGACAAATATATCTTCAAAGAAACAAAAATAAACTATTTTTAATACAATAATCAGAAGCATTATTACCTATGGAGCTGATGTGTGGGCTTTAAAAGCACAAATGAAAAAAAAAAAAAAATTACTCGCCACTGAAATGGACTACTGGAGACGTGCTGCAAGAATATCCAGGAAGGATAAAATCAGAAATTCATATATAAAAGAAAAAATGCAGGTACAATATTCAATATTAGATTTTATAAAGAAGAAACAAATTGGTACGGACACATTAGAAGGATGGAAGAAGGAAGACTACCTAAGATAATCATGGATTGGGAACCACAGGGAAGGAAAAAGAAGGGTAGACCAAATATTACGTGGATTCAGGGAATCAATGAAACTAAGAGGGAATGGGAAATAGAAGAAGATATATGGATGAACAGACAAGAATGGAAAAATGTGTTGAAACAAATGTGTAGTTAACTGTGAACATGGGTACCGGAAAAATGTATAGCCTATTCATTGTAAAAGCCGGAATAACAAAATAAAGTTAATAATGCGTTATCCATATATATCTAATGACAAATGAGGGGCATTTTGAAGAAGTGGCTGATTTCAAGTATCTAGGGAAAAATAATTACAGATAAGAATGAGATATACACAAAGAAATTAAATATAGGCTGAATTTTGGAAATGCATGCTATTATGCATTACAGGTCCACCGCTGTGGTCTCGAGGTAGCGTGCTGCCTTGTCACGCAGAGGGCCCGAGTTTGATCCCCGGTCGGGTCAGTTTTTCTGGGTGAGGTTTTTAACGGGGTTTTTCCTTACCTGTAAGACAAATGTCAGGAAAACTTTAAGGCCCAAACGGTCCCCGAAATCATATTGCCAATCTTCATCATCATCGTTCACCGGTGTGGAAAGCAACGGGAAGCTACCACACCTACAATTCCCTAGTAAAGCTGCAAGCGTAGCATGAAAATGCTATGATTGCAGTGAAGGACCTGCCTTCAGGCAGAATTACTATGAATGGATGCATTACAGGGACTCTTGTCGTCCCAACTCCTTTCAAAAAACGTTAAACTGAAAATATTAAAACTGTTATTCTTCCAGTTATATTATATGGATGCGAAACATGGAATCTTACTTTAAGAGAGAAAAGAAGATTATGCGTATTTGAGAATTAAGTTCTTAGGAAAAATATATACCAATGGTCACCCCCTGGAAGAAATAAACAATGCAGACCAAGATTGAAATGGAAAACTTATGTCAGAACTATAATGGATTATAGGAATTTGAAAGAAGGAGATTGCAATGATAGAAATACATTGAAACTGAAGACGGCGAATCTATAAGTGAAGGAAATCCGAAGAACAAGAAGAAAAGAAGAAGGCATTTTTGTGGACCAAAAAGAGATGAGCAGACAGGTGAATGGAGAAAACTACGTAATAGTGAGCTGCATGATTTGTATATAAAGCCAGATATAATACGAACAGTTAAGTCTCGTAGACTGCGATGGGCAGGACATGTGGCACGTATGAGGGAATGAAAGAGGTACATGGAAGTTTTTTTAAGGAAAACCAGATGGAAAACGCTCAGTTGGTAGACCAAGAATGAGGTGGGAGAATAAAATGATTCATGGTTTGAGGGAATTAGACTTTACAGGGGATGATTAGAAAACATCAGGTCAGGATAGGGATGTATGGAGGTTTTATGTCTGCGCGGCCATGAACCTACGTGATTCGATAGAGCCAGTGTTTTAGAGTTAGTTAATGCGTTATACATTGCGATATATCAACAATGAATACGAACAGGAAGTGAGTGACCTCAAGGACCCTGAAATAGCAAAGTGGAGATCGCGTTTCTTTAACTGCTAGGCACGATTAATAATTATATCGCCAGATACTTTGACATTGCGTGCCAGCTATAAGCTGTTACAGTTTCAACAATATTCACTTTATTTAATTAATTACCGGTACTAAAGAGGAGAAAAATATAATATTTACGTAAGTACAGCTTCATGGACTAGTGGTCAGCGTTCCTGACTACAGTTCATGAGGTCCCGGGTTCGTTTCCCGGTCAAATTATAGGAATTTTTCCTCAAAGGGAATTGTTTTGTGGTTGCCCATGGTCTGTAATTTAGGTTAAGAACTCTCCTGGCGCTTCATTATCATTTATCATCCATCGGGGTCCACCGCTGTGGTCTCGAGGTAGCGTGCTGCCTTGTCGCGCAGCGGGCCCGGATTCGATTCCCGGTCGGGACAGGCTCCTGGGTGAGTTTTTTCGGAGTTTTTCCTCACCTGTAGGACAAATGCCAGGAAGCTTAGGGCCCAATGGCCCCGAAAATCATCCGGCCATCACCATCATCATTATTATCATCATTATCATCATCCTTCACCGGTGTGGAAAGCAACGGGAAGCTACCACACCTGTAATTCCGTAGCATGAAAATGGTATGATTATTTGAGAATAAAGTACTTAGGAAAATTTTTGGACCAAAGAGAGATGAACAGACAGGTGAATGGAGAAGACTACATAACAATGAACTACATGGTCTGTATAGGAAGCCAAATATAATAAGAACAGTTAAGTCTCGTAGACTGCGATGGGCAGGACATGTTGCGCGTATGGGGAATGAAAAACGTGCATGGAAGCTTCTTGTAGGAAAGCCAGAGGGAAAACGCCCAGTTGGTAGACCAAGAATGAGGTGGGAGAACAACATTAACTATGATTTGAGGGAAGTAGATTATACAGGGAATGATTGGAAAGCATTAGCTCAGGATAGGGATGTATGGACAGCTTATGTCCGCGCGGCCATGAACCTACGGGTTCGATAGTGCCAGTGAGTAAGTAAGTATGCAGTGAAAGAGCTGACCTCAGGCAGAATTACTATGGATGGATGGATGGATATCATCGGGGTAACGTAATTTGGCCTTCCAGGTGACCCAACCTAAGAAATGGATTACAATTCCGCCAGTGCCAGGTGAGAAAGCCAGAAATGTCCTAAAAGATGACCTGGTGGCATTAGACAAACAAAAAAAGATAGTTGTAGAGAAACTAGAAAGAAAATGAAAATAAAAAATTGAGCTAAAAATGTAAAAATATTTACTTTTATGAAGTATTGTATGAAATATGTAAAATGAAACTTGAATACTGCAATGTTCATGCTTCAATTCGTAAACATTTTCTGTTTCCGTATGTCTAGATATAAAAAAATAGAATATGTAATTACATAATAATCCGGGCTCTAGTTATGATAGTCAGATTTGTATTCCGGGAATACCTGGGTCTTAAAGTTTCCTGACATTATCATTAAGGTAAATAAAATCTCCGGAAAATCTAATCCGAGATACGTACCCTGACGGGGATCGAACCCGGACCTGCTAACAGTGTTATTCCCAGACCTCAGGGACACATAATAATAATAATAATAATAATAATAATAATAATAATAATAATAATAATAATAATAATAATAATAATAATAATAAATAATAATAATTTTATTTATATACATATTTTCAATGTTTACCCATCTTTCTGTGCCTAAAGTTTTATTTTCCTTCTCCACTCGTCTCTATCCATCAACTCCAGTCCTCTTGTTCTCATTCCAGTTCTTATTTTTGCATCCATCCGCCAAAGTCTCTCCCAAGTCAGGTTTGAAAAGGGTGAGGGGGAGGAGTAACAACCCCGTTACCAGGGTTCAGTACCCGCCCAGCTGATAGTACCCTGTGAGGGCCTCTTATTAGGATACAGATACTGCTGCCGTGCAGTTCATCATTGGTTTGATAAAGGCTAGAGGAAGAAAGCCTTGCCCAAAAATCGCAGGGTCCTCCGATTGGGGATTATGCATCAGGCCAGCTACCTGTTCATCATAAAAACATAACAATGCTTAAAAAGCCTAAAAATTTAAAGCCGGACGGAAATAATAATAATAATAATAACAACAACAACAATAATGTTATCTTTATTCTGGTAGAGTTAAGGCCATAAGGCTTTCTCTTCCACTCAACTAGTACAAATATATAAATATTCTACATTATATAGACCTTACAGTTTTCTAATAATCCATCCATAGTAATTCTGCCCTAAAGCATGTCTTTTACCGCAATCATAGCATTTTCAAGTTATGCTTTGCAGCTTTACTAGGGAATTATAGTTGTGGGTAGCTTCCCGTTGCTTTCCACACCGGTGAGGGATGATGATGATAATGCTAAGGATGATGATGGCCGGATGATTTTCGGGGACCGCTGGGCCCTAAGCTTCCTGACATTTGTCTTACAGGTGAGGAAAAACCCCGGAAAAAACCTTCACCCAGGAGCCTGTCCCGACCAGGAATCGAATCCGGGCCCGGCTGCGTGACAAGGCAGCATGCTACCTCGAGACCACAACGGTGGACTTTCTAATTATAATAGATTAAAAAAGACATTAAAACTTGCAAAGTAAATTTCATATATAAGTTTTATATATATATATATATATATATATATATGACATTGAGGAACATGCTGATGGAGCTGAATGATAAGTGCGAGGATTGTTGGATGAAGATAAATATAAATAAGACGAAGGCCATGATTATAGGAAAGAAACCAAGGAAGATAAACATGAGGATTAAAGATGAGGCCATTGAGCAAGTGGAGAACTTCAAATATTTGGGTTGTACTATCAGTAGTAACATGAACTGCGGTCAAGAAGTAAAGCAGAGGATAGCAATGGCAAAAGAAGCTTTCAACAAGAAGAGAAGCATTTTCTGCGGACCTTCGGCAAAATAATTAAGGAAGAGGCTAGTGAAGTGCTTTGTGTGGAGTATAGCATTGTATGGTGCAGAGACTTGGACATTACGACGGAATGAGGAAAAGCGACTGGAAGCTTTTGAGATGTGGATATGGAGAAGAATGGAACGTATAAAATGGACAGACAAAGTAAGAAATGAAGATGTGCTAGGCAGAGTGGGTGAAAGAAGAACAATGCTGGAACTCATAAAGAAGAGGAAAAGAAATTGGATTGGCCACTGGCTAAGAAGAAACTGCCTGCTGAAGGATGCTCTAGAAGGAATGGTCAACGGAAAGAAAGTTAGAGGCAGAAAAAGACATCAGATGATAGACAATATTAAAATAAAATGGTTTGAATGCAGATACAAAAAGGAAAGCTGAGTTAAGGAAAGAGTGGAGAATGCTGAGTTTGCAGTGAAAGACCTGCCCTTGAGCAGAACACTATGAATGAAATGAATATATATATATACACACACACACATGTACACACAACATTTTATTTTTACGATAAATAATACTAATAACAATAGTAATGTAAAAAAAATAAAGTATAAATATCAATTAATACTTGTAATTAAATGAGGTAATGATCAAGCCAAAGTTAGAGCAAATATAAATTTAGATTTCTCATAAATTATTCCAACATCCGGCAGCCCCTGATTTTCTGAGATAAGTTGCGACAAGTGGGGTATATAATGTGGCTTGATGGGATGTCCTATGTTGCGGTATATGAAATAAGAGGATGTTGTGATCGTGTGTTTAAGTTATGTTTGGAGGATAGATAATGGAAACGAGACGCTAAATAATGTAAAATTTAAGATACTTGGAATAAGTAAATATCATCATGATACGAAAGTAAAATGGAAGAGGCAGACCAATGCAATACAATATTGATACCAATACCGCAAATCGACTGTATTGAAGTAACTTAAAAGCGAATGTCTATGCCCTATCAGTCCCTGCGGGCGCCCTTGTGGCGGCTGATAAAGAAGTTGCCGGACGATAATGAACACTGCAGAGTTGCGAAGAAGACAAGGCGCCAAATCGCTGCACGGACATCCGTGGGACCTTTCACTTCGTCTGGACACAAACACACGCTAATTACACTACACCCTGTTCACAAACTTGCTTCATTACAGTTCTAAGTCTTCAGATGTAATTCTTCATTATAAATATTATTGTAACATCAAATCGTGAAATAGTTTTTATCTTGAAATGTTCTATGTAAAAACCACATAAGTTGGCTAAGTCGGCAAGTTTGCGACTAGTATTCGAAAGCCCCGAGTTCAAATCCTGGGACGATCAACCTGACAGTTTTTTAGAGGGATGGGGGAGGTTTCCTCAATTATGAAAACAAATGCTGGATTAGAATTTCCTTATCCCGTCCAATTCATGCCTACATGTAATTCCATATTTTATTAACAATTGGAAAAAGTAAGTGCCAATTACAATTTTAAAATTTCAAAGAATAAAACTAAAATTTTAGCATTTAAAGGACATTATACATTAAGAGCAAAAATGGTAATTGATAATAAAATTTTAGAGCAAGTGAACAGTTTTAAATATCTAGGTTTCAAGTTATCATATGTTAAAACTGAAGATATTAATGACAAAATAAATAAATTTAATCTAATGTGTGGCACTATTAAAATAACTCTTAAAAACACAAGAAAAGAAACAAAAATTAAATTTTATAAAGTAATGGCTGTTCCTTTATTGATGTATGGATCAGAATGTTGGACGATCACTAAAAGACAAGAACAAAGATTGGAAGCAGCTGAGATGAGATTTTTAAGAAGTATAGCAGGATATGCTCTGCTGGATAAGAAAAGAAATGAAGATATAAGAAAGGAACTAAATATTTTCAAACTTACAGACCGGATAATTAAATATAAGAACGACTGGAAAGAACATATTGATAGAATGCAAGAAGAAAGATTTCCAAAATTATTGCTAAATTATAAACCGCACGGAAGGAGAAATGTTGGACGCCCACACAGAAGATGGTCTGAACAATTTTAACAATTCTAGCTTTCGTGAAACCGGAATGAGCCAACAGGCTTAATCCCTGGATGATGATGATGATGATAAATATATATAAGCATGAGTGAGTCTGTCTGTCCTTTAGGGACTCAAAAATTATTTGACCGATTTTCAATGAGGTTTTATCATCATTTACAGATTTTTTTGGGCAATTAACTTATATAACATATTGTCATACGTACTATAGGGACAGAGTGCATCGGTGCACTAAAATAGTGGCTTTTTGGACGCTTAAATGGCTTACGCTGCCTAAACCATAACTAATGCCGGATTTATGTGCCCTATAATATATGTACATAAATATATAACAAAAACACAAAATGTGTAATAAATATGTAATATCAAAATTACAAAGATATTTTTAAAATGTTTAATTAATTGGTTTATTTATTTATTCTAATGGGGGAACATGAATTTCGTCATTTTCCCAAGCGATAATACATTTTTAAAATTCATTTATGTAACTAAAGAGGCGAAAAAATTATTTTCACATATTGCATGCATAAATGGAACGTGTTCCTTCAGATTAGGTACAATCCTGATGTCTATCATGGCACAAAACACCCTCACAATTTATTTGTCGAATTTTCAGGAGTTCGTTTTTGTCGATGTGCAGAAAAAAAATTGTTAATGTTTTGAAAATGATCGCTCGATGTCATACAACGTCATTGGTGAATACTTAAACAGAAGTACATATGTGTTCAATTAAACATTTGATATCCATCCATCCATAGTAATTCTGCCCGAGGGCAGGTCTTTCACTGCAATCATATCAGTATTTTAAGGTGATGATGATGATGATGATGATGATGATGGCCATATGATTTCGGGGACCGTTTGGGCCTTAAAGTTTTCTTGACATTTGTCTTACAGATGAGGAAAAACTCCGATAAAAACCTCACCCAGAAAAACTGCCCCGACCGGGGATCGAACCCGGGTCCGCTGCGTGACAAGGCAGCACGCTACATCGAGACCACAGCGGTGGACTTAATATGTAAAAATATGTAATTATGTTTAAAATATGTAGTACTGACAGAAATATGTAAACATATGTAACTTACTCACTGGCACTATCGAACCCGTAGGTTCATGGCCGCTCGGACATAAGCTCTCCATACATCCCTATCCTGAGCTAATGCTTTCTAATCATTCCCTGTATAATCTACTTCCCTCAAATCATAGTTAATGTTATTCTCCCACCTCATTCTTGGTTACCAACTGGGCGTTTTCCCTTTGGTTTTCCTACAAGAAGCTTCCATGCACATCTTTCATTCCCCATACGTGCAACATGTTCTGCCCATTTCAGTCTACGAGACTTAACTGTTCTTATTATATCTGGCTTCCCATAAAGACCAAGTAGTTCATTGTTATGTTGTCTTCTCCATTCACCTGTCTGTTCATCTCTCTTTGGTCCAAAAATTTTCCTAAGTGCTTTATTCTCAAATACTTGTAATCTCCTTTCCTCCCTTAAAGTAAGAGTCCATGTTTCGCACCCATATAATATAACTGGTAGAATAATAGTTTTATATATTTTCAATTTTACGTTTTTTGAAAGGAGTTGGGACATCAAGAGTCTCTGCAATGCATAGTAGCACGCATTTCCAGAATTGACCCTATGTTTAATAAACATATGTAACATGAACATTAAATATAAAGACCCTAATAGCCTAATTCGTTAGTATTTTAAGTTCTCAGACTGATACATACCAAGGGAAAAATAATGTATTTATATAGAAATCCGGACTCTATTTATGACTTGTCCTAGCAGCATTGTTTACTCGAACATTACCACAGACTAGTGCACAATGAGGTATAGAACAGTCATTTTTGGAACAGTGTATAACACAATCTTAAGGAGTGTCTCTAAGGTGGAGGAATATGAAGAGTGTCATTTCCGTGTTATGTCGCGGATTTGAACCGCGAGTGGCGCCACATCTCCGCAAGTATGTGCAGCCTGCACAGTGGCGTGTCTTTTGATACGGTGGTTTGAAGGGATCGTTAATTTTGCATGTCAGAAGAATAAATATTAAATAATAATTATACATGAGCACAACTGCTTTATAATTTAAAAAATGATAAATTTAGTTTTTGCGCGATGGTGCATTTTATCGTACTTTCCAGCAATTGCGACCATTATTGAAAGTTCAACTTCCTACATTTCGGGGTTGCCAACCTAAATAACTAGGCCTATACTGTAATATTACATTTACACCCACGTGCGGTAAGTAAAACCACTGCCCTCTATGTATACTACGTACAATGTATATGCAGAAAATAACGTAAAGCTAGTGTTAATATACATTATACGAAACAAATCACTGCATTTTAAATTAACTGATCTTTATTTTAAACAATATAAAACACTACATACGTACTTGCGGCCATGTTATCAATAATTGTTCTCAAGGCCTCCTGTTGTTTCAACTAATAAACATTGCCCACACTGTTAACGTTAGTCAATTGTTTATAATGAACGCAAATATTTCCAACAAAGATGTTATTATTTTACTATTATTTATTATTTTGAAAACACCATCGCGCAAAAAATAAAGTACAATGTACGTTTGTGAAGTGTTTTTATAGAATCTCGGAAATTAAAAACCTCGCTATCGCTCGGTTTTTAAACATTTTTCTTCGATTCTATAAAAAAACCACTTCCCAACCTTGCATCGTAATATACTATTTATTTTCCTCACCTCGAAACTCATGGATTGAAGAAATAAGAACTGGAACGAGAAGAATATGCCTGGAAGATATGGAGAGGAAGGATAGGGCAAGCGGAAAAGGAAAATACAATTTTAGGCACTGAAATATGTGTAAATATTGAAAAATCATAATTCAGTCATAGATAGGTAGATCCTTTAACATCATCCGATTGCTAATAGCCAATTTTGTGTAACAAGGCAGCACGCGAGATCACAGCGGTGGACAGACAAAATTTAGCTATTACGAATTTTGTTCTGAAAACAATTAGGTTATACCAAGATACATAAACTATTATTATAAATAATAACTCTGGTAGGTTCCCAGGTTCCGCTTGATCGATGTTAGCGGAAGCTGGATATGACCTTGTAGAAATTAGGTGAAAGAAGTTGTGTTGCGTGTCACCTCCAGCAAACTTTTTTGCAGGCGCAACTTGTAACTGCAGGGCTGTACATTATACTATCTTTCTCTCCTTTCTCTAATTTGCAATTCTATATATTTATAACTCTCATGTAGTCCTGCGCAGTAGCCGAGCGGTTAATACAACATGGCTTGGCGCAGACCTACGTGATTTGCGCTGGTTCGAGTCTCCGTGGAGGGAGAGTCGTACCTAACGTGGCAGTTGTTAGACTCAATTTTTAATTTTGAAATTCTAGTAAATACCCCACTTCTACCTAGATTTTTAGATAATACCTACCTCAGTTTATTTACATACAATAATGCTAACAAAAATTACCAATAATTTTAAATAAAAAGGTAAACAGATAAATGAAGGGTAGCAAGATTTTTATCATTTTTTTCATTATAAATTAAAAAGATTTGGTTAATAAAGGATATACTGAGTTTCGTTGTGAAGCATCGAAAATTGCGACCGTTAGTATTTTTTAAATTTTAGTTTCAGGTGAACTCCTACACCTAATGGTTTTACAGAATAATATATAGCGACTAAACACTCTACGTACCTGAAAATTTGTATGATCTAATTTTCATAACAATTGACCGAATATTTTTCAAGTTTTGCTAGCATAAACACGCTGGGCCAATTTGTATGTACTAAGATTACCTAAGACATGATAGGCAATAGTAACAGGACAATGATAGGACCAAAATATTTGCATTAGATTATTTTCTTTATTTCCAACCGTGAATTTGTTCAGCCCTGACCTTATAAAGTTTGTATATTGACTTCCATAGCAGACTGTAAAGTTATTGTTACACAAGTTAGTAAGTTTTCTAACTCGCTCCTTTACACATCAACACCAAATATTCCCCTTGTATAAAACTTCACACACACTAGGTTTCAGTTTATACATGTTACGTAACTATAGTATTTACATTATTCAAGACCAACTTAAGTACATAATTATTATAAGCCATATTAATTTATCATAAATGCCAAATTCAGGACGAAAACAAATTTATTATAGACAGACGAAAGTATTGGAAATAATAATAATAATAATAATAATAATAATAATAATAATAATAATAATAATAATAATGTTTTATTTATTCTGGTAGAGTTAAGGCCATAAGGCCTTCTCTTCCACTCAACCAGCACAAATACAAATAAATATTTGACAAATATAGATATACACTATACTAATTATAAACAGTTAAAGATACATTAAATGTAGCAATGTAAATTCCATGTACAAACAACATTTTATACGATAATAGCAATAATAATACGATAATAATATAATAATAATGATTATTCCCTCAGGGGTCCTCATCTAGGGGATATGTGGATGGCGACCACAAGGTGCCCAAGCTATGCAAAACATTTCTTCCACTTACTTGTGTTTTGCACTCTTTTAACTTTACTATCTAACCTCTCTTGGTTAACTCTTGTTTTTTTCGACCCCGACGCTATTAGGGCATCCGAGGGCTAGGGAGTCCTTCCTTTCTTCCATTTCTTCTTTCCTTTATTTTCTTCTCTTCTCCAGAAAGCCTGACCAGAGGCTATAAGATGGCAGCCCCATCACTGGTCTTGCCTTCCTTTGGCCAGCAACCAATCGAAGGGACTATTATTATGCTTTCAAGTCTTATATGAGAATTTCCCATAAGGGAAAATTTTCTATAGGATCGTAACAGGCCTTGGCCTAATACTTGAAAGGAATAATAATAATAATAATAATAATTATTATTATTATAATAGTATGCATATGATAAATTATACGAGAAACGCCAATTAATATATATACCTTACACTGGGAAAGATCATATAGAAAAAACCTGGAAGACATCAGAATTGCAAAAAGAGTTAAAGAAAATAGACCAATGCACGGGAGTAGAGCAAGAGGAAGACCAGCCAAGAGATGAATAGACAGTGGCTGCATATCCAATATGTCTTCCTCCGAGGAGTGATTTGTGAAACAAACAGGATCAAAATCCTACAAATAAACAGTAAAAAGAAGAAGGTATTAATTTATTCATTTACTCGATATATTTAAACGAAATTCCTCAATAAATATCTAAAAGTTGTATAATAGCAGTCTTTTTTACACAAAAATCAAAATCTTGTCTACAATTGGGCCACATTCTGCAATAAGGAGCAAACGCTCAAATTTGAAATATATGAATTCATTCTTTATTATTGTTCCCCAAAGTATCGTTCCATGTCTTGCAAAAAAATCATCCAGCACCCTCATTCTTATGCCATATGTGAACCAAGTAAGAAAACACTAACAGAATATAGGCCTACCATTTTTTTAGAAAGAACCAAACGACAAAAATGTATAAAACCTAAGAATAAAAAATTGTTTGTATTACCATTTTTCTCGAAAAATAGAAGATATTAAATGAAGAGCTCATTTTTAAAACGACTCTTGTGAATCTTCTTCTTCTTCTTCTTCCGAATGCAGTATTGGGTGATGATACCCGTTCTGCGACTACAAAAACTGATCTTTCCATCGGTTGAAGGGTCTTCCGAGGTCTCTTTTGCCTTTAGGGTTGAGGTGGTAAATCATCTTTGGTAAACTGGAATTTGACATTCTCTGGACGTGTTGGAACCATTTAATCTGATAATTTTGTATATGTTCAACCATTTCCCTACTATTCCACTGCATCCTTATCTCATCACTTTTCATTCTATCCCTTAATGTTACTCCAGTTAGTGATCGGAGGAATCTCATTTGTGAACTATTAATCATCATCATCATCACTCCAGGGATTAGGCAATTGCCCGTTCCGACTTCATAATGCATGAGCCCAACGTCTTCTAGGTCTTCCAACATCGCCTTCCTCTTGCTTGATAATTTCTTGCTAACAATGGATATCTCTCCTTACTCATTCCATCCATGTGATCAATCCATTTCTGTCTGTAATTCGTGACTTTATCCAATAAAGGCTGTACTTTCAATTCTTCTCTTATATCCTCATTCCTTATTCTATCAAGTCTTGTACATTCTTTTACTTGTCTTAGGAACCGCATCTCTGCCGTCTGTATTCTATCCTTCTGTCTTTTCACTGGAGCCCAAGTTTCACATCCATACAATATTGTGGGAACCGCCATAACATTATACATTTTTATCTTTGTTTCTTTTCTAATTTTATTTTTGAATGTTCTCTGTATTGTTCCACATACCGTCTGAAATTTATTTATTTTGGAGTCAATATCTCTTTCCACATTGTAGCCAACATCACAGCCCAAATATTTGAACTATTAATGCGGGATTTATTGTACCCTAACTAAAACTTCTTACGTCTCTCTATTAATAAATGTCTACATTTTGCTTCACAACATCCTTACATCATTACAAACTTGCGTTAAAATTGGCTAATGCAATCGAACTGACTTCTGTTTACAGCAAAATAGCAATCATACGTTACTTCCCACAAATTTATAAAAATGAATAAAAGGCATGTGTAGGAATCTCACTTTCACTACAGCAGATCAGGACCACCAGGACCAGGACCTAATTTAGGATGTGATATGACTTATAGAGAAAATAAAGATATAGAAAATAAAGTAAATAAATTTCAGGCTATTTGTGGAACCATAAAAAGAACCTTAGGTCGGAAAACAAGGAAAGACACGAAACTTAAATTATATAAAAAATAGTTTTAAAAAACTAAAACAACACGCTTTATTAGAAAACCGAACTAAAAAAATGAAAAATAATTTTAATTTCCAATACGCTTGGGATAAAATTAAAGTGGTCAACAAAAAAATCATGTCCAACACATATAGAATGCAACTAGAGTTATCAACAAAAGAAAATAATTTTACCATCAAAAGCGTGGGGTGCTCTATATCAATTAATATATTTGTTAATAAACAGATATTGATAAAAGTAAAGTCTCTAAGAGGAAAATGTAAAAACCATAAAAAGCACCCCACGCTTTTGATGGTAAAATTATTTTCTTTTTGTTGATAACTCTAGTTGCATTCTATATGTGTTGGACATGATTTTTTTTGTTGACCACTTTAATTTTATTCCAAGCATATTGGATATTAAAATTATTTTTCATTTTTTTAGTTCGGTTTTCTAATAAAGCGTGTTGTTTTAGTTTTTTAAAACTATTTTTTATTTTTTATTTTTTAGTTTCAATATTTTACAGGATAAGATAAAAATGTAAATATCTTTAAATTCGATTCTATTGTAGTATGAGCTGAAAGTAATACTCTTCTAAAAAAAACTCCCAGCCGGATTTGAACCAGCGACCTACGGACTACAGAAATTATATACCACTAGAGTGTACAGCTCTACCAACTGAGCTCTTACAACGACTGACTAAAAAGTCGACAAGTCCGCAACCTATTACACCAGTTTTCATTTTTTTGATTTTCTGATGATTCTGGCCAGGATTCTAGAAACAAAATATGAAATTATTGTATTGTCACGGGTCCTTTACAAGTACACAAAGTTTCAAGTCGATCCAATATTTCTAAGTGGGTGAAAATCGTGTTCAAAAATTCCGTTACATAGATACAAAGACACTTTTTTATTTTCTGATGATTCTGGCCAGGATTTTAGAAAACAATATGAAATCATTATATTGTCACGGGTCTTTTACAAGTATGCAAGGTTTCAAGTCGATCCAATGATTTTAAGTGGGTGAAAATCGTGTTCAAAAATTCCGTTACATAGATACAAAGACACTTTTTTTGATTTTCTGATGATTCTGGCCATGATTTTAGAAACAAAATATGAAATTATTGTATTGTCACGGGTCTTTTACAAGTATACAAAGTTTCAAGTCGATCCAATGATTTTAAGTGGGTGAAAATCGCGTTGAAAGATTCCGTTACATAGATAGATAGATAGATAGATACAGGTCAAGCTAATATAAAGCGTGTAATAAAACAATGGCTGTTCCTTTGTTGTTGTATGGAAGTGAAAGTTGGATAATGAAATCAAGGGATAAAAGCAGGATACAGACTGCGAAAATGCTGTTTTTACGTAATGTGAAAGGATGCACAAGAGCGGATAGAATAAGGAATGAAACTATACGAGAAGAATTAAATATATATAAAATTGAAGATAAAATAAGCGAAAATAATAAGAAATGGACGGAACACTTAATGAGAATGAACAACGAAAGAATATCAAAAAGAACCTTCCTGTATAATCCCAGAGGAACAAGAGATGTTGGCCGACCACATAGAAGATGGACTCCACTTTTAACTTCGCCGGAACAGGCTGCATAGCCTAAATCTTGTAGTAGAAGAAGAAGAAGAATAAAAGGCAAAGAACAAGTATCAGAATTTAATTATTTAGGTGTATTAATAACAAACACTAAAAACCTAATAAAAGAAGTAAAGAAACAAGCTGATTAAGTAGCATATATATATATATATATATATATATATATATATATATATATATATATATATATATATGAAATATTTAATTTGGCACAAGAAACATGATATGTCAATAGAAAGCAAAATCCCCACGTACAAAACGATAGTTCGATCAGTTACCATATATGGTGAAGAAACTAGGGCTCATACAACAAAACTAAACAAATAGGCTAATAAGCACAGGTGAAATGAAGATCTTAAGAACTATTCATGGAAAACATTATTTGATAGGGTACACAATACAGAAATTACAGACAAATGTCAAATTCAAGACATAACCAAACTTATAATAAACAGACGAAAATATTGAAAATATCATATAGAAAGAATGGAAGACACCGTCTTGCAAAAAAAAGAGCTAAAGAAAATAGACCAATGGACAGGAGAAGAGCAAGAGGGAGACCAGCAAAGAAATGGATAGACAGTGGCTGCACATCCAATACGTCTTCCTCCGAGGAGTGATATGGGAAATAAGCAGGTTGAAAATCTTACAACTAAAGAATAATAAGAAGAAAAAAGAATAAAAAGCATTTTGAAAATTCGCTTCTCAAATATTCTGTTATTTGAAGTAATAAGTAGGCCTAAATGTTAATTTTTATTTGTCATTTTATTTTATTGACATGAAATGAACAGACAGGCGAATGGAAATGACGACATAGAAAACCAGATAAAATAAGAGTTCAGTCTCGTGATTATTATGGGCAAAAAATGTGGCACAAATGGGGAATTAAATAGGGGTATTGAAGCATCTTGTAGGAAGACAAGAGGGAAGCCGTTCAGTAGGTAGACCAAGAATGATTTGGGAGAATAACACTAACCATGATATGAGGGAAGTAAATTATATTTAATTGGATCGTTAGAAATTTCATTTATACTCCTTCAAGCCTTTGATTTTTAAATTATAGCTTTCATATCAGAATTCAGTTTATCTGTTCTAATTTAAAAATGACAAGTGTGGATATGTGATGGACATAGTCCATGAATCTCAGCAACTGTTCCAATAATTTGTAAGCAGATATCGCAACAACAGATCACTCCTATTCATCATGTTCGGGATTTGAAACATTGGCTTGCGACGTTTGAATTCTGAAATAATTGCTCAAACTCTCTATGAATTATCCTCAGGCAGAACACTGTCATGTCTCCATATTTTCCATACAACTTCGACCATCCACAAAATTCTCAATTATATACATCTTAATACGTAATAATAATAATAATAATAATAATAATAATAATAATAATAATAATAATAATAATAATAATAATAATAATAATAATAATAAATAATATATTTATTTATATACAGAATTTTAATGTTTGCACATCTTTCTGTGCCTAAAGTTTTATTTTTCTTCTCCAGTCGTCTCTCTCCATCCAATCCATGTCCTCCAGTCCTCTTGCTCTCATTCCAGTTCTTATTTCCGGCATCCACGAGTTCCGAGGTCTTCCTCTCCTCCTCCTTCCAAGGTGGACACCATTCCAATGTTTTCCTGGGTAATCTTTCTTCTTGCATTCGTCGTACGTGCCCATACCAATTTAATTGCTTATACCGTATATAATCTACTATTGAATAACCAATATTCATTTTTTCTGTTATGACAGTATTTCTTATATATAATAATAATAATAATAATAATAATAATAAAATAATAATATTAATAATAATAATAATTTATTTAATATGAGTAGGGCCTAAATAAAACCATCAAAATGGTATACGTTTTTCGTAAATGT